>CM029437.1:36673500-37155847 GCA_017140255.1 Eucalyptus paniculata subsp. matutina
CATGCCAAGACTCTACGTGGGTTGTTGATTCCGTGGCTTCTTTTCATGTCACCTCACGGCGTGATTACTTTGCTTTTTATCGCGGCGACGACTTTGGTTTTATTAGGATGAGAAATAGTGGTGTTTACAAGGTTATTGGAGTGTGAAATGTTTATTTGGAAACCGATGTTGGATGTAATTTGCTTTTGAAAAATGTGAGACATGTTCCGGATATTCAACTTCACTTGATCTCTACAGGTGCCTTAGATGATGATGGTTATTATAATTCATTCTTTGATGATAAATGGAAGTTGATTAAAGGTTCCATGGTAGTGGCAAAGGGTAAGAAGACAAGCTCTCTCTACACCATGCAAGCTGACTTGATTAAAGAAGAGGTAAATGTAGTAGAGGATTCCTCGATTAATTTATGACATATGAGGTTAGGTCATCTTTGCGAGAAAGGACTTTAAGCTCTTGCTAGAAAGAACCTTTTACCTTTGAAGGAGAACAATTTAAAGGAATGCACTAATTGTCTTACAAGTAAGCAACATAGATTCTCATTTCATAATTCCTCTCCACACACGAAATCAAATGTACTTGATTTAGTTCACACCGATGTTTGTTGCATGGATGCTAGAACTCTTAGAGGTGCATTATACTTTGTGACATTTATTGATGACTATTCTAGAAAAGTGTGTGCTATTGCTTTGAAATCTAAAGATCAAGTACTTGTGGCTTTCAAGCAATTCCATGTCAATGTGGAAAGAGAAACCAGGAAGAAGCTGAAATGTGTTCGAGCTAACAACAGTGGTGAATATAGAGGCCCATTTGAACACTATCAAGCTTGGGAAGATTGTTACAAAAACACCATAACATAATGGAGTAGCAGAGAGAATGAACTAGACAATTAATGATCGGATTCGATGTATGCTTTCTCATGCGAAGTTGCCTAAGTCATTTTGGGGTGAAACAATGAGAACAATAGTGGACTTGATAAATCTTTCTCCATTGATTCCTTTTAAGGGGGATGTTCCACAAAGAGTTTGGAGTGGTAAAAATGTTTCCTACAACCATCTAAAAGTGTTTGGTTGTCAGACATTTGTGCATGTTCCAAGAGATGAAAGATCCAAGCTTGATGATAAGTCTAAACAGTGTATCTTCTTAGGTTATGGACATGAAGAGTTTGGCTACTGGTTATGGGATCCAATTGCAAAGAAAGTCATTAGAAGCTGAGATGTAGTGTTTTGTGAGTATCAAACTACTGAAGACATTGACAAAGTGGAGAGACCAAAGAATATAGCTCAATGTTCAGTTAGTTTCAGCCCAAATCCTTCTAATGTTGATAGAAATCATGGGGAAGAAGTGCGTGGAAATCAGGAAGATGGTGAATGCTCACATAATGTTGATTCTTCAACTGAGACATGTGAAATAACTGAGCAAGAGCAATCTATCCTATCTCAAGTTAGAAGATCTGAAAGAGAGCGTAGGCTTTTTCAAAAATATTTGCTACATGAGTATGTGTTACTCACTGATGCAGGGGAGCTAGAAACTTATGAAGAGCCTATATCATGTGAACGAAAGAATGAGTGGCATGAAGCCATGTAAGGGGATATTAAATCCTTGCATGAGAACCACACATTTGAATTGGTGAAGTTGCCTAAGGGTAAGAGAACACTCACAAATAAGTGGGTGTATAAGTTGAAGATAGAAGAAAATAATTTGCAACTACGATACAAGGTTAGACTTGTTGTGAAGGGATTTCATCAAAAGAAGGGCATAGACTTTGAAGAGATTTTTTTCACCGGTTGTAAAGATGTCTTCTATTCGAGTTGTTCTTGGGTTGGCCGCCAGTTAGAATTTAGAAATTGAACAACTTGATGTAAAAACGGCTTTTCTTCACGGAGACCTAAAAGAAGAGATATATATATATGGAGCAACCGTAAGGTTTTGAAGTTGAAAGCAAGGAGCACCTTGTATGTAAATTGAGGAAAAGCTTATATGGTCTCAAGCAAGTGCCAAGGCAATGGTATATGAAGTTTGAATCATTCATGGAAGAACAAGGATACAGTAAGACAAACTCTGATTCTTGTATCTTTATGAAAATATTCTCAGATAATGATTTTCCTATTCTCCTACTTTATGTAGATAATATGTTGATTGTTGAGCATGATGCCAAGAAAATCAAGAGCTTGAAAAATGAGTTGAGTAAAGCTTTTGCAATGAAAGACCAACGCTCAGCTAAGCAAATCTTAGGAATGAGAATTACTCATGACAGAAAGAATAAGAAACTATGGTTATCTCAAGAGAAGTATATTGAAAAGGTGCTTGAAAAATTCAACATGAGCACATGTAAATCGATGAGTACTCCACTTGTAGGCCATTTCAAGTTGAGTAGTAATGACTGTCCTTCAAGTGAGAAAGAGAAAGAGAAAGTAGAGATAATGAGAATTCCTTATGCATCGACCATGGGTAGTTTGATGTACGCCATGGTTTGTACAAGACCCGATATTGCTCATGCAGTTGGTGTTGTAAGTAGATTTCTCTCTAATCTAGGTAAGAAACATTGGGCTGCTGTTAAATGGATTTTGAGATATCTTAGAGGCACTTCTACACTTTGCTTGTGTTATGGAAATGCAAAGCTTGAGTTGAGCGGCTACTCGGATGTGGACTATGCCGATGATGTTGATTCTCAAAAATCCACATCGCGTTATATAATAATCTTTGCAAGGGGAGCTGTTTCATGGCAATTGAGATTGCAAAAAAGTACTGCTTTGTCTACAACTAAAGCAGAATATATCGCTATTACTGAAGCAGGTAAAGAACTCTTGTGGATGCAAAAATTCCTATAAGAGTTGGGCTTGAAGCAAGAGAAGTTTGTTCTATATTGCGATAGCATGAGTGCCATCCATCTTAGCAAGAATCCAGTGTTACATTCAAGATCGAAGCATATTGATGTGAAGTATCATTGGATCCGAGAAAAGGTAGAAGAGAAGTTCTTCTTACTTGAGAAAGTTCATACCGACAACAATAGGTCTGACATGATGACCAAGGCCTTGCCCGTGGTGAAGCTTGACGCTTGTAGAAGAAAAGCGGGCATGACAAACCTTCCCACATGAGGTGGAGGGGGAGATTTGTTGGCTGGGTCCACCTTCATGTGGGGCCTAGCTAGCATCAAATAAAAAAAAACAAAAAGAAAATAAAAGAAGAAAAAGAAGTGGAAGTGGGGTCGTGCGTGTGTGCATCCAAAAAGTGAAGAAGAGAGAGAAAACAAGAGAAAAAAAAACTACAGACTCAAGGGAGAATAGGAGAAAGGAAGAAGGCTGCAACTTTGCAGCTCATATTCAAAGGCCAAATATTGACGGAATCGGCTCAAATTTCAGTATGTTGTTCATGAGATCGAGGGCTACAAGTTGATGGTTTTTGTTTGTCAATAACCATCTCTGAATTTTCCAATTGTGGTTAAGGTTTTCTTGCTCCAAACTTGTTTATCTACCTATGTTGTGATAAAAATATAATTGTAATGTTGATGTTGAGCCTCTAGTGTATGACTAGAGAAGAATACTTTGTGTATCCTGCTATTCTTAGTGATTAGTAGATGTTTTTGGGCGGTCCGTAAGTTTTCCCATATCGGGTTTTCCACGTTAAATCCTTGGTGTTGTTATTTGCTTTATCTACTTATTATTTCGGTATTATATTTGCATATTGTGAGGCTATACATTGCTGGTTGTTGCTAGGGGCTAAGAGATCTTTAGTTGATTTAGTTTTGGGGAAGAAATTGATCCTGAATTGCAATTGGCAGTGGTGAATTGTGTCCCCAGGTTCTCCCCAACACGACGTAAGTTAATTTGTCTAGGTTGTAATTTACTTCTACTGTGGATATTTATAGAAATAAAAAAAAATGATCAAAGTTGCATTTATGTAGAAATTGCATTATGGGAATTGATTCAATTCAAGCTTAAATTCCATTTATTTTGTCGAAAGTTTTCTGTTGGATAACATTTTTCTCATTTTCTTATGTTTAGATCGTAGGAAGATGGGATAATGCACTATCATCTCATAGTCAGCAAGATGCCTACACCTTGCATTCAGGAAAATGATTTTCTTTTTAAAAATCAGAAAATACTGGCTTTTCATAAATTTTCGTTTCCCTTCTTGGAATCGACCAGGAGCAAGCTGTATGCCCATCTCAGTTTATTTTCTTGTGGTAGAGGAAAAAATAGAAAGAAGCAAAAGTCGAGAGGTAAAAGTAGAGGGATGAAACACAATAACCTTCCTCATTGCAGTTGAGAATTTGGAAGCAAGAACCAACAGGAAATATCAATCACTTCCAACTGCAGAAACATGAACTTCTTGGCCGGTTGTGTGCTTGAAAGCACTTAATTTGTTCCAGGTTGACCTAGGAAATCACAAATGATCCACATCAACGGCTTCATCAAATCAAGCACGGATATTTTCTTGGGTCGTCACTTGAGCGATACCACGACGAACTTCTCATTGTTGACTTGGTGCCCGTGGCATGGGTGTATTCGATAGGATGCTCTTGAACAAAGCATGTGCATGAGAGGGGAGATACATTGGGACTTTGTATCTCGATCTCAACACAGCAACGTGTTAAAGCTAGTACGAGTACCTAGAGGGAGTGAATAGGTGCCAAAACAAATTTTGCAGAGTAAAGTATATAATTTTGCTTTTAAACCAACTTTATTTAGTAATAGATTCTGAAAAAAGAAATTGGACTCTAATAATCAAATAGAATTACGATCAAAGTAAAAGAGCTTAGGGAGGAGAATAAGAACACAAGGTTTATAGTGGTTCGGCTTAATCCAAGCCTACGTCTACTCTTTCGTACTGACAGCCCATCGGCTGGATTTCACTAAGAATCAAAAGAGTTGTTACAGTATAGCTCTTCCTTGATTCCACATTGTAGAGACTCTGCTACACTTTCTCAAGGTCTGAAGTATAAACTCTCTTTTGAGTACAAGTTTTCGCTCAACAATTGAATTGACAAAGAACAAGAAGTTTCAGACTTTGGAATTCCTTTATTGCGCACACACTCGAATAACTAGAACATCTTCCTTATATACTCCTCCATGCCTTCATACCCATTGGCACTTACCAAAGGAGCTCTTCCAATCTACCCGTTGGATAGAATCAATTAGGGAGATTATGAGTTATTTAAGGAATATGACAATAGCCCACCAATTCTACTCGCCCATACAATCAGGATCTAGGTTTCAATAAGTAGAACATTCCAAGTATGCTTCGTCAATCAATGAATCTAAATTACCCGAATTGAAATCAAAATGAATAACAGATTCCAAGATGCTATATCCAGTTGAGAGATCTTCTTCAGTCGATAGAATCAAAACAAAATACTCAGTTCTGGATAAGTCTTCTTCGACGGTCTAGAAACTGTCAATGAGGATAGACTTTGAATCTTGAGTCTGGCGGTCTAGTAGTCTTCAGACTTTAACTAAAGAGTCTGCAAGACCTCAGACTAGACTAATGGAAACGTTTTGTCAGCTTCAAAATACGCAAGGAAGTTTTCTCCAACAATCTCCCCTTTTTTATGGTGACAAAACTTTTCTGCAGATTTGGATATTTTGACTTGCAAAACAATACTCAAGCAAACATGGATATCTCACAAAAGATAATTGACTTAGTAAAGACAACATTAAATCTGCATCCACAGGAAATAAGTTAGTCCTGTAAATAAACAACTATTTTTGCCATGAAATATCAATAGTGCTTTAAAATGAACAAATGATCAAACAATCCAAATCCAAATCCAGTCACAACCAAACAACCAAACAAAAGTAAAAATTCATTCAAAAAGTAAGGTCAAACGAGAGTAAGTTTCAAATATGCACCATCTCTCCCCCTTTTTGTCAGCATTAAAAAAAGGTAGAGATAAAAAGATAATAGAATTATG
This sequence comes from Eucalyptus paniculata subsp. matutina, assembly GCA_017140255.1. NCBI lineage: Eukaryota > Viridiplantae > Streptophyta > Magnoliopsida > Myrtales > Myrtaceae > Eucalyptus > Eucalyptus paniculata. Next base: position 36,679,412 of record CM029437.1, read on the forward strand.
GTTGCCTAGGAACGCGAACGAGCTAGAAATGTCCCATTGATTGGACAATCCCTTCCAACTTTTTCAAATCCTCCTTCAGTTGAGCCACATCTTCACCCTTGGCATTTGCTTGAACTTGAAGAGCAAGGGCATGAATTTAATCATGCAAGGAAACTGAAGAGGTTTGACCTGCATTCTGCAAGTTCTGAACTTCACATCCTAGGGCATAAATCTGGCCTCGCATCTCCATAAGAACATCAAGCACTCTGCGAAAGTCTGCTGAATTATCAGTCTGAGTACTAGCCTCTGCATGATCAGTAGGAGTATTTGCAGATGATGGCAAGCCAGCATGATCACTCAGATTTGGCGATGAAACCTCATGACCTTCCTCAGGGAATTGAGAGGCATAGATGTCTTCTAGATCTGCAGGTAAATGACTAACACCTTCACTAGTAACAACAATTGAAGATGTACCTCTTTTCTTAGTCACTCCCCCTGTTTCAATGCCTTCAGAAGGTGAGAAGTATGCTTCATGCTCTGTTTCCTCATGTTCACCTCTACCTTCTTCTTCTTCTACAATCCTTTCTTCCTCTGCTTCTTTTCGCATTGTTTCTCTCTCTCTCCACTCCTTTCCTCTTCTTCGTCTCTGTCTTGATCCTCTCTCTCATCTGTTGTTGGAACAACACTTTGTAGATTTCTCAATGCAAGAGCAAAAATGGTAATATCGTCCTCATCCTCTTCATCCTCCAGAACAAGTGCTCTTCTTTTCTTGGATGGAGCTGTCATGGGCTCCTTCCCTTTCCGTTTTGCAACTGAAGAACCTTGGTGAGACTTAACAGGGGTTTTCTCTTTCAATCGCTCTAAGGCCTTGTCCAGCTCTTTCAGACACATTTTGGAAACCATTTTTAGTCCCACCACCATTTGATCGCATGATCGAACACATAGAATCCTGGGAGGCTGAATAGCAAAACGTCTGAAAAGCTTTGTAACAAGCGCTGATTACAAAAGTTGCCTTCTATCTTTTGCCATCATTCTGTACATGTGAAACATGATTGTGTGAGGCAGAGAGAACTTTTTGCCAGTGTTGATGGCATACATCAACTTTGCTTCTGAGTTAGAGACGTCTATCTTTGAGGTTGACTTGGGTCTGAGGCAATTGATCACGATCTTGTGAAGCAAAATGTTAAAGGCATTCATCCTCAAGTACAAAATTCTTCCTTTAGCCATTCCATCCCGAACAAGCTCTACCGTCGCACAACCAACAGACACATTAATCGATTGGAATGCCCCTCGCTCTACTCCAATCACATCCACCAATGTGTCCATGTCAACGATATAGTCCTGGTCTCGAACACTAAACGAAAATCTATTCGCATCCAAGAAACTTAGATTAGAATAGAAGTAAGCAGTAAGTTCTGGATAGGCCTCTGTCGTCTTAGAACAAAATCGCTTAAGCTGAAGTTGAGTGAATTTCTCTCACAGCTTCACATTCAAAGAATCAAGAAAATCAAAGTCGACACTTCTCGGATTGATCACCCCTCTTTTTAGCAACTTGGAGTAAAGTCGTTGGTGTTCCTCCGAGCGAAACAAATCTGTCCTTTTGCTTCGAATATTCACCCCAACACCCATTCTAGGCTTGAAATGAGTGTACATTTTGTCATCATCATTTCCATCAAGCTGATTAAGACCTCCAACACGTGGATCACTAGGAATATTCGCAAATGCTCGATCTGCCGACCCCGCAGGAGCAATCTCCAATCGTTCCATTGTTCGCAAAAAGTGGGTTTCATTTCGATATCCTTTCTCTTTCAAAAATTCATCAATATATTTCAAGGGAGTCCCTCCCCTCTTCAATGTAGAGTAAAGCTTAAAGATAAAAGCGGGCTTGTGAGATCTTACGGGTTCTGTGCCTTCAGTGATTTCTTCCTCTGCTCTATGATCACTACCTTGAGATCTAGCTTGAGGAGATTGATGCCGTTGAGAATGTTGTAGGCTTTGCTACTGTCTTGGGGATTCTTCTTCCTCGGTGAGATCAAAATGTGTAGGACCCTCACGCATGTGTTGTGGTCCCCTTTTTGCGATCCTTAAAGGCTTTCTTTGGGACGCCATTCTCACAGTCTTTGAGAGATTCCAAACTCGATTCGCGAAAAAAAGGTGAGAACTTTGAAGATTAAACTAGAGTAAAAGTAAGAAAATGAAGGTCTATGCTTTTAGGGTTTGTGAGGAAGACGATCAGTATATAAAGCAATCGAAAAGAGGCATACGGAACAACATAAAAGGAAAAATAGAAAATGCCTTTTAAAAAATAACTGCCTTTTTGAAAGAATAGATAACCGTCTTTTCAAAAATAACTCATTTTTTGAAAAGGAATGATTGTAATAATCACGAAAACTGGGGAAGATAATCGTACCTTTTTGAGATTAATAACATCAATCAATAGATAATCGTACCTTTTCGAGATTTATCCGCGAGATAAATTTTTAAAAATAAGAACAACTTACAGTCATAAATCTTGAACTTATGAGTCTGAGTATCATTAGACTTTTATTCTTGAGTCTAAACTTCTTCAGACTTTAAGATATTGAGTCTGGAACGAATAAGCTCGAATTGACTTTTCTCCAAAGGCTTTGTGAAGATGTCCGCTAGTTGATTCTTTGAGTCAATGAATTGAATCGAGACTTCTCCATTTTGAACATGATCTCTAATGAAATGATGTCGAATTTCTATATACTTTGCTCTTGAATGAAGAATTGGATTCTTGGTGAGATTGATTGCGCTAGTGTTGTCACATTTGATCTCAGTGCACGAATCTTCAATTCCAAAGTCTCTTAACTGTTGTTCTATCCACATAATTTGTGAACAGCAACTTCCAAGAGCAACATACTTTGCTTTTGCTATAGAAAGAGCTACGATACTTTGTTTCCTCGAAAACCAAAATATTGTCCTGTTACCAAGCAATTGACAGGTGCCCGAGGTGCTCTTCCTATCAACTCTGCATCCTGCTAGGTCTGCATCTGAATATCCAAGAAGAGTAAAGTCTCATTCTTTAGGATACCAGAGACCTAAATTTGAGGTAGATGCAACATATTTGATGATGCGTTTTGCAGCATTTAAATGAGATTCTTTGAGATCTGATTGAAATCTGGTACAAATACAAACACTAAATAGAATGTCAGGTCTAGAAGCAGTAAGATAAAGAAGTGAACCAATGATACTCCTGTATAACTTCTGGTCAACTTTCTTTTCTCCTTTATCTTTGTCCAGCTTCGAGGGACTTGACATTGGTATATCTGTCTTTTTGCAATTCTCCAAGTCAAACTTTCTAACAATTTCCCTAGCATATTTTTCTTGGTGAATGAAAATTCCTTCCTTTAATTGTTTTACTTGAAGTCCGAGAAAGAAGGATAGTTCACCCATCATGCTCATTTCAAACTCATCCTGCATAGTCTTAGAGAATTTTTTGCACAGATTTTCATTAGATGATCCAAAAATAATATCATCAACATAAATTTGAACAAGCAAGAAGTTTTTTCTTTCTCTTTTGATAAATAGTATAGTATCTACTTTACCTTTAACAAAGCCATTTTGGATTAAAAACTTACTAAGTCTGTCGTACGAAGCTTGAGGTGCTTGTTTTAAACCATATAATGCCTTTTTTAGTCTAAATATAGAGTCTGGTTTCTTTGGGTCTTCAAAACCAAGAGATTGTTCCACATAGACTTTCCCTTGGATAAATCCATTTAGGAAAGCACTTTTGACGTCAATTTGGAATAACCTGAAATTCTTATAACAAGCAAAAACAAGTAATAATCTAATTGCTTCTAACCTTGCTATTGGTGCATAAGTCTCATCATAGTCTATTCCTTCTTCTTGCGTATATCATTTGGTCACGAGTCTTGCTTTGTTCCTTATGACTTTCCCTTTCTCGTTTATCTTGTTCCTGAAAACCCATTTAGCTCCAATGATAGATTTACCTTTCGGTTTAGGAGTTAATTCCCGAGACATCATTGATACTTGAATTACCTGAGTTCTTCTTGCATAGCTTCAATCCAGCTTTCATTAGTTAAAGCTTCTTTTATGCTCTTGGGTTTTAATTTCAGAAATAAAAGCCATAGCACTAGACTCTTCCCGCCTTTTGGATCTTGTACGAATTCCCTCATTAACGTCACCAATAATGAGTTCCTTGGGATGACTAGACTTGTGCTTCCAGTTGCTAGTTGATTTGTCAGACTATCGTTCTTTTTCTTCATTTGATTCTTCAACGATCATATGTTGCTGGTTTTTTGAAGTCTGAGCTGCTTCTGAAGATTTAGACTTTGTAGAGTCTGGAGCAGGTTCAGATTCTTCAGGTTGAGTCTGAATCGATTGATTTTGCATAAAGTCTTGAAATTTGACATTCATTGATTCCTCCATAGATGGAGTCTTTTTGTTGTATACTCTGTAGGCTTTGCTTGTGGTTGAATATCCAAGGAAGACGCATTCGTCTGATTTTTCTTCAAACTTACCAATTCGATCATTTGCATTTTTCAATATAAAACATTTGCATCCAAACACTTGAAAATAGGAAACAATTGGCTTCTTTTCTTCAAACAACTCATAGGAAGTTTTCTCCAGAATAGGCTATTAATAATATAGCATACTGTAGAAACTACTTCAGCCCAAAAATGAGAAGAAATGTTACTTTCAATTAGAAGAGTTCTAGCCATTTCTTGCAACGATCTATTCTTCCTTTCCACAACTCCATTCTGCTATGGAGTATAAGGTGAGGAGAATATATGTTGAAAACCAAATTCATCACAGAATTTAGCAAAGTCTTGATTTTCAAACTCACCTCCATGGTCTGTCCGTATACTTGAAATAAAAGTCTAATGATACTCAGACTCAGAATTTAGCAAAGTCTTGGTTTCAGACTTACTTGCCAGGAAATATACCCAAGTGAATCGTGAATAATCATCCACAATTACTAGGCAATATTTCTTACCTCCAATGCTCTGAGTTCTGGTTGGTCCAAAGAGATCCATATGCAAGAGCTGCAGTACACGATTAGTAGACACTTGATTTATTAGTTTGAATGAATTTCTTACATGTTTTCCCAATACGCATGGTGTGCATAGATCAGACTTTTAGTATGTCAGATTGGGTAGTCTACAAACAAGCTTCTTTGCCGAGATTTTGGCTATTTGCTTCATGTTGATATGCCCAAGTTTTCTGTACCATAGATTCGCTTCCTCTTGAATTGAGATTAGACATTGAGATTTTTCTGGTTTGATATCCAAGAGATAGATATTCCCATGTCTTCGCCTCGTGAAAGTCTGAGAGGAGTCTTTACTGGTTCCTGAACATATTTCTTCTTGAAAGTTGATTTTGAAGCTGGTGTCGCACAGCTGGCTGATACTCAACGAGTTGTAGTTGAGTCATTCTACTAAGGAAACGTTACTAATCGTGAGACTTTCAATCTTTACAATTCCATATCCCACAATTCTGCCTTTGCTATTTCCTCCAAAAGAAACTTTTCCACCATTAACTTGCACAAACTTTATGAAGCAACTTAAGTCTCCTATCATATGCCTTGAGCATCCACTATCTAAGTACCAATTAACATTTTTATTGATAGTGACCTCGATTTTATTGTCTGAGTCTGAGTTTGTCTCAGAGTCTGAATCTGATTCTGAGTGTGCCATGAGACAAATATTGTCATAATCATCATCACTTTCTTCATACTCGGTATCACTCCAAGTTTCTACTTTAAGTGCTTTTCAATATTTCTTAGCTTTTTCTTTTTTTTCTCTTCAGCAGGGGACAGTTGGGTTTGATGTATCCATTTTTCTTGCATTCAAAGCAGATTACATCCTTGTTGGATTAATCATCCTCAGCTGATTTATTTTGTAGCTTTTGAGAACTTTGTTTCTTTGGATTGAATCTTCTTCCCTTTCTATTCAGTTTTCTGAACCTTCTTATCATGAGGGCAAGCTTTTCATCGTCCATATCGTCTTCAGAATCTGTGACATCAGAATCATCATTAGATTTTAATGCAGTAGATTTCTTACCTTTGGGATCTTCATCTTCATTGATTTGCTCCACTTCATAAGACTGAAGAATGCCAACCAATTCATCAACAGAGAGTAGCATGATTCTTTGTGTCTCCCTTATTGAGGTCTTTATGTGATTCCAATCTTTGGAAAGCCCACGCAGTAACTTGTTAACCTTCATGGGTCCAGAGATTGGTTGACCTTGATACTCAAGACCATTCACGATTTCTGTAAAACGACTAAACATGTTAGTGATAGATTCTCCTAGTTTCATCTTGAATGCTTCATATTGACTGAGCAGAATATGGATTCTGGTTTCTTTCACTCGATCGGTTCCTTCATAGGTGATGTGCAATCTATCCCAAACTTCTTTAGCTGTTTCACAAGAAAATATTCTGTTATATTCAGTATGAGATAATGCACAATATAAGGAATAAATTACTTTTGCATCAAGAGCTTGTCTCTTGGTTATCTCTTCTTGAGTCATTTCACTGGACTCAACAGCTTCTTTTCCTCTTTCTGAGACTGTTGCAACTTTAGGAATGATTCCTTTGTCTACCACGTCACATGCCAGAGGATCTTTTGATCTTAGGAATGCATTCATCTTGTTTTTCCATATGTTGTATTCATTTCCATCAAAATAAGGCAGTCTGGTGTTGCTTTGCCCTTCAACCAGACCTGGAGCTAACATACTAGCCATAGATCGTTAACTCTGAAGTAAAAAATACTTCAACTTAAATGAGTACACAGACTCTGATACCAATTGTTAAAGCTAGTACGAGCACCTAGAGGGGGTGAATAGGTGCCAAAACAAATTTTGCAGAGTAAAGTATATAATTTTGCTTTTAAACCAACTCTGTTTAGCAATAGATTATGAAAAGGAAATTGGACCCTAATAATCAAATAGAATTACGATCAAAGTAAAAGAGCTTAGGGAAGAGAATAAGAACACAATGTTTATAGTGGTTTGGCTTAATCCAAGCTTACATCCACTCTTCCACACTGACAGCCCACCGGCTGGATTTCACTAAGAATCAAAAGAGTTGTTACAGTATAGCTCTTCCTTGATTCCATAGTATAGAGACTCTGCTACACTTTCTCAAGGTCTCACAGAAGTATAAACTCTCTTTTGAGTATAAGTTTTCGCTCAACAATTGAATTGACAAAAAACAAGGAGCTTTAGATTTTGGAATTCTTCTATCGTGCACACACTTGAATAACTGGAACGTCTTCCTTATATACTCCTCCATGCCTTCATACCCGTTGGCACTTACCAAAGGAGCTCTTCCAATCTACCTGTTGGACATAATCAATTAGGAAGATTTCGAGTTATTTAAGGAATATGACGATAGCCCACCAATCCTGCTCGCTCATACAATCAGGATCTAGGTTTCCATAAGTAGAACCTTCCAAGTATGCTTCGTCAATCAACGGATCTAAATTACCCGAATTGAAATCAAAACGAATAACATATTCCAAGATGCTATATCCAACCGAGAGATCTTCTTTAGTCGATAGAATCAAATCCTTAACAAAATACTCAATTCTAGATAAGTCTTCTTTGATGGTCTAGAAATTGTCAATGAGGATAGACTTTGAATCTTGAGTCTGGCGGTCCGACGGTCTTCAGACTTTGACTAAAGAATCTGCAAGACTTCAGATTAGACTGATGGAAACATTTTGTCAGCTTCAAAACACGCAAGGAAGTTTTCTCCAACACAACAAACGTAAGCCCTTCATATACCTTGATCCAACCTCCAAGCTGATCAAAAACCAAAGAGTCTTGTTTTTGTTTAACGTGAATTACTGCACGAAAGCTTTTCTCCAGCTTGATTTGAAATTGCGCTTACCAGATTGTTTTGGTTCCAAGGGTACCATTTATTCTGTAGTTTGAGCTTAAGGACTTTAACGTTGCGCCAAGCCATTGACAAAGGAATGGCTATATCTGTAGTTCCACTGCTCAAAAAGAAAAAAATGTGATATGTGAAAGTAAATATTTGGTACTATTAATGTCTAAAACCAGAAAAGACATCTTGATGATGAATGAATATATAACTTCCATTATTGTCAATTAATGTTTATGCATTAATTCCATCAATTGTAATACAATCATGATTATCTCTCAAATTAATCAAATGTTGCAAACTCAAGATTAAATGCATTGGCATGATTTTCTTCTTGTTCTAACCTCTAATACGCCTTACTTATATATCCAAATGAGCAATTGGGTCTGTATGAGTTCTTTTAGAATCCGCAACATCGATGATTCTGTGTCACTTTCTACGTAGTGTTCTGTTGAACCAGGTCACTATATAAGCGAAACCGCATGATTTATCATTCCCTAGGAATTTTCCATGCCCTTGATTTGAGTGAAGTTCTTGAATCATGAACAATTCCTGGCTATAGTTCACTGGAATATACGAAGGGTCGATGTGGAAAGCTTCCTGCACCTCTTTCCTTCTCAAAGTGAGTACTAGTGTCATCATCCGAGTAATGTCCCTCTGTCAATCAAATCCTACTTGCAGAGAAAAACTGAGGATTGAGTATCAAAGTGCTGTCAGGCTTTCTTACCGCTCATTTTCCAGTCTCTAAGAATAGATTTAGGAGCTATCTCACCTGTATGGGGCTCGCAGATGGTCTCATAAATAGGTTAAAATTGTTGACGTCTCCAAATTCATTCATGTATGCTTCATCCCAGGCTTTATTGCAGTCATCAGAATGTCTATCGACAGCACAAAATTTCTGTATGTTTCGGTATGTAGTGTCTGAGATCAACCCATGATTCCACAGGTAATCAGCCATACCCGGTTCTCTAGTTTCGTCGTCAAGGAGGGTTTCCTGGCTAGGAAATTTTTACCCAAGAAAAGAGCACTAGCTTTTTCCAGTTTAATAGCGAAAATGGAAATGGATATGCTTCGACATGCAGATTCGACCCTAGTCATCTCACCAATATTCCCTTCAGATTGATGATTGGTCGCACGATCCCCATGTTGCGGTTTACTATCAGTCGAGCGAGTTGAGGCACATAATGTCCTGGAATAAGCGTTTATTATTAAACTCGTGCGTGACCTAAAATTACGTTATTCATTAAAATGGCCACAGAAAACGCGTACCTGCACAGCTCTCTCCAGCAGCGTAGAAGTCTCGGTATTTGTATTTTGGAAAGATTTCGAGCCATTTATTTAGAAATGCGTGACTATCCATGGCTGAGATGGAAAGAAAAGGAAATAACTTGAGACTTTTTGAAAGAAAGTATAGAGTGGAAGACTCAATAATCAAACTAGGGCAAACAGGTAGAGCAAGTCATTAAGTCCCGACCGGTGCTTTTATCTCCGATTGACTCAGTGACGTTGAGAATACAAAATCCAGCTCCAGCAACCACAAGATGTTATTATTCAGTCTTCATCTTAAATATGGATTTCTTAGTGATGACGCATTGTTTATGAGTTTGAAAAATGTAATCCAAATATAAAGACAAAAATGGATCATGTAGTCTGCCGTCATGAAAGAGCCGTTACTTTGGTCTGAAGTTATACCATATAACGAGTTATAAGGGTAAAGCTAACCGACAGATATAATGAAAATGTTGAGTCTCCATACTACAATCTATACACTAATTATGTCACTATTTAAACTTGGCACATTTTTTAGACCAAAAAAAAAAAAAAAATTGGCGCCTTCTCAATTGTGTTTCTTCTTAGAGAGAGGCGGGCCTAAAGTTTCTTGAGTTTGACTTTCCCTCATCAATAAAACCAAATAGCAAGTCACATAAGGTAATAACCATTCGAGACATTCAACGAACGAGTCTTAATCGAGATTTAATACACAAAGCGTTGCTGAAACAAAATTACCAGTGTTCCAAGCAAATTGTCTCTTAAGAAGCTTCCCGTCGGGCAAGATCTGGAAGGGTCCAATCTCTCGAAAGGCTCCATACCCGATTGTCGAGGCGCTGGGTCCTCCATTGAGCCATAGAAGAAGAGGTTTAGACTCTGCATCCGATGACGCTTCAACCAGCCAATAGAACAGCTTCTTTTTTTCGTTTATGGTCACATGTCCCGTATACTGAGCAAAACTCACGTCCATAGGTTGTCCAGGTAATGCTGTAATCTTGGCATTTGTTGCTTCATCTACTGAAGGTCTAGCGGCGATGGCCGACACCATTAAGTTCAATAACAGAAGGCAAACGATATTCGATGACGCTTGTTTCGCTATTGTTAAGCTACTTCGTAAAACCTCAATACCCAAAAAATACCTAAGAGTTCCCAAGTCTTTAATCCGAAATTGCTGCTGAAGAAAGGACTTAACCTCATAAATGCTGGTCATATCACTACTAGAGACAATTATATCATCCACATATACCACAAGAATGACCACCCCCGATTCCTTCTTGTGAACAACGATAGAATGATCAAAATAACATTGGTGGAAACCACATCTAGAAATTAATGAACTTAATTTTTCAAACCACGCTCTTGGAGACTGTTTCAACCCATAAATGGCCTTATGTAGCCGACATACTTTATTATGATTCTCCCCCTGAGCAACATACCCAGGAGGTTGCTCCATATATACTTCTTTGGATAAATCACCATAAAGAAAAGCATTCTTGGCATCCAATTGATATAATGGCCAATCGAAATTCACAGCAAGAGAAATAATAACACGAATAGAATTGAGATGTGCCACAGGAGAAAAAGTCTCAAAATAATCCACTCCATAAGTTTGAGTAAAACCTTTAGCAACGAGCCGAGTTTTAAGACGCTCAATTGAGCCATCCGGATTGTACTTGATATTGTACACCCAACGACACTTCACCACATCTTTCACAAGAGGAAGATCAACCAATGACCACATTTGGCGAGACACCAGAGCTTCCATTTCCACATCCATAGCTTTCTTTCACTCAAGGCGAAACAAAGCCTCAGTGGTAGAAGTAGGAATTGTGTGAGTTTGTAATGATAGAGCAAAGTCATGTGATGGAGAAGGAAGATGTGAGAGAGACACATAACACTCAATACGATAAGCCAAAGAGGACTTTTGTGTGCAAGAGCGAGTACCTTTGCGAAGGGCAATCGGAAGATCATCCGAACCAGGAGATAATGAGGAAGATTGAACGGAGGGCATGGAAGAGCTGGAGACTGGTGGTGCCGTAGACTACTTTCACCGCCGATACACTTGTAAGGGAGGAGGTACTGGAGAAGGACTAACAGAATCTAAGGGGATAAGTTGTGGGATAGGAGGATCAACTACAAAGTTAGTTGAAAACTATTTACCCTCAGTAGAATAGTATGGTGTGCCCTCGAAAAAAGTAACATCAGCACTAACATATTGGGTACAAGTTGTAGGATCATAACACCGATATCCCTTCTGTGCACATGAATACCCGAGAAAAATACATTTAGTGGGGTGAGGAGATAGTTTATTAGAACCGGAACGTAGGTTATGAACAAAACAGACACACCCAAAGATGCGCGAGGTGAGAGAGAATAACGGCTTGTCAGGAAATACAACACTGATTGGTGATTGATGATTGAGGATAGTGGAAGGCACGATTTATGAGATAACATGCAGTAAGGACAGCATCACTCCAAAATGATTTTGGCACATGCATATGAAATAAGAGTTAACGAGCAACTTCTAGAAGGTGACGGTATTTTCTCTCAGCCACACCATTCTACTGAGAGGTATAAGTACAACTTGTTTCATGTATAATGCCAAGATTAGAACAAAACAAAGAAATTGATTTCTGTGCATATTCTAGAGCATTATTTGTTCGCAAAATTTTAAGGGATGTATTAAACTGATTAGTAACCTCACGATGAAATAATTGGAAAACATGTAAAAAATCATAACAGTCATGAAGCATATAGAGCCATGTTAAACGAGAATAATCATCCACAAAAGTAACAAAGTACTTAAAACCATTTCTACTAGCAATACGAGAAAGTCCCAAGATGTCCAAATGAACAAGTTCAAGTAAAGTAGATGCGCGAGAATCAATACAACTAGGAAAAGAACTACGATGATGTTTCCCAAGTTCACAAGCCTCACACTCAAGAGTAGAAATTGATTTACACTTGGGAATTATTTGTTGTAACTTAAATAAAGATAAATGCCCTAAACGAGAATGCCATAATAAGGGGTTAATAGAACTAGCAGCTAGACCATTGGCGTCAGCGGTGGAGACACCATTTAGATAGTAGAGTCCATCACGTTCATGCCCTCCACCAATCATCTTCTTTGTCTGAAGGTCCTGAAAAATGCAATAAGATGGGTAAAATGTAACTAAAGAACTAAGAGTTTTAATTAACTTACTAACATATAATAAATTCAAAGGAAGTTGGGGAACCTATAAAACAAAGGATAAAGATAAGGAAGATGTAAGTGAAACAGTCCCTGATCCAACCACTTGAGTCGAGGAACCATTAGCTAAAATAACTTATGATGATAGACTAGAGTTATGGTGGAAAGAAAATAGTTCTTGCTTACGCGTCATATGACTAGAAGCTCCCGAGTCAATGACTCGAGAGGTGCTAGGAGACAAAGTAGAGAAAGAGGCCATGTTACCTGTACGTGCAAGAGTGGTAGTGGATTGAAATTGGAAGCCTCTAGTTGTTGGACACACTTGATGAGTTGTGCAACCATATCATCTCAAGCCATAGACTCAAAAGAACTACCCCCAGGTGGGATAGATGGGTTCATGTCGCTATAAGACACATTTCCAGCACTCCCTTTAGACACAACAGTATTTGCAGTAACTAATCGTTGAGCCCACTTGGGCTTGCCGTGCTTGGCCCAACAAGTGTCAACAATATGACCGGATTTGCCACAGTATATACACTGACGACAATCTCAATCAGAACTTTGTCCACTACGTCCACCACCACGACTACGACCTCCCTCGAAACCACAACCTCTATTGGAAAATCCACCACGACCATGACCACCACTACTAGCCACAAATGCTAAATTGTCTTTAGATGGCGTAGAAGATGGATGGACAATGCGCTGAATTCAATAAAATGCTTCATTCATAGAAGGAACTCTCTCTCTAACAAGAAGCTGACTCTTCACAGGCTGTAAGTCGGCATTCAAGCCAAATAAAACTTGGCCATTTGAAATTCAGCTCGCTATGTCTTAAGTCTCTCAAGATCAATAGTGATGGGCTGATGAAGATTGAGTTCTTCCCATATACTTTTCAAAGCACTATAATACTCTCCAAGAGACTTGTCTCCCTGTTTAAAATTAAAGATCTTCTCATATAGTTCATAAACTCTAGACATATTTTTGTCTTGTGAGTAACTCTCCATAAGATCATCCCATACTCCCTTAGTAGTTGTGTGGAACATGATATCAGTAGTGATGGATGGTTCCATGCTATTCCATAACCACACCAAAAGTGTATCATTCTCTCTCATCCAATCACTATAGTCTCTAGAATTTTCAGTAGGAGGGTCTGTGGTAAGATAATGGAGTTTCCCTTTGGCATTAATATAGACATTCACAGCTTCAGCCCATAATAAGTAATTGGAGGATCCATTTAATTTAATAATGGTAATTTGAACATTGACACTATCTGTAGAAGCCTTAGTATCACTCATGATGATAATCTCAATATAAATATATCTACCACTAATCAAGAAGGCTGAAACTTTAGTGCAAGAAACAAAATAGCAACACTAATGTATAATCAAATGCAATTGGTTCCATCAATTAACCAAAGGGATGCTGAAAACTCATAAATATAGACTGCTGTATAGAAGAAAATGTCTAACCAGAAATCTCGATTCAAATAATTATATGTTTGATGGAAACCCAGCAAGACCAGTCAACCATAATCAATGAAGTACTTTGATTCTTGAATCCGCTGACTAGTAAGTGTTGTAATCCATGTTCACAAACTGAACCTAATGAATCTAATATCTTCTGATCTCATATGTATCAAGACTTGAAGAGAAAACAGATAAAAATTGCAGCTTTAGGTGGTTGCGCACCAGAGAAGAAGTAGGGTTACTAGGAGACTCTCAAACTAGCAATAGGATCAAGTAATCAGGTGGTTAGATCTACTTTGATACCATGTCTTAAAAGCTCTCCTGGTAAGGGACTAATTTATAAACCTAACGGTTTTTCCACTATGGTTGACTATTCTAATGCTGATTGGGCTGGGTCAACATATGATCGACGGTCTATGACTGGGTATTGCACCATTATTGGTGGTAATTTGGTTACTTGGAGAAGCAAGAAACATACTACCATTACCAGGTCTAGTGCGGAGGTTGAATATCGTGCTATGGCACATACTGTGGTTGAATTGTTGTGGTTGAAATCTCTTCTCCAGGAGCTTGGATTTTCTATTAATCAACCTATTGATATGATATGTGATAATCAAGCAACTATTTATATTGTTGGGAATCTTGTTTTTCAAGAGTGAACTAAGCATATAGAAGTTGATTATCATTTTGTTCGTGATGCTGTGAAGTAGAAGCTAGTTGCTACTCCTTACGTTGCCTCTAGAGATCAGTTTGTTGATATGTTCACCAAAGCATTATTTCATATTGCTTTTGTTGCTGGTTGTTCCAAGCTGGGCATGGGTGACCTATATGCTCCATCTTGAGGGGGAGTGTTAAGTTACTTTAATTGAGTTTTTTTTTTTTAATTTTTTTTTATTTTCAGAGTTTTATTTTTTTTACTTACATAATGATATTATGGTCATATACAATTTATATTTAATATAAACACAATGGGTGTAGGGTTTCTGTTACTACAGAAATCTACAACCCACTCTTTGTTTCTTTCTTTTAAGTTCTTCTTCTTCTCCTCCTCTCTATTCCTTCTCTCTTCCTTCTTTCTCTCTTGCTCTGCGGGTTCTCTAATCAGCTTTGTTTTGTGACAGCTATGTTTCAGTTGTCTTTTGGTGGGGCTTCTTCTTGATGTTCTTGTAATCCTTTTCCTCTTATGTAAATGTATACGTTGTGGTGTTAACCATCGACTGAAGATATAAAATTGTTTGCATGGTTGTGGGTAAATAACAGTATTTTGTTATCTATTGTTAGTAATAGAAGTGAGCAATTCCAGATTCCGTATAGGTTTCATTTGAAACCTAGAACCTACCCATTGAAACAGGTTCCTCATTTTTTAGAAATTGGCACTTGCCCTACATACCCTAAACCCTAAAATCTACCATGTCACAAGTTATAGGGTTTACCTAGGTTCCACTTATATTATTAATTAAACAATTACAGTGAATTAAAACCTTTAATGACCTCCACTTGCTGCTACAATTCATTGGCCATAACTTATATTTAAACATGCAAAAAATATGAACATTAAAAAGGTAAAATTCTCAGTCACAAAATGAAAGCTCGGATTAATACTTCCAGATTATACATTCATCATCAAGCAGCATGGAAAGTTGGAGGATCGCACAAAGACATGGACCGATAAAAATATTAAAACTTGTTCTAGGTTCCAAGTTTCTTTAATCAAGAACCTTGAATCTACCCATTCAAACAAGTTTCTCATTTTTTGGAACTTGTAACCCATTCTGCATACATTGGAACCTAGAAACTACAGGTTCCCATCGGTCTGATTCTTAGGTTTTAGGTCCTACTCTAAAACCATGCTTGCCCCCAATTAGAAACAATACATCATTCTTCTAGAGTTTTAGAAGGTTATAAGTAAGATATTTGTTATGGCAATCTTGAGCTTTTCTGAGTTGTAAGCACAAGGAATGGTTGAATTAGGATTGTTCCAATGAAGGGCAATTAGTCTTGAGACTGCAATGCAGAATATGTTACCAGTGAAAAAAAAAAGAAAAGAAGGAAAAGAGAAGAAAAGAAAAAGGACAGGAAAAAAAGAAGAAGAGAAAATAATAATATTAAATTAAAAAAAATTCACGTTAGTGCCGGCTAGTGTCCACGTTAGTGATTTCTAGCCAAAATTAACTGGATGAACTATATTGTCAAATTATCAAAAGGTTTATGACTATTGACAAAATTGAGGGGTTTAGAATTGAATTCACACAAGTGCAATAAGTTTAGTAATTTTCTCAATTATTTTGACGTCACTAAATCCTAATAGGAAATAGGTGGCTGGTTATATAAATCTGAGCGATCCACTTAGCTATGACAAATCTATTAGCATCATGCCTAATTGAGTTGAGTGTGAAGCCATTGCCAAGAGATCTAGTGAGATTACTATTCTTGATCTGCAGAGAAAGAAAAAAAAAATTGAGTGGAAAAATTTCTCTTCAAACTCATATTTCTTGACCGTATTTGTGCATTAGAATAAGTAAAACATATCTCCTGTGTCCTGACTTTCATTTTTGTCAAGAAAAGACATATGTCCTTATTTCATATTTTGATAAGCAATTGAGGAGAACATGCAGCTGGACGGGATAATAAAGGGGAACAGGGAAGGAGAAGTTGAGAGTAATAATTAATTAATCACTATACGCTTCACTTCTTTTTATAGTACTGAAATATCTTAGAATAGTTTTATGATATAACTAGGATGGACAGAGATATGAAAATAATGGATTGTTTATGTGTGATAGTGTGCAACATCAAACCTGAAATATCTACGAGAGGTTTTATATCACATTGACCACATTACTGATCTTAGAGTCTAAAATAGATTTAAAACACATTGATCTCGAGAATGGGCGAAGCAGGAGATAGATAAAGGGAACCCCAGTAACCTTCCCTTTGCTAACTCAAAATTCATCTCCAATGTATGTGTGGTACCAGAATGATGAAGAGGATCAGCAACAAATTACACAGCAGATCAACGTTGTTTCAGGAGAGCACTGGTGGCCAGTGGCGACAAAATACCGATACCCCACGTTGTATTTTGAAACACAGGCTAAATTCTGCAACTGTGGGTACAAGGACAAGGTATTCGACGTTTGTGCTGGAACGTGGAGCAGGGTGTTGTATATGAAACTCTAGAGATTAGCATCATAAAGAGTAGCTTAATGAATGGTGAATTGCCAAGTTTGAGGACAACCGGCCATTTCGAATCAGAAAATGCAAGCGTTCCATGTCTTCTATCAGAGGAGAGGTGAAGGCCCACAATGTATTCTATTGGCAACATAGTGAACGGCCCATTTGGTATCTTAAAGATTACTTGTTAAATTATGACTCGAGTTTGAGATTCGATGGACTCTTGAAGATTTACAAAAGAGGAAATATAAAATAAATTGAAGCAAAGTTTCTTCTTTGCTGATAAGCCAGCGGAATCCGAAAAAAGAAATCAAATCGTGGCACGAGTAGGGACTCGTTGGCGTGAAGATGCACGCTTATAAAACAAAAGTGGGCCAAGATCTTCCACTGCTGAAATCTTCTTTTGGCGTGAAGTCCCCCTGCGCGTAGAGCCTCCGCACATGAAAGAAAAATTGTGGTGGGCCCAGGTCAAAGTTTGACCTGGGCACGTATAAAAGGAAATACTTTTTGCAGGTCTTCTCTTCGTGCATTTTGAAGCCGCCGAAAACGTAAGAAGCCGCACGTCTTGTATGAGAGAAAGTGTAGTCGTGCGAAGCTCGAAGAGATACGCGATTTCATACGTACGCAAATCAGACATACGTAGAGTGTTGTGTTTGAGTTTGAACGCGCGGTAATTTTGTGCCGTGAGTTTATACTCAAATGAGTTGTTATTTATAAATACTTTGGGTTTGAGAGTAAATCTAGGTATGGAAAACACTTGAGCGTTTAAGTGATTGTAAATTTTGATTCTCCGATTTTAGTGGATTATTTGTTGTTGGCTCTCCCCGTGGACGTAGGTACCGATACTCGGACCGAACCACGTAAATTTCTAGTGTCATTATTTTTCTTGTTAATTTCTCCAATGATTTCGCGTTGATGTAAATTGCAAAATCATGTCGTTTCCGCATATTATATCCCAACAATTGGTTTAGGAGCTTGGGATTGGATTTCTTGATTGTGATTTGGAGCTTTTGCTTGTCTGATTATTATTTGGAAATTCTGTTATTGCAATTATGTCTGAGAGGAAATCTGAAATTGAGAAATTTAATGGGAGCAACAACTTTGTGTTATGGAGCATCAAGATGCAGACATTACTGACAACACAAGGTTTGGCCAAGGTACTAGATGGTGAAGATGAGTTGCCAATTATAATGAAAGCCCCTGAGAGGGTAGAGCTAATGGAAAAAGTAAAGAGTATAATCCTGTTAAATTTGACGGATGAGGTCTTACTAGAGGTTGCTAAGGAAAAGGATGCCGCAGCATTATGGGCAAAACTTCAAGCACTCTATGTGAAGAAATGTTTGAACAATCGCTTGTACATGCTGACGAAGATGTTTCAATTTAGATATATTGAAGGTACGTCTATCAAAACCCACCTAGATGAATTTAATAAACTCATGTTGGATCTGAAGAATGTCGGTAAGATACTTGATGATGAAGAGTAGGGCATGATGTTGTTAGCCTCTTTACTAGTCATGGGAGCACTTTACTGATTCACTGTTGCAGGGGCGTACTACAATTACCTCAGAAGAGGTAAAGTCCGCCTTATTCTCTAAGGAGTGGTAGAGAAAGTTGCGAGATGACGGTCAGGCACAAGGAGCAGTGCAAGCACTGACAATCCGGGGTAGAGAACAACATTGAGGGCCTAGTAGCAGCAAAGGTAAAAGCAAATCGAAATCACGCTATAGAAAGTCCAAGGGACGCATGAAGTGCTTTGAGTGTCACGAGGAGGGGCACATCAGGAGAGAATAAAGTCGATAAGTAGAATGCCACAAGCAGTGTGGCAAACGTTGCTTAGGGGAGCACTAGTGATGCAGAAGTTGTCTTATGTGTGACTGCTACTTCGTCAGAAAACGAATGAATGCTAGATTCGGGGTGTTCTTATCACATTACACCTCATAAGAACTAGTTTACTACTTACCAAGCTGCAGATGGTGGTAGAGTTCTTTTGGGGAATAATGTAGTCTGTAAGGTTGTGGGGATAGGGACAATTCAGATTCAAATGCACGATGGGGTGGTGCGCACATTGACAGATGTGAGGCATGTACCAGAGCTTAAAAATAACCTTATTTCTCTCGGGACACTTGATGACATCGAGTGTAGGTACACTACTGAAGCTGGAGTACTAAAGATCTCTCGAGGTGCCATGACAGTGATGAAGGGGAATAAAATGAATACTCTCTATCATCTACTGGGAGAGACCGTGACCAGAACTACTGAAGTTCCATCAGGTGAGTCAGATTCTAACTTGACTCAATTATAGCATATGCGTTTAGGGCACATGAGTGAGGCAGGTATGACGATGTTGAGTGAAATGGGGTTGTTGAAGGGTCAGAAGACAAGGAAGCTGGACTTATGTGAGTACTGCATCTATGAGAAGCAACACCGAGTTAAATTTACTATAATTATTTATTCAACCAAACAACTAGTTGAATATATTCATTCAGACGGCTGGGGCCTGTCTTCAATTCTTTCGAAAGGAGGTGCCCGATATATGCTGACATTTATCGACGACTATTCGAGGAAGGTATGGGTATACTTTCTGAAGCACAAATATTATGTGTTTGATCAGTTCAAGAAGTTTAAGGCATTGATTGAGAAGCAGTTAGATAAGCAGATCAAGTGCCTAAGAACCGATAATGGCATGGAGTTCTGTGGTAAAGATTTTACTGAGTTCTGCGAGAAAGAAGGTATTGTGAGACACCATACAGTACCTGGGACACCACAGTAGAATGGCGTGACAAAACGGAAGAACATAATTTTGCTTGAGCGAGCTCGATGCATGCTTTTGCATGCAGGACTTGGTAAGGAATTTTGGGCCGAAGCAGTAAATATGGCATATTACCTAGTTAATCGATCTCCATCATCTGCTATCGAGTGGAAGACTCCTGAGGAAGTATGGTCGGGGAAACATGTTGATTACTCTAGATTACATATATTCGGATGTCCTGCATATGCTCATGCGAGTGATGGTAAGCTTGAGCCGAGGGCGAAGAAGTGCATATTTCTGGGTTATGCACACGGGGTGAAAGGCTACCGGCTGTGATGCACCGATCCCAAATCACCCGGTTTTTTAATCAGCAGAGATGTGATCTTCGACGACAATGCTTCAACGGAGGAGTTCTGTGACACAACTAGCAGAGAAGACAGATCATGGTGTCATTAGTGAGGTGGAGTTTCAGGTGGAGACTCCGGAGACTTCGAAGGTAACAGAAGTTGAGACTACAGATGAAGCCACAATTCCTGAAATTGGTGATAGTGAACAACCAGCAAAGCCGCAGAACACTATAGCCACAGATAGACAGAGAAGGCAAATTAAATCACCGGTATATTATAGTTATACAGATATTGCTTATGCATTGACTGTAAGTGATAAGGTGGAGACAGATGAGCCTTCATCTTACTTTGAGGCGATGGCTAGTTTGGAGTCATCGCAGTGGCTAGAGGCTATGAGTGAAGAGATGGAATCACTCCATCGAAATCAGACATGGGAGCTGGTCAAAGTACTTAAGAGCCAAAAGATTGTCAAAAGTAAATGGGTCTTCAAACAGAAAGAGGGCATTCCTGGTGTCGAGGCAACGAGATATAAGGCAAGATTTGTGACGAACGGGTATACACAGCGTGAGGGCATTGACTACAATGAGGTGTTCTCTCCTGTGGTAAGACATATTTCTATTCATGTTTTACTTGCCTTAGTTGCTTCGCAGGATCTCAAGTTAGAGCAGCTAGATGTGAAAATTGCATTTCTCTATGGTGAGTTGGAGAAGCAAATTTACATGAGGCAACCAGAGGGATTTGCTATTCCGGGTAAGGAAGATCATGTTTGCTTGTTAAAGAAATCTTTGTATAGGCTAAAACAGTCTCCTAGGTAGTGGTATAAACGTTTTGATACTTTCATGCCTAGTCAAGACTACTTGAAAAGTCAGATGGATAGCTGTGTCTACTATAGGAGATTGGAGAATAGTTCTTCGATTTATCTACTCTTATATGTTGATGATATGCTGATAGCAGCTAAGAATATGTATGATATTGATTTGCTGAAGAGGCAATTAAATGTTGAATTTGAGATGAA
Organism: Eucalyptus paniculata subsp. matutina; assembly: GCA_017140255.1. Lineage (NCBI taxonomy): Eukaryota > Viridiplantae > Streptophyta > Magnoliopsida > Myrtales > Myrtaceae > Eucalyptus > Eucalyptus paniculata. The sequence goes on from CM029437.1 coordinate 36,700,474, forward strand.
AGATTTAGGTGCTGCAAAGAAAATTTTGGGTATGGAGATTTTGCGTGATAAGGCTACAGGAGTTTTACATCTATTTCAAAAGTAATATTTTGAGAAGATTGTGGCACATTTTAATAAGCAGTCATCAAAATTTGTAAGTACACCTTTAGCGAAGCGCTTTAAACTTCCAAATAAATTATCACCACAAATTGAGGAGGAGGTGGAGCATATGTCCCGTGTTCCTTATTCTAGTGCCGTGGGTAGTATTATATATGCTATGGTGTGCACTGGACCTGATATTTCACAAGCCGTGAGCGTGGTTAGTCGCTATATGAAGCAAACTGGTAAAGCTCATTGGGAAGTTGTGAAGTGGATCCTCAGATATTTAAAGGGGACAGTAGACATGGGTATAGTATACCGGAGGGACAACAATGGCAGTGAGACCACTGGTTTTGTGGATTCGGATCACGCCGGTGACTTGAATGATTGCAGATCTTTAGCAGGGTACGTATTTACACTAGCGGGTGGTGCAGTTAGTTGGAAAGCGTCCTTACAGGATCACATTGCCTTGTTTTCGACTGAAGTATAGTACACGGCACTAACCTTTGTAGCAAAGGAGGCGATATGGTTACAAAGTTTGCTTTTGGACTTTGGGTTAGAACAAAAAGTGTGGATATATACTGTGATAACCAAGGTGCGATATATTTGGCATATAATACAGTTTATCACAAGCAAACAAAGCATATCAACATCAGGTACCATTTCTTTTGAGATGTCTTAGCTAAGGGTAATGTTACTGTTAAAAAGATTGCTACAATAGATAACCCAGTAGACATGATGACTAAGTTTGTTCCTTTGGCGAAACTCAAGCTCTGCTTGAGCTCTATTGGCGTCTGTGGAGAATGAGCGCCCGTCGGGGCATTAGGAGAGCAGCATGGATGATGAGCACTGTAACTTAGCTTCAAACATCGAGGCAAGGTGGAGAATTGTTAAATTAAGACTCGAGTTTGAGATTCACTGGACTCTTGAAGATTTACAAAAGAGGAAATATAAAATAAATTGAAGCAGAGTTTCTTCTTTGCTGAGAAGCCAGCGGAATCCGAAAAAAGAAATCAAATCGTGGCACGAGTAAGGACTCGTTGGCATGAAGATGCACGCGTATAAAAAAAAAGTGGGCCCAAGATCTTCCACTGCTGAAATCTTATTTTGGCGTGATGTCCCCCTGCACCTGCGGAGAAAATATTGGGTGGGTTTTACCTTCCACATAGGCGAAATGTATCACCATACAAAATTTGACACGTGGCAATTTTGGGCCCACCTGTCAGCACCCACTCTCCCCCATTAACTCCGTCTCTCTCTCGTTTACCCTCTCTCCTCCCCTTCGTTTCTGCCCACAAAAATCAGTTGTTTGTTCGGAGAAATGATGTCGACTGTCCTCTCTCCCTCCCTCTTTCTCTCTCTTATGCTCCCGATTTTGTATAAGGAAGAAACTAGCGTCCTCTCACGAACAGAGAAGGAATTTCGCCAGTGCCCATCTGCGCGCTCTGCAAGGGTCAATAATTCACTTCATCCAGTGCCCACATTCTAGAGAGAGAGAGAGAGAGGGAGTGCAATAACGAACAAAAGGGATCTTTTTTGCGCCATTCCTAGAGAGAGAAAAATGCGTGGGGGCTAAGCCTAGAGCCGCTGGACATGGTGGGCGTCCAAATCCTGCATCACTTCCGATGCCCCATCTCTGGCGTCCAGATCCCGCATCACTTCCGGTGCCCCATCTCGCTGGAGCTGATGCAAGACCCGGTGACGGTGTTGACGGGGCAAACCTATAACCAGTCCAGCATCGAGCCATGGATTGCCGCCGGCAACACTACTTACCCCATCACCCGCGCCCCACTCCTCAACTCCACCCTCATCCCCAACCACACCCTCTGCCGCCTCATCCAGTCCTAGTGCGTCGCCAATCGCAGCTCCGGCGTGGAGCGCATCCCCACCCTGAAGCAACCCACCGACCCCTCCCATGTTCGCGCCCTCCTCTCCTAGGCCACCTCCACATCGTCCACCGCCGCCGCCCCCCAGCTCTCCTCCTCCTTCCGTAATAGACTCACTCCAAGCGCCGCCGCTGGACTCATCATCTTCCTCAAGCAAGACGATTGTCAAGGCAGTGGCCAGCCATGGACAACACTTGCTCGACCTCAAACTCGGAGCTTTGGTTAGCGCTCGAGTTTCAAGCTCGACCTCAAGCTATCTCACCACAAATGAAGCTCAACGCAGTCTCCATTCGGCGGTGCGTCGTCCCTCCTTGACCTGAAGCGGCCATGAGCCGACTTGAGCTCGAGCCATGGCAAACGCAAGAAAAAAGAAAAGAGAAGTGGAGAGAGAAGGGGGGGAGAAACAGTTGTGGGCAAAAACAGAGGGGAGGAAAGAGGGTAAACGGGAGAGAGACGGAGTTAATGGCTGAGAGTGGGTGCTGACAGGTGGGCCCAAAATTGCCACATGTCGAATTTTGTATGGTAATACTTTTCGCCTACGTGGAGGGTAAAACCCACCTAATATTTTCTCCTGCGCGTAGAGCCTCTGCACGTGAAAGACAAATTGTGGTGGGCCCAGGTCAAAGTTTGACCTGGGCACACGTATAAAAGGAAATACATTTTGCAGGTCTTCTCTTCGTGTGTTTTGAAGCTGCCGAAAATGTAAGAAGCTGCACATCTTGTACAAGAGAAAGTGTAGTCACGCGAAGCTCAAAGAGATATGCGATTTCATACGTACGCAAATCAAGCATACGTAGAGTGTTGTGTTTGAGCTTAAACACGCAGTAATTTTGTGCCGTGAGTTTATACCCAAGTGAGTTTTTATTTATAAATACTTTGGGTTTGGGGTTAAATCTAAGTGTGGGAAACACTTGAGCATTTGAGTGATTGTAAACTCTGATTCTTCGATTTTAGTGGATTATTTGCTACTGGCTCTCCCCGTGGACGTAGGTACCGATACTCTAACTGAACCACGTAAATTTCTGGTATCCTTATTTTTCTCGTTAATTTCTCCAGTGATTTCGCGTTGACGTAAATTGCAAGATCCTGTCGTTTCCGCATATTATATCCCAGCATTACTCGTAGAAGGTTTTATCACAGATTGCCAAATAGGGCTTCGGCCGCATTACCTATCGCAAAACTGATCCGACGACTTATCAGCAGTGGCTTGATTTGGGGAGCCGCTACCTTACTGGGCGTCTTACCACTAAAGAGAGAGTACAACATAAGGAAAGTGATGTTTGGACAAGAAAAAAAAATTGTCCGACATTGTGTGCTCATAAAATCCTTGTTAATGACATCGTATTTGGTATTCAATGCTTTGTATCATGACACTTGTATTGTATGCTAAGCAAGTTAATCCTACTTGTCTAAACCCTAAGGTGAATCTCCATATCACGAGATTTGTGGACTCCTCATGAATTGCCCGATTTGCCTTGTTTTAAGGCCGTCATTATTTTATTCAATTAGCATTAGCCAAATATGGAATAATTTATCGGCATAAATGAATGTAGCACGATGTTGACAAACTTAATCGGGATGCAACCTAACATGATATTTTTTGTAACTTAATCTTTGCAGGGACATGTTGAGAGGGGATGGCAAAATTATGATTTTAAACCATTAGCAGACAGCCTGCCAAATTTGACCAAGACCCAGCAAATTCATGCCAATTACTGAATCAAGTTGCCTAGGCCTGGGCGACGACCTTGCTTGGACGTAGTAAACTAAGACCACGATTTTTGTGATATTTTGACATTTTATTTATTCAACTTTTAATTTTCCAGACACTTCTTCACTAGTTTGATGAATGGCGATAGTGATGACGATGATAGGGATAAGACTTATTTGTCTGAAGTATAGCTATTAGGCCTATCACAGGAGAAATTGAGTTAAGGAATCATCAAATGGAGAGAGTGATTCGAAGCATGGTTTGACAATACCATTGCACGTACTTTTATATATAAGCCAAAACATCTTACATTTATTTTATTTTTTTTTCTTATCAATATGAATATGAGGTTGCTTTCAAAGATTTGGACTTTTGCTTGAACACAAGTTGAGACTGTTGAACTTGAGAGGCTATAGAAATTCCAAAGACATTGAAAAATAGAAATTTGTTGTAAAATATTACATTGCAAATATGTAATAGAGAAAATAGAGAGATTGAGTGGAAAAGTCAAATGAGAAAATTTCATTTTCACTATATCACCCCATATGACAAAAACTAGGCTCCTATTTATAATAAAACAATGATGCACTTATCATTAATATCAATGTATTGAATAATACATATATTGGATAGGGAGATGAATATTCATTGTATAGGAAGATGTACTTAGAATGTATGATACAAATGTACCACAATAACTACATTAGATAAGATGAATATAATGAATATTCATTCATGTATTTCATAACACTCCCCCTTGAATATTTATTGTATTCATTATATTACAAATGTGCATTGAATGATACTGCCTCCCCATTCAATTAAGCCAAAATATCCACTGTTGAAGTTAGTCAATCTTGCATCTTGTGAACTCGCCGCATACCAATGCCATATACTAATTTCTCAAAAGTTGACGTTGGCAATGATTTGATAAAAAGATCTGCGAGATTATTTATTGATTAAATCTATTTAACATCAATTTGTCAACTTTTTGGAGTTCATGAGTATAGAAATTTTTTTCATGAGTATAGAAAAATTTTGGCGAGATACGTTTGATCCTATCACCTTTGATATATCATCTCCTAACTTGTGCAACACAAGCAACATTATCTTCATATATTATAGTGGGGGAATTTGTAACCAATATTAAATAACAAGAATTATGAATATACGTTATAATGGATCTCAACCAAACACACTATCTTCCAGCTTCATATAAAGCAATAATCTTAGAGTAGTTAGAAGATGTAGCTACTAGCGATTGTTTTGTAGAACACCAAGAAATAATGGTGCCATTATAACAAAATAAATAAACGGTTCGAGAGCAAGCCTTATGTGGATTAGATCTATATCCAGTATCAGCATATCCAACTAAACCAAAGGTAGTGGAATCCTTAGAATAATATAATCCCAAATCTATGGTTTCTCAGAGATAACGGAAAATATGTTTAACTTCATTCCAGTATTTCCGAGTTGGCTCAGAACTAAAACGTGCCAATAAATTTACATGTCAATACATTGTGCCAAGTACATCAAAGTCCCAATTGCATTGAGATATAGTACTTTAGGACCAAGTATCTCATCATTAGATTCTTTAAGACGAAACGGATCCTTTTAGGGATCTGGAGACCTTACAACCATAGGGGTAGCATTGTCCATGTTGAAGCATTTAAGTAATTTTTCAATGTATGCTGATTGATGGACGATTACTCCATTTGCCTTAGGAAAAATCTCAAATAGGGACCCAAAGTGGCATCATTTTCTCAAAAGAGGATATGAAGTGGAGTATATCTCAAATAAGACCCCAAAGTAGTCATTTAGTCTAAAAAAGAGACCTGACTTGCCGACCGGCGACCTGGTCTGGGGTATTTTTGTCCAAAAAATATTCTATTTTCATTTTCCTTTTCCTGTTCATCTTCTTCTTGATCTACCCATGGTTATCCCTGTTCATCGTCTTCTTTGTTGATGTTGAAGATAGGAATTGCCCAAATCAAGAACATCGGTAGTGGGGAAAGGCCGGCGAAGGTCGCGGGACCGGTGAGGGCCGACCTCGCCCGAGGCCAGCGAGGGCTCGACACTCATCGCCGGTAGCAGGTGCTGGCAGTGGGCTTTCCAGTGGCCGGCGAGGCTGGCGAGGTCCGCTTCCCTCGCATGGAGCGACCTAGACGTGCTCCTGAAGCTCAAAACCACCATGGTTGGGCCTCCCTCCGCCACCATCAGCGACTGGGTCAACTCCTCCTCCTCCTCCTCCTCGCTAGCGCTTTTCCGCATTGCTCCTTCACCGGAGTCACGTGCGACGCCGACTCGTGGGTCGTTTCTCTCAACATCATGTCCATCAGCCTCTCCGGCTACATCCCACCCGAAATCGGCCTTCTCCGCGACCTCGTCAACCTCACGCTCGCCACCAACAACCTCACTGGGACCCTCTCGCCAGAGCTCAGCAGCCCCATCTCCCTCCGGTTCCTCAACCTCTGGGATCTTCCCCAGCAGAGTCCTGTAGGCAATAACCTAGCTCGAAGAACTCGACTTGGGCAACGACAAGTTCACAGGGCCATTACCGTCGGAGGTGGTGGGGCTGAAGAAGCTGAAGTGGCTCGATCTCTCCAGCAATTACTTCATTGGCGAGATACTGGAGGTTTGCTCGGAGATGGAGAAGATGAACAAGGGAGAAGGAAAACGAAAAGAGAATTTTTTTTTTGGACGAAAATACCCTGATTAGGTCGCCAGAATACGCATCGGAAATGTATCAGTTCATTTGGCCGCCGAGTTAGGTCCTTTTTTGAGACTAAATTACTACTTCGGATCCTTATTTGAAACAAACTCTACTTCAGGTCATTTTTTGAGAAAATGAAGTTACTTTGGGTCATTATTTGAGATTTTCCCTTTGCTTTGTGCTCAAACTCTAGATCAAGACAAAGATTGAATTTACCTAAATCTTTAACTTCAAACTCCATTTTCAAATATTCGACAGTTTTAGCTAACTCTTCTAGAGTTTTAATTAAATTTATATCGGCAACATAAACTGCTACAATAGCAAATCCGGTTTCTGATTTATTACTAAACAAGCATGGGCAGATAGGATCAATCTTGTATATTTCCTTAATTAGATACTCACTTAAGCGTTGATACCACATGCGTTCGAATTGCTTTAATCCATACAAAGATCTTTGCAATTTTATTGAGAATAAATTGCGAGGGGTGCATGTATCCCTCAAGAATTTTTATATAAATATCAAAGTCTAATGAGCCTTATAGATATGCCGTCACAACATCCATAAGACACATTTTCAATCTTTCAGGGAATACTAGGTTAATAAGAAAATGAAATATAATTATATCCATCACAGGTGAATATGTCTCATTATAATCAATCCCAAGTTTTTGGGAAAATCATTGGGCAACAAGTCAGGCTTTATACCTGATAATCTCGTTTTTCTCACTTCGTTTCCGGACAAATACCCATTTATATCCAACGAGCTTTACATTATCGAGTATTTGAGTTATGGGTACAAAAGCCTCTCGTTTAGCTAGGGAAACTAATTCAACCTTAATTGCTTCCTCCTACTTAAGCCAATCTTGCCTTTGACGGCATTCAATAATAGATTGTGGCTCACAATCATCATCCAACTGAGAGTGCAAAAGCATCATCAATGATGATTTTATTTCGATTTCAAATTTTATTACAATATGTAATGGAATTCTCAGTATTCCTAAGGTTGGAGTTCATTTCATGGGTTTTCACCTCTTCAGGGGCGATAAGCTCTTTGGAAGCAAGCACAACACTAGGCTCTTCTGGAGCACATTCTTGATTCTTTCCTCTTTGTTTTCGAGAAACGGTATCTTTTGATCCTATCAGTCTATCACACTTCAAGTGTGGGGGATTTTGATCCATTTTAGCATGTCTTTCAAGAATAGCTATCCTAACTGGAGCATTTACAGCTTGAATATGAGACTTCATTACCTTAGTAGCATTATTAAATGTTTTGGGAAGTCTATTGGCCATAGCCTGTAAATGGATTATGCGTTGCACCTCGTTTCCGCACTCAGGATTTCTTGGGTCTAATTGAGATAAATTTTTCTCATTCTATGAGAAAATCTTAACTAGTTTTTGTTTTGCAGTTATAAAAATTGTAGGTGTCCCAATTGATGAAAACATAGTCTCATTGAAATGACAATCTGCGAATCCGGCAGTGAAAAGATCACTAGTAAAACTTAATAATGGACGGTGAATTAAACCAACATAAATGCTCAAACGACATTGGGAACCAATTTTCGTTCTTTTTTATGGTGTTGCAGGAAACCAGTACTACACAACCAAAGGTGCATAAATGTGAAATATCTTGTTCATAACCAAAAACCATTTGAAAAGGAAATTGTAAAAAGACTAGCAGTGGGGCGCAATCTTATTAGGGTTGCTGCTGCAAAATTACATGACCCCATATGCTATATCGTTAAGATTCGTTCTCAATAATAGAGTGCGAACAATGATTTGGATATGTTTAATCAATGGTTCTACCAATCCATTTTGAGTATGAACATATGTGAACGGGTGCTCAACCTCGATTCCGAGTTAAGCACAATAGGTATCAAAACTCTTTGATATAAATTTACAATATCCATCCTTATACTTTTAATTAAATAATTATGGAATTGTGTCCGGAGCTTTATAATATGCGCAAGTAAACGTGCAAATGTAACATTGCATGTAGATAATAGGTAAATATGGGACTATCTACATGATGCATCTACTAGTACCATAAAATATTGAAACGGTCCACTTGGTGGTTGTATTGGTTCACAAGTATCACCTTGAATTCTTTACAAGAATAAAGGGGATTCAAGATTAACCTTTGTTATAAGAGGTTTGGTAATGAGCTTTCCTTATGAACAAACCTCACAATTATAATTTTTGGACAACAATATCACTGTATCCTTTAAAGGGTGCCCTTTTGTATTTTGAATTATTTTACGCATCATTAAAGCGCTAGGGTGATCAAGGCGATCATGCCACAATCCAAATTGATCAGGGTTTGCCAATCTCCAAGATGTGGTGGCGTAGGTTTCAACGGCCTTAATCATGACAAAATACAAACCCATAGAAGAAGCTTCTAGCTTATTATGGATGGTCTTCAGGCCCATCTTATAAGAGATAATGCCATTATATTCCTTATCTTCTCATAAATAGTCTCAATATGGTACTAATTACGGCATACATCTTTGAAGCTGAGCAAATTCCTTTTTGATCTACTGCTTCATATCCTCAATATACAAGATGATAACATTTGGCAAAACAATTATGGCATTCATGAAACCATCAATAATGGGAACATGACTTGATATTGTATGAATATTTGCCTTATGTAATGTCATACTCGAAAAAAAGTGTCTACTATGAAATATGGTATGTGTTGTTGCATTATCAAGCAAACAAACATCTTTTTTTTTCTCGGTATTTTCCATCTGCATTTATGTTGACAACTTCAGGTGTCAAGTATCATAAATTTTGTATATTAGTTATAGAGTCAAATAAAATTTCAAAATAATAAATCATATTAGAGAACAATAAAAGGGAAAACAACTACAAAAGAACTTATTAGAATCATAAAATTCGAAGTCCAAGTTATCATCCACCAATCTGATGCCTCATCAAAATAATCAGAGGTCCTCAAAGAAATCGAGACATCCAATAATGCATTTGCTACTTGAGGAGCAAGATGAGTCCCACCAACAAAGATATTGTTAACTTTCACAGTGGTTATGACAGTAGAATTGATTTCAATGACATGAGATTCACCACGTTTGTCCGTATTTTTTAAAAATGCCTTTGTCATATGATAAGTACGTGACGAACGCCCAGTCATGCAACAACGATGGTAAATACTTTCATTAGTCACATTCTTTGGCTTCTTTTCTTTGCCATGATTCGGGCCAAATGACAGTTAAATTTCTTGTCATCCCTTCAAAGATTATATTCTTGCATGTGCTCTTTCTAGTATGTACCATAGTAAGTACATTAAATAAGATAAATATAATGAGTACTCATTCATGTATTTCATAACAAAATTTAAGTAGTTTGGACTTTCATAATGGTCAAGAATGGGGCTATTCTACATAGGATGCAATGTTTTGGGATTTGCATTGCTTGGTCAAAACCCAATAATATCATAGGCCCAAAAAGTTCCCACAAAGTTCTAAGAGGCCTAACAATGTATGTCTCCTTTGTTCATCAGAAGTAGAGGCCTGGGCACATGAAATACTCCACGACCAAAAAATAATAAAAGGGACCCTATTAGCATCACAGATCAAATAAAACACAAGCCAACATAATAAAGATTTGCCGATCCTACAAGCTTTTTTCAAGTGCTAGAGTGGGAGATCATCACTTCGAGCTACTTGTTTCCCTCTCGCCAAATTTGTCGCAAGAGCATCAACATCCCACTTTGTCAGCTCCTTCCAGGTGGATAGATCAGGTAAGCGTAGCAAGGGATTGCAGTGTTCGATGTAAAGACTTTCCAATGATTCTAGTCTGTCAAGACCTCGAATTTCAACCAATCTTGAACAGTCTTGTACTTTAAGGTCCTTGAGATTCTTGAAGTTAGATAAGTTGGAAAGGTCCACAACTTCAAGAAATCTACAATTGGTAACTTTTAATATCCTCAAATCAGAGGGCAGCTCTCCAACACAACGTAGGTTGTCGCAGTTCTCAAGTTCAAGTTCTTTTAGACAGCGAAAGCAACCCAAATATGAGCTTCTGCTAGTGATAATTGAAAGTTCTAACTTACAATATGGGCTGGACATGTTTAGACCACTTTTTGGAATCATGGGACGGACAGTGTTTGTAAGGGGAAAACATAATTCTAGATTTCTTAAATTCACTAAGTTGGAGATCTCCAGATCCTTTTCCAAGACTGTTGAGGAGAAACATAGACTTACCAAACTCTGTGGAAGCATTGGTACATTCTCCACCCGAGTTTCTGTTAATTTCAAAATCTGCAAGAATTGTAGTCTCATAATATCATTAGGAATCATTTCTAGCAGCCGGCAACCCTCTCCATCAATTTCCACAAGTTTCTCCATCATCCCAATGGCATCAGGTAACTTTTGTATGCAACTGCCACCAATCTTCAACACTTTCAAGCTCTTTAGATTGACAATGCTATTTGGTAACTCTACAATACTTGTGCATGAAACATCCAATTCAGCTAAATATTTCAGCATTCCAATTGAGTCGGAAAGTTTCGTAAGCATGTCACACCCCGCTAGATTTAATATTTCTAAGCATACAAATGCAGAGAGTTCAGCAATTTCTTTCAACATTCTGCAGTGCGACAAATTAAGGACCTTCAATCTTGTAGCCACCTGTAAAATGATTATGTATATCCAATGAGTTTAATTTATATTAATTTTGCAAGACATAAGCAAATATATCGATTAAGCAAGCATTCCACCATAATAACCTTATAGATACTATGTATATGCATCCCTGACTTAAGCCAAAACCACTCTTCATCATGCTTCTTTCAAAGTTGTCCCCAACAACAAATAAAAGAAAATCAATCTATTTGTAAATTACCCCCGTATCAAATAATAAAAAGACAAAATATAACCAACACTACTCTTATAAATGGTTACATCTAGAATGTTATGGGAAAACATAATTTCAGATTTTTTAGACTCACTAAATTGGAGATCTTTGAATCTTTTTCTAAAACATGTGAGGATAGACATAAACTTACCAAACTCTCTGGAAGCATTGGTACATTCTCCACACAAGTTTCTGTTAATTCCAAGGATGTTAGTCCCACAATATCATTAGATATCACTTCTAGCTTCCGGCAACCCTCTCCATCAATTTTCTCAAGTTTCTCCATCATCCCAATGGCATCAGGTAACTTTTGCATGCAACTGCCGCCAATCTTCAACACTTTCAAGCTCTTTAGATTGACAATGCTATTTGGCAACTCTACAATACTTGTGCATGAGACATCTAACTCAACTAAGTATTTCAACATTCCGATCGAGTCGGAAAGTTTCGTAAGCATTTCACACCCCTCTAGAATTAATTTTTCTAAGGTTAAAAATGTAGAGAGCTCAGGAATTTCTTTCAACATTCTGCCGTACGACAGATCAAGGACCTTCAATCTTGTAACCACCTGTCAAATGATTATGTATATCCAACAAGTTTAATTTATGTTAGTTTTGCAGGATATAAACAACTATATCGACCAAGCAAGCATTCCACCAAAAAAACCTTATAAATACTATGTATATTTGCATTCCTAACTTAAAGCCAAAACCACTCTTCGTCACACTTATTTCAAAGTTGTCCCTAACAACAAATAAAAGAAAATCGATCTATTCTTAAATTACTCTCATATCAAATAATAAAAGACAGAATATAATCAACACTACTCTTATAAATTATAACATCTACAATGTTATGGGAAAACATAATTTCAGATTTTTTAGACTCACTAAATTGGAGATCTCCAAATCTTTTTCTAAAACATGTGAGGATAGATACTTACTGAACTATGTGGAAGCATTGGTACATTCTCCACACAAGTGTCTGTTAATTTCAAAATCCGCAAGAATGGTAGTCTCATAATATCACTAGGAATCACTTCTAGCTTCCGGCAACCCTCTCCATAAATTTCCTCAAGTTTCTCCATCATCCCAATAGCATCAGGTAACTTTTGTATAAAATCGCCGCCAATCTTCAACACTTTCAAGCTCTTTAGATTGACAATGCTATTTGGCAACTCTACAATACTTGTGCATGAGACATCCAACTCAACTAAGTATTTCAGCATTCCGATCGAGTCAGAAAGTTTCGTAAGCATTTCACACCCCTTTAGAATTAATTTTTCTAAGGATAAAAATGCAGAGAGCTCAGAAATTTCTTTCAACATTTTGCAGTACGACAGATCAAGGACCTTCAATCTTGTAGCCACCTGTCAAATGATTATGTATATCCAACGATTTTAATTTATATTAATTTTGTAGGAGATAAGCAAATATATCAACCAAGCAAGCATTCCACCAAAATAACCTTATAAATACTATGTATATTTGCATTCCTAACTTAAAGCCAAAACCACTCTTCATCACACTTATTTCAAAGTTGTCCCTAACAACAAATAAAAGAAAATGGATCTTTCCTTAAATTACTCCCACATCGAATAATAAAAGATAGAATATAATCAACACCACTCTTATAAATGATAACATCTACAATGTTATGGGAAAACATAATTTCAGATTTTTTAGACTCACTAAATTAGAAATCTCCGAATCTTTTTCTAAAACATGTAAGGATAGACATAGACTTACCAAACTCTCTGGAAGTATTGGTACATTCTCCACACGAGTTTCTGTTAATTCCAAAATCTGCAAGGATATTAGTCCCACAATATCACTAGAAATCACTTCTAGCTTCCAGCAACCTTCTCCATAAATTTCCTCAAGTTTCTCCATCATCCCAATGCCATCAGGTAACTTTTGGATGCAACAGTGGTTAATCTTCAGCACTTTCAAGCTCTTTAGATTGACAATGCTATTTGGCAATTCTACAATGCTTGTGCGTGAGACATCGATCTTAACTAAATATTTCAGCATTCCAATCGAGTCGGAAAGTTTCGTTAGCATTTCACACCCGTATAGAATTAATTCTTCTAAGGATAAAAATGCAGAGAGCTCAGGAATTTCTTTCAACATTTTGCAGTACGACAGATCAAGGACCTTCAATCTTGTAGCCACCTGTCAAATGATTATGTATATCCAACAAGTTTAAATTATGTTAGTTTTGTATGAGATAAGCAAATATATCGAGCAAGCAAGCATTCCACCAAAATAACCTTATAAATACTCTATATATGCATTTCTAACTTAAAGCCAAAACCACTCTTCGTCACACTTATTTCAAAGTTGTCCCCAACAACAAATAAAAGAAAATCAATCTATTCTTAAATTACTCCCACATCGAATAATAAAAGACATAATATAATCAACACTACTCTTATAAATGATAACATCTAAAATGTTATGAGAAAACATAATTTCAGATTTTTTAGACTCATTAAATTGGAAATCTTCAAATCTTTTTCTCAAACATGTGAGGATAGATATAGACTTACCAAACTCTGTGGAAACTTTGGTACATTCTCCACACGAGTTTTTGTTAATTTCAAAATCTTCAAGAATGGTAGTCTCACAATATCACTAGGAATCATTTTTAGCTGCTGGCAACCCTCTCCATCAATTTCCTCAAGTTTCTCCATCATCCCAATGGCATCAGGTAACTTTTGCATGCAACTGCCACCAATCTTCAACACTTTCAAGCTCTTTAGATTGACAATGCTATTTGGCAACTCTACAATGCTTGTGTATGAGACATCCAACTCAACTAAATATTTCAGCATTCCAATCGAGTCGGAAAGTTTCGTAAGCATTTCACACCCCTTTAGAATTAATTTTTCTAAGGATAAAAATGCAGAGAGCTCGGGAGTTTCTTTCAACATTTTGCAATCCAACAGATCAAGGACCTTCAATCTTGTAGCCACCTGTCAAATGATTATATATATCCAATGAGTTTAATTTATATTAGTTTTGCAGGACATAAGCAAATATATCGACTAAGCAAGCATTCCATAAAAGTAACTTTATAAATACTCTGTACATGCATTCCTAACTTAAGCCAAAACCACTCTTCGTCACCCTTCATTTCTTCCAATGTTGTCCCCAACAACCAATAAAAAAAAAATGGATCTAGATTCTCAAATTACTTTAAATTATATAAATTATAACATTCCTTTCCAACTTCATCATCAAATTAGCGATTTTGTCCCCACCACTAGTACCTATGGCTGTAAACTCTACGGTTGTTCCTATGTGAATATATCTTCTAAATTTCAATATAGAAAATAATCTTACATGTTTTCTGACTATAAACTAATTTATATTTGCACTTTACTTTTTCTTTTTGTGCATTTCATTTATTAAAATAAGGGCCGTATTAGCTTTCACATAAGCTCAAAAGAGTATAATGTTCATTTAACAGTATTGATGTTCAAAATAAATTAGTTTGTAAATTCAAATTTATTTGCCAATTTTTATTGGTTTGCTAATTTCTCTCCATCATTTGCTTTTTGTTTTGCATCGCATCCTTGTATATTATAGATGGTCACTACTTATATTTCACTTAACTTTAAACATTTATTATTCGTGACAACTAGTTGGGGGGATTAGGGAACTCAAAACAATGTGAATGTTTATAAATTGTTCTTTAAATAGTAATTTTAGTCAATAGATATCAAGCAATGACATTTATTCCATTAGACAATCTAACAACCCTACAAATTATAGAAATCACAAAATATGTATGAATATCTAATCAAGTCATTACATTTATTTATTGTGCAACCCAAAAATACAATTGCTAGTAACATAGAATGTCCAAATTACAATACCCTTTAATCATGCAGCTACAATCAATTTGAATTGAAGAAAGCCATTGGAGAAGAATTGGCATAAATGGTAAAACAACAATAACATAATATCAATGTAAAACTATAAAATGCAATGCAGATTGATGACCATCAACCAAATCATAACATCTTTTTTTTTTTTTTTTCGGTAAGTTAATTGTTTGATTAGGTAAAAATGAAAAATGCAATCTTGAAAAATCTGCACAAGTTAAATTCTCTCCATTAACACAACAAAATATCTATGAACACAATATTGAATCAACGAATAAAAGTGGTCAAGGATACCAATCTTTCCGTTGACCAAAGTGTCTTCAACAGGGATATACAAGTGGCATTATCTCTTGAATCACATCTATGACATAAATGTAAAGTAATTGTTTGATTTGATGTTTTTTCTAGTGAAAACACAACGGTTAAGTTTCAAACCTATAGAATGAGGGATTGGTGTCATAAGCCTTCTTCAAGACCAAGAGTTGTTTTATGAATTAAACCAATAGACTTCAATAAAATAATAATAAAGAAATCAAGGATGACAATTGACGACCATGTGCAACACGAGCTGGTGTGACTGGAAGAAAATATAACATGTTATCCCAAATTATTTGCACACACATACATACCTTGAGTTGAGTCCAACCACCCCAATGTTCATCTATTGAGCTGTCCCACATAGGTCAAGGATGACTAGATTTTTTGGGCAAAAGTTGGTTGCCTGCATTTCTTTTGGACATTCATACCAAGTAAGCCATCTCAATTCTGAAAAGAGATCCCCAAAATCTCCGGAGAGGGTCCAACAAGACAAATCGAGAAATCTAATATTTGGCACTTCAATAAAGTCTTCTGATGTCAAAACATAGTCTTGGAGAGGCACCTCAAAGTGATTATAGTCCACTGCAACAGTTCCGGTTCCCTAAATTGAGAAAGAGTTGGTTCAAATTGAGGAGTTCCATATAGAGCCCAAAATAAATGGAAAACAGACCAAGGAAGTTTTCAGCAATGAAAAAAGAATACGAGGTTGCACTTAGACTAATACTACCTTCTTTTGCTGGATAATATTCATACCACCTTGCTGAGTCCGCCACACTCGAGAACCCTTTGTGGGGTCTTTGCAATTTTCTTCATACACAATGCTCCTACCTAAGTCCTTAAGCTGATCATGCATCCATAGTTCATTCTCCTCTCCAATCTTCACTAAGGACATTAAAAGCAGAACATCAATCCCCTCACTTGGAAAAAATCCACAATCATCCCACATGTAATATGAATAGCTCTTATCTTTTCCAGCTAGAAAGCAAGCGATATCAAGAAATATTTGTTGTTGCAAATGATCTAATGCCTGATAACTCAACATTAACTTTTCCTTCACGTCCCTCTGCTGACAATATTCCATCTTTTTCAATGTATCTTGCCACACTCTTTCCTCTTTTTTTCCACATAACAATGAGCCAATAACTTCAATAGCCAGAGGAAGCCCTCCGGTTTTTGCAATAACTTTCTCAGACAAACTCAAGAATGCATTTGGAGGAGAGTTGCTTCTAAAGGCATGCTTGCTAAATAGTTGAAGAGCTGTGAGATTGTTGAGTTCCTTAACTTCATAAATCAAACAATGTTCAAATTGATCTTGGAGTTTACAGAAAACACTTCTGTCTCTTGTTGTAACAACTATTCTACTTCCCAAACCAAACCATTCTTCCTTTGCTGCCAATGCCATAAGTTGGTTCTCATGATCTACATCATCAAGAAAAATAAGAACTTTCTTTCTGCAAAATCGATTTTTGATCATATTCTTCCCATGATCAATGCTAGAAGGTTCAACCCCCACGTTACCAATGATGTCAGAGAGTAACTGCCTCTGCATATTTAACAGACCAGAACCTTGCGATGCTTCTCGAATA
This sequence comes from Eucalyptus paniculata subsp. matutina, assembly GCA_017140255.1. Taxonomy (NCBI): domain Eukaryota; kingdom Viridiplantae; phylum Streptophyta; class Magnoliopsida; order Myrtales; family Myrtaceae; genus Eucalyptus; species Eucalyptus paniculata. The sequence continues at coordinate 36,717,530 of CM029437.1, forward strand.
TCTGAAATGAAGCTACAACTGTCAAAATTAGTAGATAGTTTGTTGTAGACAACCTTGGCAAGAGTTGTCTTGCCTATTCCACCCATTCCCCACATACCAATGAGCCTTATGTCCTTAGATTCAACATTCAGCAAATCTACTACTTCATTTGCTGACTCGTCCATTCCAACTAAATGATCGGATATATGCACACAAGACACCTTAAGCTTAACCGACACTTTCCGAGCAATCAAATGGGCAAGTTCTCCGTGGCTGTGTCAGGACACAAAACATTATCAAGTGAATTATAAGAGTGGAGGCAAACTTTTTCACTTGCAAAATCAAAGAATGACATGAACTTATGAAATTGACGCTAAACCCAGCAAACAAAAGAATAAATGCATGATTCTCTGGTTATGTTCAATCTAGGATGATAGGCTATCATGCTGATGTCGAGCAATGAATATCAAGTGAATTTTCAAATTGGGGGCAAACTTTTTCACTTGCAAGATCAAACAAGAACGTGAAGTTACGAAATTGATGCTGGACCCAGCAAACAACGGAATAAATACATGATTCAATATGATTTTGTTCAATCTAGGACGATAGGTAATCCTTGAGTCGATACAATGGAGTGTAGAATTCACAACAACATTTATCATAATTTTTGGTCCATAACTAAGAAAAAATTGTGCTTTTCAAATCATAATCCGCCTTCAAGCAAAAGAAATAGGGAGAAAAGTGAAGATGGAGTTGAGTGAGTTAACATACCCTTTGTTCTTGGTGTCCCATCCCTTGATTCCGATAACTTCCTTGAGCGCCTCTGCCCAGAGCTGCACAATCTCGGGCCCATGTTTTTCTTTATGCAGAGTTAGTGCATCCGCATACACTCTGGTTTCAAGCTTCACGTCAGAAGGTTCCACGTCATAGAAAATGGGCATAACCTCCAATTCATTGGTTTTCCAACGCTGTATCATGTGTTCTAGCTCGCGCAGGCACCAGCTACTAGAGGCATAATCTCTAGAGAAGATGGGAATGCAGATTTTTGAGTCATTGATGGCTTGGTAAATCTCGGGACCAATCTCTTCACCAACGTCAATCCCCTGCTTGTCTATGAAAACACTGATACCCTTATCCAGCAGGGTATGATAGAGGGAATCTGTGAAGGTAGCGCGAGTATCCGGACCTCGAAAACTCAAGAACACATCGTACTTAGTCCCTGATGAGCCATGGCTTGTGGATCCCGTTTCTGGAGAAGAGCTCCTTTTCCTTTTCATCTTAGCTGCGTTTGCTAAAATTCTGAAAGCAAATCACAAAATGATTTGACATGCTTTAATAGGGGCCAATGATCGATGGTCAGGGAGGCAAGCGAGGCTCAGTTTCCATTTCCGTCGTGCTGCGGAAATGATCAAACAGAAATCGCAGATATACGATAGAAGAATTAAGAGATGGCCTAAGCACCACCACAAGTTGACTGGCGGATGGGAAATTCGGTACTGTGCATTTCGAGCAAGTTTATATTAGTTGAATTTTGTGAAATTCCGATTTTCAAGGCTGGCCTGGGGCCCACCAGAGTCCAGTCTAAGTAAACCTAAAATTAGGAAGGCAAATTGACGTTAGTGTAGTGCTCAAGAAACGTTATATTAAATCAAATGTGATGATTAAGTTTTCTTTTTTGGACAATTTATGGTAAAGTAATATGTCTAGTTAATGTTAAGGGCATTAATGATAGGCGTAAGTATATGCATGGTCTGGTTTCACAAATGACATATAATAAAATAGAACGTAAGGAGGTAATCCCATGATCAGAGTAGTTTTCTTGAAACTTATTTTTTTGTGCTTTTTTAGAAAGCAAAACTGTTCTGACCAAAAAAAGAAAGCAAAACTGTTTACTTTATTGTTAAAATTTAAAATGTTTATTCAAGTATGACAAAATTATATGTAAATTACTTATCAATTTTTTTGTGTTATGAAAATATATATTTCAAGGGAAAAATCTATAATTGTATTGGCAATAAAGATTTAATTAAAGAAACAGTAAAACATAAACTTTAATGCAAGCTTGAAACTAGGTTCTTTTTCCTTATGCTAGTGAAAGGGTAAAGCTGGAAATCCACTATCGGTGGTGGACCATATCATTGTCCTTTAATTGGGATGTGTCGTGTTTTTGCTTTTACCCTTTTTTCCTTCTTTTCTTTTTGGAAAGGTGACCATAAAAAAGCGTAAGAAATCGTGTCCGTGAAACAAAGCCACAAGTTAATCCCTAAATTTGTCCGGTAGCCACTCTTCTCACTTAAAAAGGAGACGAGAGGTTTGAATTCCAAGGAGGATGAGCGTAAAAATGATTTAACTTTATATATGAGTTACTTATAAAGAGATAAGACAAAAATTTGAAAATGAGAGTTAAAATATGAGTAAATTAAGATATTAAAAAAAAAAAAAAAGCAAAGGCACAAGTTTTCATTTCCGTTGACCTGCGGCCCACCGAAGTCAAATCAACATAAAATGGAAGTTTGACGTCTAAGTAAAATGTAAATATGAAGCACATGTATCTAAAAAATAAAAAGAAAAGAAGAATTGGCACTTGCTTGAGATTAAAATTTCTCATTTAAAAAAAATGGAAAAGAGTTACTTGACAAGATGACAATCCAAAAAATAAATTAAAAAGAGAGACAAAAAATTGCATCTCGATCGCAATAGCATCAGAAGCAAACCTACTACGATTCAAGGATGCTTAGAGTGGCCTGATCGTTTTGGTCATGAACAAAGTGCTGCTTTTTTGGAGTTAACTTTATTGTACCATTACTAGTCAAAAGCAACAAGAAAAATAAATCCAAAAAAGCTGAATTGTTGACAATTTTAGGTGCTTTTTAATTTTAATTATACATGCATTTCTAAAAGAAGATTGGGAAAATAAAATTTTATGAAACTTTCTTAACTTATATATATATTTAGGTTGGATGATTTAATTATGTAATCTTTTATTGAATTAAAATTTACGTATAAGGAAAATTAATTATTATTTTTTTAAAAAACTTGTTTATAAAATCCATAACCCGGATCAAATTATTGAAATAGGAAATTTCCTAACATGGAGATGCTAAAAATCTCAAACAAATCAAGATTAGAATCGAATAATATCAAATTAGATAATCAATAATTGCAAACAATCAAATTGGTTCGAGAAATTACCTAGTTTCATGTATTTGTTTCCGAGAATCGGGACCGGGGCGGGGAGCTTTACGTCGACCCATGAGGAGGAACGTCGGGACCAGAGCAGCAACGACGGCGATCCAGTAAGGACACGGCATATTGCAGACAGGTTTGCTAGAACAAAAGATGCAACGGTAAAGGTTTGTTGGTGTTGGGCAGTCTAACTGGAAAGCTGGGGTCGCCCGGACTCTGCTTGGCGGCAACGGTGTGTGTTCGATCAAACGTGTCAAGTGGAGCCGGGATGCCGCCTGGAATCACCGGAAACCGCCAGGGACTGCTGCTGTGGCGTTAGAATAAGTCGGCAAAGCTGCTGTCGCGGCTGCAGCAGGACGTGCTGAACCAGCAAGCGAGGTAGAGGCGCGACGATGGGCAAGCCGGTAGCGAGCGCGGTGACTGGTGAGGGGCGGCGGCGGCGGCGTCCTTAGTTGAAGTACAGGAGCCAGAGATCAACACCGGCAAACAAGGTCTCGAGAAATTCGACGAGAAAGCAAACCAGACCGCCAGACGAAAGCAGCAACGACTCCGAGAAATTAAACCAAACCGGCTGAACAAGAAACCCTAAGAACGATGAACAGTCGCCTTTCTTTTTCTTTTCGTCTCTCAAATTGTGAGCCGTCCTATCTAAGTGTTGCGTGTCTGAGGGTTGTGCAGAAGCTGCCGTCCCAGTCTCCTATCTCTTTCTATAGGGTTTCTATTTTACTTTTCCTTTTACTTGTTTTTTTGAGCTATCAATCTGACTTTTTTTTATTATAGCTATCAATCTCACTTTTCCTGTTTTAGTATAAAAATAAATAATTTTAAAAATATTATCTAAAATATTATATCAATATTCCTTTCCCATCTCAAACCTCCATATTGTCGGAAAGCTCCAAGTCCAGAATTTGCTTCAGATATCCTCTATTGTCGTCGTTGTCCATGAGCGACTAGATTTGTATGAACCAAAAATTTTGGATTCATGGACTCTTTTCTATTAGACTTTTTTTAACTTGTCAAGTTTATAAATATAAATAATTTTAAAAAGAATCCATTCATGCACCATGCTTTTGTAAAAAATCACTAATTTTGCTCAAAAATAATTCATTAATAAAAAACGAAATAAAAGATTTTCAATATTATTGACATTTATTTATAACAACATTATGTTGAATAAAAAAACTCGAGACATGATCGAGTAAAAATGAGACCGGATTGGACATCGGTCTTTGGCCTTCGATATTGTGATTTGCGGTTGTCATCTCCTCCATGGACCGCCTCGCAGGTGTCGGTTTTCTATTCAACCAATCCATTTCAAACAAATGATATGCAAAGAAACAATCAAGACAAATCAAGATCACCCATTCACCATACAATGAACTGGCCTCGGGATTGGCCTTTGCTTTCATGCAGTTCGACCATCCCGAACCCTATTGACTAAGATTGATTGATTCATAGTTAATGATAATTGGTCACAATTTGCATTTACAAAACGATGGTCGATATCAATTGACCTCCTAACTTTGTTCTATTTAACCCCAATAGGCTACTATCGACCAAAAAAAAAACCCAAAATAGGCTACCCAATCGATCATACATTGCACTTACTCATTCATCTAACAAAGACATGCATAGGCACTAAATAAGGCGAGCATTCCGGTCATTTGATCTCGATTCACAAACAATCAAGCAAAGGGAAGTGAACCAAAATAGGGTCACTTATTCAGTTATTAGTGAAATTCAGGCTGATTAGATTGGCAATCAGTTAAATGACCAAGCGACCTTCAATTTGAATGATTCAGGTGTCATTAGAAAGCTTGAGAAATGTTCTTCAAAAGTCATGAAGACCGCTTTTCCTAATCCAGGTCCTATTGGCCGTTTATACCAAGTGCTCTCTTTGTGACTTTCTAGGAAAATTTAGGAAAAACATCAAACAACTTTCAATCCTGCCAAATTTTATATAGAGGTAGTTTAGACTGTTATTGGAAAATTCCCTGTTTGCCCTTAAATGGGAGAAGAATATCAAGAGTGTCAAAACTTTTTTACAATGCTCACTTGAATGTCATAACTTTTTTTTTTTTTTGCTTGCTTGAATGTCCCATTGGAGCAAAGTTGATCACTTGAATGTTAATTATGGCAAATCATCTTAGATGGATTTTAAAAAAAATTAAAATTTTCTTGTTTTTATTTTGCTTTTTTCTTAGGGTCAACAAGGGTCACTGGCGACCCTTGTTGGCCACGAAACCCTCACCTCGTATGGCTACAAAGGCCTTGGGCAAGGGCATCGCGACCTCGTTGGACGCAAGTGAGGCCACAAAGGCCCTTGTTGGATTGGGGGACGTTGCCTCGCCTAGATCTAGTAAGGAACATCAAGGCCCCACTCATGGCTAGCAAGGTCATGACCAGGGCCTTCGCAACTAAGGGCAAGAATTTCGCGATCAAAGAGAGTCGCTAGTGACCCTTGCCAACCCTAAAAGACAAAAGAAAAATATGTAAAATATAAACTCAAAATTAAAATATAATAATAAATGATTAAAAATATGTAAAAAATTATCTATATTAACACCGACGAAGTCACATAGGACAATCAACTGTCACGTTGGATTTTCCAATAAGACAAATTGCCAATAGTACTCAAGTAATCGATTTTTCAAATTTATGGCGCTCAAGTAAGTGAAAAAAAAAAATTGACTCTCAAGTGAGCATCATATAAAAGTTGAAGGACTCATGCTGCACTTACTTTGCCCTTAAACTATGTGATATTGGCAAAATCTCCCAGGGATTCATCTGAAAACAATTTTATTGGCCGGTACCGACCTTGTCTGATTCATTGCACACGAGGGCCTCTAAAATTTATTATTTAGTCCTCGAATTTTGTGATCTACTAATTAAGACCCTAATGAACAACTTTCTAGTTCTGAGTTTTTGCACACGTCCGGCGCTTAGGGAAGCAATTTCCCAGATCTGAGTGCGGAAAAGTTCAGCACATTGATCAGACCTTTGAGCGATCAAACGAGCTTAAATTTCAATGAAATTGATATCACAAGAAATCTTGAAATCTCAGTTACAATTTTCATGCATAACATTTCCGAGATTCTTAACACAAAAAAACAGAAAAATCAAAGAACCGATCAAGGTTATGTCAAGAACTGCTATTACAGAACCCAAGTCAGTTTTTCCAGATTCTGACTTCAGATTACGAGCTGATTTTGACATAGAAAATGAACTCCAATTTTAACGTGAAATCTATCATTTTGAAGCTTAGGATGTCTATTTTGGTTCTCTAGTTGAACACTTTTCAAAATTTTGATGTTTTCAAACTCAAATCCATATGTGAAGCCTACTGACTCAGTGTGCTACGATTTTCCAAGGCATGCTAGCAATCATCAATCAATCAACAAGCAATTGTTAATCAATTTCTACAAAACAGCAACCTTTCAGCAGCATTTAGCCATCACAATTCCATATGCGCATCTGGCTTCATTAAATTTCCTCCACAATCTTAAACTAAAATCTTTGATTTACAAACCTTGTTCATGATGCCTTGACGCTTGATCGAGCGATCCGGCCTCTGTATAGAGTTCGAGGACTTCACAGAATGGCCAAGGACGCTCAGAAACTCACTGAAATCACAGCACAAAAAACTACGTGAAAATTCGGATTAAGGAGCTTGGGTGAACAAAGAAAGGAAATGATCAAGTTGATTCTTCTCTCTCTAGTAATCCACCACCAGTTTTCGGAAGACAATTATTCACTTCACTGAGATTTTGGTCTTTGGCAATATGGTCTGTGATGATATTGATTGACAATTTCAATGGGAAGACAAAAGTATCAAATTTGAGAACGGAGTCTGGTCCTCAAGCGAAACACATGCTAATAGTCATTAGGGGGCTATTAAGCCTTCACAATCAATACGGAAGAGGAGATGAAAACATTAAAGTAAAAGGGCAAAGTGGGGCCATGTGCCGAATGAGTAGAGGGCGTAGCAAGTGATCTTAATCGTCGAGAATGCACATTCTTGACTCTTTGTATGTATAAAACTTCGTAACTTTTTTGCCAAGAAAATGAGTTGTCGCCTTGTAATGCCAACATCAACACATTCTGCAGTTGACAAAGTTAATTTAACTACAAAGAAATACATATTTTTAAAAATTTGCGAATTAGTTTATTCCTATCATCTTTTGCCCATACTGGAGTCACGCCTATAATTGTACGGAAGGAACCAAATCACATCCAGTAAACATGGACGTCATAAAGAACAAGACATAGCAAATGTCACCTGGAAAGGAAAACAAAAAAAAAAACGAAAACAAAATCATGCAGCCATTTTAGAGTACATTTAATAACATTTCTGTTCCATAAGATAATTTTCTTTTAGAAATAATTTTTTTCTATTTCTATTGCTCGAAATAATTTTTGAGTAAAATAACACGTTTGCGAATTATAAAAAATTTCTATTTTCAAAATAGAAAAAGAATATAGATATATTTCGTACGAATAATAAATTTTTTTGTGCCATAGAATTTCTTTTAATATTTTAATACTTTTTTTCTTCTTCTTTTTTCCTCTTTTCTTTCTCCTCCTCTAGCTGACGGCGGGGGCGGCTAGCAAGTCTCCATTGACCAACTAGAAGAGGAAGAAGAAGAAAAGAAAAAATTGAAAAAAAGAAAATGAGTTATTTTAAAAATTTATTCTTAGAAACAAGAAGTTATTTTTTTTTCCTTCTTATTCTTGTTCCAAATATATTCCTTGGCCTTTTTTCTATTACGAGAAATAGAAAAATTAATTGATGTTACAAAACGAATTTCTATTTTTTTTTTTTTTCTATTTTGAGGAAAAAATGAAAATGAAAACAAAAAATTACCAACGCCCTAACATGGCCCAGAACCGTGAGAAACCATGGGAGACCGGAAACAGTGGGTTCGGAGGAAACAAGGGAAACAGCACAGTTGGAAAAAAAAAAAAAAGGTTTCCCCTTTTTTTTTCCCTATGGTGGGCCCCTTGTGGGCCACACCCAGCTCCTAAGGAGCTTATTTGCACCAAAACGGGGAAAGGGTTTCGAAGGAGTCGGACAGAGAGGCCTTCTTCCCCTGGTGGTGTTGATGAAAATCGGTTTTTGGAAATGAATTTTTTGGCAGAGTAGCGGCGATGTGGATGTGGAAGCAGCTGAGGCCATGGCTTTAAGAGCAGAGGGTTGTTGCTTAGCTCGAGCATGGAAATGGCACAGTGTGGGATTGGAAGCTGATGCTGCGGCTAGTGCATGATGTTTCTCTCTATGAGATTCGGGTTCTTGGTCAAAACTCATTTGGGATGCATCGGAGAACGCGTTTACAAAGTCCTTTGGACCTCTCAAGATTATTGGGTAAATGCAAATTGTGGTTGGCAAATGTTTTGAAGAGTTTTGAGAAGATACAATTGCACCTATGAAGTTCTCCAAAGGGTTTTAGCTCGACACATGGGTAAAAAAAGCTTTGAATAGTAACACTTTTTTGCATGCTCTCAGCCTAGGTTTAATGAAAATGTTAATTTCCCATCTTATCCAAAAGCCAAATCAAATGCACCCCTAGATTCTGGTTTTGTAATTCACCTTCAATTTTTGGAAGACGATTTTTCAACTCATTGAGACTTGGATCTCTAGCAATAGTGTCTGCAATGAGAAAATGAATTGTCATAATGCCAACATCAGCACGTTCTGCAGATGGACTAACTTAAAAGGAGAAGCATATTTTTAAGCATTTACGAATTAGTTTACTCATTAACATTGACCAAATATGTATAGCTTACAAATGTAAATGGTACGATTGTATTGGACTGCGTACTAAATGACTCTTCACTTAAATATGGAATAGTAAATATTATTGGAAGGTTCTGATAGTATAACTAACTAGTAAGATTGTAATTTCCAACGAACATTTTGTCACTGAACTAATGGAGCGAGCGCTTCCTTACATACTGCATTAATTGATATTTAACTTAAGACTATCTATTAAGTTATGTGTAGTTCAAGGCTTTTACACGCACTTAATGTGGTTATCAATATTTTTTTTTGCTTACATGCAATTTTAGGTTGAGTCTTGCTAATTAGTGTCGCAATCTTCCCAAGAAGAAATCCCGGGGAAGTTCAGTGGATTGCCAAGCAAGTGCTAACGGTTGGCGCTAGCTCTTAGATCCAGTTCTACCAAGTCTTTCTGATTTCAATTTGCTTTCTGCAATTAATTATGAAAATTAAATTTACTTTTAGAGTCGTTACTAATTTATTAGAGGCCAAAAAAATGTCGGATAACATTTTATTTATGCAAATCAAAGTTTTCATCTCCTCATACTTCATGAAGAACACCTTCTCGGGCATCTCCAAGCTCATCTTGTGGTAGCCCAGCACATGGTCCCAGTAAGGTCCGTACATGCTCAACCCTTGACAAAACTTGTCGAGGCACTTAGGGAGAGGAGTCTGGCTGCCATTCTCTTTGAGCATCATTTTCTTGGTGAAGTGCCATAGCGAGATGAAGTTGTCCTTAGGGTTCCTACACAGGTAAACCAGCTTACACTTGGAGTCCCTCACTGACTGTGGAAGCGAGGAATAAGGTAAGTGGGTGGCAAGGAGCCTCAGGGATGTAAAAGTAGCGTGATCAGGATCTTCTTGTTGGAGATAGAGCTGGAACTCCAAGTAGGGCACGAGGTCGTGGGGGTTTCGGGTTAGGAGGGGTGGCATCGTTTTGAGTTGGGGTCGAAGTACTTGGCATGGTTCAAAAGAGCAAAGAGGATGGCCTTTAGCTAGGTGGTACCAGATTTCGAGCTGGTGACGAGGATGATATCAGAGTTGTGAGCTTGGAAGTGTTTTTGACAAGCTAGGACGCCGTTGAATAGCCAAGAGGGGAACCAGAAGCCCTGGTACAAGATTAGAGAGGGGTTGTCCCAACTTTTATCCAAAGGGAGAGAGGAGATCAAGTCTGTGCATGCTCGAGAGGGTTGTGAGGATTGCATCATCGTGGTGGTGGTGGTGCTGATGGAGGAGGAGGTGCGACATTGGAGTGAGGGATTACTCTTGCTAGCCAGCTATAGGGTTCAGTGAGCCAAAGGTGGGTTGATGTTTCGCGTCACAAGGACCTTAAGTAGAGGCTTCTCGCATGAGAAATACCGTTGCCGGGATGAGGTCTGGAACTCAAACCAAAAACTTTCTTGACGATGGTATTGGGCGTCCCTTATAATTTCTACATTAATTGTTGTCTGATTACATCTCTCTATAAAACAAGTTTTAATTCAACACTTTATTGCTCCTAGCATTATTAATGCTTCCATATAGTGATCACGGCCCTTTTTCTAACTCAATCTTTAGGAAAGGAATTAGTTTAAAGATAATTTCCAAAAAGTGGGCTTACGGCCTTTAATGGGGCACAGGCTCTCCGAAACTTTTACCTTAGGATATGTTGGATTAATTTTAAGGTTCAATTAACCCTAAACGGTTTTATGTGAGTTGGGAGTCACTATTAATCTATTATGATTAGCTAGAAATCAAGTGAGATAGGCAAATAGAGTTTACTAGGTCTGAAGATTTGATTACACTAATAGTTCTTATTAGTGCCCTTTTGGTACCTCTAACTTGATTGATCATTCATCTAAGTGACCAAACAGTCGTAATTACTCATTACAAATCCTAAAGGCCATCCAAACCACTAAGTGTTCATGCAATTGTTTTTTAGGGGTTTATTATGATCCTAAAGTTTGTCCTGACCATTCTAAAAAGCAAGAGAACAACCAATGGAATAAAAGTGCGGGAATTAACACCCAAGTATTGAAAAGTTTAAGTAAAGTACAAGAAAGAAATCCCGATACTTTGGATAAAGAATATACATGGCTTTGTTCTAAGCTCCAAGATATGATTCCCATGAGCTTGACCCGATACCAAGTCGAGCAAAAATATACATGGCTTTGTTCTTAAGCCCCAGGACATGATCCCATGAGCTTGAGGCTAGAGACTAGACTAATCAACTAAATTAAGGCGAGCATAGTATTCTACTCCTTTTATTTGATGAAAGTTCTAGAATAGACCATGCTACCCATTTCATTGATGAAGTTTTCTAAGTCCAACTTGACTTTTTTATTTTCTAGTTAAACTTATTTTGGTTAGGTCTAGCATTAATTCCTAAATTTATTAACTTAACTAGACTAATCGATTCTAAGCTAAACTAGCGAGCCAGAAGCAAATTGCCACCAAGGACCACCACTCCTATCTCTCGGCCACCGGTCTTCATCGTCAACCTCATCTTTTTGTTTCATGCAATTACTCAATCCATTTGCAAGTCACTCAATCCACACATTAACTGATCCCCATGAACTAAGAGGCTAGAGATTAGACTAATCTAAACTAGATTAAGGTGAGCCTAATATTCTACTCATTTTGTTTAATGAATTTTTTAAACTAGACTATGCTACCCATTTCATTGATGAAGTGATGCTAAGTCCAAGTTGACCTCTTATTTTCTAGTTGGACTTATTCTGGTTAGGTCTAGCATTAATTCCTAAGTTTGTTAACTAAACTGGCCTAATTCATTAATTCCCAATGTCGCCCACCTCTAGCTCAAATGATTACTAAGCCCCATTTGCAAATCCTCAAATGGTGCGCTAGGTCACTTAATGCATAATTAAGATCTAATCACACTTTTCTAACTACCCTTCCAAGGAACTTTTATAAATAGGTACAATTGAAAGCAATCACTTTTCAATTCGGTCACAAACAAGGTCAAATAAACACGCATTAAAGTTAATTAGCCTTATAAACCACAAAATCAATTAATTGGCCAAAAGGTCTTCTCCGTATTACCCCTAATTCTTACCTTCTAAATTTTAATTTGATTAAAAGTCTTAATGAACTCCAAATCAAGTGATTCCAACTCTAAATTAACTATTAGGATATCCTCTTCAACTTTCATTAAGATCAAATTTTTTTTTTTTTAAATTCTGGCCCAAATAATATAGAAAATTCGATTTAACGTGACTGCTAAAAAATTTTACATTGTTCCAACCGGTTCTTTTAAAATTTGGGAAAAATATTAATCGACCACTAAAGATGCAAAATTTGACAAACATATAGCTCATCGCATTCTTAACAACTTTAATATTTGAAATTTTGTAAAATAGCCCTCAAACTATATGAAATTACACAATCTTCCCTGAGGACACTCAGTGTTAGTTTTTTAGGCCAAATCCGAATTTGACCTTGTTCCATTAAATTGACCAACTTATCCTAGGTAAAATTTAATGAAATTTTGGATATATTCAGTTCGAGACATCTCCTACAACTTTCATGTTTTGAGATTTTATAAAACAGTCCTCCAACTATTTATTATTTGCAAAACAAAATTTGTCAATCTAAGACTGATTTTTCAAATCTAACACATGATTATTAAGATGATTTGGACTTGATTTTCACAGCCTTAATGATTTTCAAATTTCATGAAATTTATATGAAATTAAAGCTAAGAATCTCTATTACAATTCTCAAGAAGACAATTTTCTAATTCTTCACTGATTTTTCCATAAAAATCATTGAACACCGGAAGGTCAAAATGGCTTCGTATTTTCCAGAAAATATTCAAACCTTCAACTCAATCAACACATGATCCTAAACATTGAAAGTTGGTTTCTTAATTTTGTTTTACTTTTCAAAATCCATTTATGACCCATATTTAATTTTTACTTGAACCATACATGACCCATTAAACTAAGAGTTATAATGTGGGGCTACGTCCCATTTTGATAGATCTACTTGTCCCACATTGAAAAGATATAAGTGCGCATATAGATTATATTTGGCACTAATCAATAACAACAGCAACAACAACAATAATCATAATCATAATCATAATCATAAAAAACAACCAAGTGTCCTAAAGAAATAATACAACTGTTCACAAAGAAGTTATAATTTTGAAATTTTATTTTTTTTGGTTGCGGTTGTTTTAAAAATTGTATCTGTTCAAACATAACTTCTTAACCTTTAGAAAATTGTGTCCGTTCAAATATATCTTCTTGTCTTTTACTATTAATTACTAAACCCGTTTGTTCAACACTTATCTTCTTCTTTCATTTTCACTTTTCCAAAAGAGAAATATAGCCATTTGTTCTTATTTCCCTTTGAGAGTTTTTGGAGAAATATCAGAATTGTTATTTGGAAATCTCATTTGAGACTTTGTTCCATGTTGGAGTATTTTTACTGGTAACCATTAGCAATGTTGTGGGACAAATAATTTCTTAAAGAAAGCGTCGCCATGCCTCAAAGTCCGATTCCAAATCTTCCCATCCAACTATATTTATAATTTTCCCAACACATGGTTGAGGAGAATTTACTTCAAATAGATAGAAATCTTCATACAAAGAACTATGTAAACACTCATTGTACCTGCAATTTGACGAACCCCTACCAGCATCACAATGGCAAAAAACTTGAATGCTTTTCCGCTGAAATTAGTCTTGTATTCTCACGCCCATCCCTGTCATGCCATTATCACTTCCGAATCACGAACACCAACGAAAAACAATGCACAGAGAACTCGATAAAAAGAAGTTTCAGAGAGTGAAAGTCCGAACATACAACATTTTTGTCGATACTTATTAGCTGATTTACTTCTTTTTTAAAATATCATGTTTTTTTTTTTTTTTGACCCAGTTATTTAAGTGTCATATAATTATTAAAACCTTATTTAAATGTCATATAAATATTAAAATCTTAACAAATAGACAAGAAAACAAATTTCTCTTGAGAATGGAGATCCTTTCAAATTATGAGCGCAATTCTGCAATGAGAGGTGTTGACATATAGACAAGGCATTTTTGAGTGATCATATCTAATTCTATTCTTTTCCTCTCGTTTCTTCCTTTTTCTTATTTCCCAATTTGCTCCTCCGGTCGTGGACCCTGCCTAATCACTCAAACTCCTCACCCCCTCCTTTCCTCCTCCCGAATTATAAGTATATAACATTGCCCATTTACCGCAATGAGAGGTTGACAAATAAAATAGGATCTTTGAACCGAATATAACTATCTTATTCTTTTCCCTTTTTCCTTTTTCTTATTTCCCGATTTGCCCTCCTCCACCACCGTCACCCACCCAAGCGACCCCGGCCGTGACCCCATTCTAGACGTCGCTATCTTTTTCCAGTAGGTGACGGTGAGAGAGCGTCTTCGGCAATGACGATGGAGGCCTTGTGTGATGGCAGCAGAGAACGAGCAGCACCAGATGTGCGGCGTGGGGGTTGAGGGAGCATGATGATGGCGGAGGGAATGTGAAAGAGACAGATATCAGGGTTAGGCTTTTTGAGTAAATTCTTTGATGTTGTGTTGCTTTTTGGTCATTTTTGGTATTTGAATAAGAAAAGGATCTCTGTGCTTTCCCCATAACAGAGGCTTAAAAATGGAGCTCTCTGCCTTTCTTTTCTCTCCATAACACTCTTTTAACGGATTTAATTAGGAACAATGATCAAGGAGATGATTTTCTCCCTCTTTTATTTCCTTTCTTTCTTAATGCTGTTTCAGTACTTTCTTGCACGTTATGGTGGGGGTAGCTGTGCTAAGCTTTTTTATTTTATTTTTCTTTTTTACATCCAATACTGCGCTTTGATGAGGATGCACCGCATCAACTATGTACTACATCGAACACCGTTTCCCTAAGTTACTACTGACGTAAATTAATCCAAACACACTCCCATGGAGCACAACAAGGCTAAGACTAGAGACCTCAAGAGACCATATAAATGGGGATCATAATCCTTCTAAAAAAGCTTGTTTTGATGATCTATGTAGTGCATAGCATATAAAGTGAGTAGTATTATTACTATTCCTTTAAGATAGAAGGAAATTCCCACATTAACTTGATCAGCTTACTCGAGTCCTCAAAATCATGAGCTTGAGACTAGAAATGCAAATGTTTAGCTTAGCATGCTAACTTTGCTCTCCATTAGAAGGTATGGATGGAAGCCAGAAGCGCTTGGAATAGGAAAGCCTATCTAAGATCTTATTGTTTTGTTGGCGCCTACATAAATGATTGCTTGCTTACCAAGACATAAAGAACATAAATCTTCCCTCTCGTCATTTTATACTATAATGTGCGCAAATGTAAAATTGCCTGTATTTTCCATGTGTTTTTTTGTTTAGAACCCATTATATAATATATTACATCGATCCTAAGTGTATTTAATTCTACGTAAAATGAAAAAAAGGTTAATACTGCCAAAATCTCTAATGTAAATTTGTCATAAATTTACGGCAGATTAATTTTTTAACTACCAAAAATCCTAAACCGATATACTCGTAATAGATTTACCTTTCATTAGTTTCCGTTAAATTGTATTGTTAAACTGCTGAGTTAGATGACATACGATAGTTGACAGGTGTACCAATTTGAAGTTTTATCCTCAATTTGTCATAGATGTACCGGTTTGTGGTATTAATCCAATCTAATGGAAATTAATGAAGGGAAAAATTATCTTAAATGTACCGATTTGGAGTTTTTATAGTCAGTTTATCATAGGTGTATTAGTTTGAGATTTTTGGAAATCAAAAAATTAATTTGATGTAAATTTGTCGTAAATTTACCCTTAGATTTTTTGTGGTACTAAGTTGGGAAAAAATAATGTAGGAGGTGCAGGCGCTCATCAAAAGTCCGCTTTTAGAGGAGCAGATCGGGTTTCTTTCTCGACCTGTGCTAGATGCTAAGATTCGGGATATTGTCTTCTCCCTCCCTAGAGGCAAGGTCCCTGGACCTAATGGTTTTACTGCTGAATTCTTCAAGAGTTGCTGGGAGACTGTTGGCCCATCAGTCCTAGAGGCGGTTATAGATTTTTTTACTCCGGGCAAGCTTTTACGTGAGGTAAATAACACTATCCTAGCTTTGGTTCCCAAGGTTCCCAATGCTTGGGCTATCTCCGACTTTCGATTTGTAGCTTGTTGCAACACCTTATATAAAGTCATTACCAAGATTCTTGCTAATCGGCTAGCTTCCGTGCTCCGGGATTTAGTGAGTCCATCCCAAAATGCATTCGTCAAGGGTAGGAGGATAAATGACAACATTTTTTTGGTCCAAGAACTTTTTGTGAGCTTCCACTTGGACCCTTATTTGCCCAAGTGTGCAATCGAGGTAGATTTCAAGAAGGCGTATGATATGGTTGACTGGGACTTTCTTGAGTTAACCCTTCTGGCTTTTGGATTTCCTACCTGGATTACTCAGCTTGTGATGCTATGTGTTCGTACCCCTAAATACTCCATCTCGATTAATGGGGAGTTACATGGATTTTTCTCTAGTGGCCGGGGCCTTCGCCAAGGGGATCCCATATCTCCATATCTTTTCACTTTGGTGATGGAGGTTTTCTCAGGGATACTTAGCTCTCGTGCCTCGCATCTGAACTTCAAGTTTTATTGGAGGTGCAAAGCATTGAAGTTATCCCACTTATTCTTTGCAGAAGATATTTTCTTATTCTATCGAGCGGATTGGACCTCGGTTTCCTTATTAAAAAGAGGCCTAGACACTTTCTCTTCTTGGAGTGGTTTATTGCCGAATACTTCGAAAAGTAAGGTCTTTCTTGCAAGTGGATCCCCTTCTCTTCGAAACTATATCCAGCTGGCCCTTGGTTTCTAGGAAGGGAAGCTTCCTGTGAGGTGTTTGGGGGTACTAATTATCATTTCGAGACTTGGCAAAGCAGACTGTATCTCCCTAGTTGATCGAATCACAGCCAGGTTCCAATCTTGGGCCTAGCGGTTCCTCTCCTTTGCTGGCAGACTTCAATTGATAAGGTTAGTTATTTACTCAATTCAAAGTTATTGGGCCAGTGTATTTATACTTCCATGTTCAGTGCTTGACCGCATTGAACAAATATTGAGGCAATTTCTTTGGAAATGGCTCACTCTTGGCCCCGGCGGGGCTTAGGTCTCCTGGGAGGAAGTATGTCTTCCCAAGGCGGAGGAAGGTTTGGGCATTCGTAGGCTGCGGGATTGTAATAAGGCTGTAATGCTCAAGTATATTTGGATTCTTTTTACTGACAAAGAGTCCCTGTGGTGCAAGTGGATTCACACGACCTTCTTAAGGAAGTAAAACTTTTGGGTCTCTAGTATTCCTTCTGTTTGTTCGTGGGCTTGGAGGAAGATCATGCAGCTAAGGAGGGAATTTCAACTATCATTCCTTTGGGAAGTTGGAGATGGCTTTTCTGTTTCCCTTTGGTTTGATCATTGGCACCAAAAAGGCTTGCTAAACTTAATTTTCTCGGATTTCTTCATTGATAGCTCAGGCTTTTCCAGACAAGCCACAGTAGCAGATCTCTTCTCCCCTTTTGGTGGCACCCTCAGGACTCTCTTGGAAGATGGCGGTTACTCTCTTTTGGTCCTTTCTCGATCTGCTGATCGGCTCACTTGGCTTGGAAGCCCTTCTTATGCCTTCTCGGTGGCCTCAGCGTGGGATATCATTAGGAGGAAGAGGGATCTTGTTCCATGGGCTTCGCTTATCTGGAACCATTCAATTGCTCCTAGATTTCAATTCAACCTGTGGCTGATCATCAGAAATCGCTTACCCACCCAGGTTCTTCTTTCTTATGGTAGAATTGATAGTGGCCTGTGTGCCTTTTATAATTCCAGATTGGACTCTATTGATCATCTATTCTTCGATTGTCACATCTCTTCTAGTCTTGCTTTCTTTTGGGCTGCGAGATGTAACATGCCGTGGAGAAATAGATCCTGGTCAAAGAATCTACTTTGGGCCCTCAAATTCCTCATGGGCAAGGATTTTCATCATAGCATTGCCCGGTATTCGTTTGGTGCCATGTGCCACTTGATTTGGAAAAAGCGGAATGCAATTATTTTCCGACGGGGAGACCTTGGACCTGCTAGCTTTGAAGAACCACCTCATTAAGACGGTCAAGGACAAGGCACTCACCTTCAACAATGTGATTGACAACTCGAGAAACAGGAGGCTCCAACGTTGCTGGGGCTTTAACTCCTGTATCTTCGGTGGTTTTTCTGACTCCTAGCCTAGCGTCCTCTCGGCTCCTAGAGGTCCTTCTCTCTTCTGTTTTGCTGCGGGTTTCGTCGAGTTGCTTCCTCGTCTGGTCGCATAGCTCCCTGTTACTGGTTGCTTTATCCGCTCGGCTGTTTGCTGACCGCCTTGAAGACTTCTGGTTTCGGTGCTCTTTCCGTCTTGGCTAGTGTGGCTTTAGTTAGTTTGCCCTTTTGGTTTTCTTCTTCTTGCCCCTCCTGTTAGGGTGTTTCTTTATTACATCGGCTCCCATTCACTCATTCAGGCTTGTCTTTTTGAGTGCAAGTTTTGGCGACAATCTTGTGTACATTAGTTCAAAGTTATTTATATATTTTGACATTTACCAAACAAAAAAAACAATAAAATACAAAAACATACTTTTTTTCTTTAATTGTAGAAGCAAACATAAATGATTATTTTCAAAACCGGGGGGGGGGGGATCAATTAAATTTAATGGGGTTAAAGATGATCAAATTTGAGAGAGAGAGAAATTAAATTTAATGGTTAAAGATGATAAACATTTCAATCGTAAGTCCATTGAGACGAGAAGATCTTAATCTCTCGCCGCCTTAACTTGCTCCATGAATGGAGGCGTGCGTGCTGATGCTACCTTGATCCCATTTGCGGACGTAGAGACCCGATTCTCCATCACGTATTTAGTTCGGACTCGTTCAAAGAGATTAGGGGAGTGGCGAAGAAATACGTTGGAAAATCCAACCACGTGCAACGCAGACAGCGCAAAAGCGATATCTTTGATAAAGATCTGGACACGCAAACTCACTGCGTTTGACCCAACATCGCAGAGAATCCAAGCAACTCTCTCTCTCTCTCTCTCTTCTTCACCTGTTGTAACTCCACGCGTGAGCATCTCTCCCTCTTGCTCTCTCATCACAGCGATCACTGATCGGTACCCTTTTGGGTTCGCGAGGAGGTAGTGCATGGCGGGCAGTGGGGCGTTTGCAGAAATCAAAGATGGTGATGGGGTGTTCCGCTACTACTCCGACGGCGAATGGAAGGCATCGGCTTCTGGAAAATCCGTGCCCATCATCAACCCCACCACTAGAAGCACTCACTTCAAGGTCCAAGGTACCCGCTTCTGAACTCCAGTGGTTCTTCTGTTAGTCTCGCTCAATTTGTCAACTTTTGATTAGTGTTTAGCTAGTTTGAATAATTTTTTCGGTTGGTTTCCAAAATTCCTATAGCCTGTACACAACAGGAGGTGAACAAGATCGTAGAATCAGCAAGGGCCGCGCAGAAATTATGGGCCAAGACTCCTCTGTGGAAGAGAGCTGAGCTGCTCCACAGAGCTGCGGCGATCTTGAAGGAGCACAAGGCTCCGATCGCCGAGTGCCTCGTCAAGGAGATCGCGAAACCCGCCAAGGACGCCGTCACCGAAGTATGTTTCCCACTCTATAAACTTTATAAAAACTAACTCTGGAAATGAAATTTGAATTCACAGCTCTTGATTGTATATTTGGAAAGTTTCAATGTTTGTTAGATGCTTCTCTTGTGTTCGAATTTGGAAGCATAGGGCACTGATAACTTCTCTTTGCTTTGCCTTGTGATAATATGAATTTGAAGGTTGTGAGATCTGGGGATTTGATATCGTATTGCGCAGAGGAAGGGGTGAGGATTCTTGGAGAGGGGAAATTTCTGGTGTCTGATAGCTTCCCAGGGAATGAGAGATCCAAGTACTGTCTCACTTCTAAGGTAAATTTGCTCTTCTCTCAGTCGGTTTTACAAATGTCCCTGTGGTTTCTGACCATTCTCTCTTAGTTTGCCTGTGAATCTGCAACTTAACTCCATTGTTTGTTTTTGCTGTCCATTTATCTCTGCTTAGATAGGCACTTCACATAGTTTTTTTTTTTTTTTATAAATGTGCTGATGGACTTGTTTATGCCCTGTGCACTCTGCCCATAGAAAACATAAATGGATTAGAATTATTAATAGACGCTTCATTGACTTCTGCCTGAAAAAAGAATGAGGAAAATTAAGTCATGGATCTGTGAACATTTTTAATTTCATGTACACCTCATGCTGGGTATATTCCATCCCATATGCCATTTTTCATTTACTTCTCCTTTTATGTCTTCATCTTCACAGTCCTATGTCTCTTTCATAAGCATAGGTCAGGCTGGGGGATACTTTTACCATAAATGAACTTGATTGCTGTGGATAATTGGTCCATTAAATATGAGCATATTTGTAAGCTTTAGAAATTTAATTCTCATGCATATTTTATCTTGGGTTACTGAAGAAAGTATGTTTTGCGAATTAATTGAACACAAGACCATATACGCTGAAAGCTTCTCCAGATGACTGAATAGCTGAAGGGTACAATGGATCTATACTGAATCATGCCATGCCTTCACCTAAACTAAAATTTACTAAACATGCATCACCAGAGGTTCCTCACGTCTCATCCTAATACATTTGAAAAGGTGTCAGATTGCATGTGTTAAACATATGTAGTAGCAGAATTGAATATAACTTTGGGAAATCATTTTTTTTAAACTAAATTTTAGAAAATCATTTTGCTAATGTAAACTAAAATCGGCAATAGATGGATGATGCAGAGTCTTGCTTCAAATGCTACAATCTAATGGAAGAAAATACCCCATTGTGCCATGTTTCACCTTTGATTAACAGTAACGGATATCCTTGAAGCAATAATAATTGGATTTAGTACTCCATGCAGTTCATACTAATCAATCATGTCTAAGTTGCTATAGAATTGGATTTCTCATGAAAATAACATCCAGCTCTAATATGTGTTAAACAAGGAGTGCATGTTGTTGTAATAAGTAGTTATTTGCTTAGACAAAATGGTGGTTATTTTTTGTTCTTATTTGTCCTTTTCTTTTGTGATTTATGTTTGTGTCACTTGATAGAGTTGTTTGATCCTTACAAAAAGAATGATAGTTTCATGAGAAGTGGCACCAACTAGTCTCCTGTCTGTGTGTATACATACAGCTGATGTAGCCATTGAGGAAACCTCAAACCCAACTTAAACTGGAAATGGGTTGCCATATCTCAGTAATTAACAGTCCCCAATTTTAGGCCTTAATTTAAAGTTGATAGAAGTTGTGAGCCAAAGAACGGTAAAATAACATTGTCAAGAAGACACTTGAGTGCAGGGGAAGGAGGTTTTTATATGTCCTTTTAGATCAAGTAGTGTTTTTGAAATCTCACCAGTACCGAACTGAGGTCGATGTCAAAACTGATAGAGGAATAAATCTGTATCTGGTTTTACAATAATGCAAAGGAAGGATCTAGATCTATAGTTAGGATATAAGTTATATCAAAACATGGTAATTTTATGTACTATTGTGTTTCTGAGAAATGAAGCTTTTCAGAGATTTGACTCTCCTTAGTTTGCAGATTCCGTTGGGGGTTGTTCTGGCTATCCCTCCTTTCAACTACCCAGTCAATCTCGCTGTTTCTAAGATTGCTCCTGCACTTATTGCTGGAAACTCAATAGTTCTGAAGCCACCGACCCAGGTTGGTTGATGCTGAGGATCAATCTTGATTGGTCTTCCCTGTTTCATCTCATAATATTTGAGGTGGATTGTCTGTCCACCAACTGTTCATAAAGACTGACATGCTAAATGAACTTATGCCTGTATACTTAAAGGGTGCTGTTGCTGCACTTCACATGGTACATTGCTTTCACTTGGCTGGCTTCCCCAGAGGACTCATCAGTTGTGTAACAGGAAAAGGTTCTGAGATTGGCGACTTCCTCACAATGCATCCTAGTGTCAGTTGTATCAGGTGATTCTTTCTACATCATTGAACATCATGTCCAAAAGGTCCTTGAATTTTTCAGAGTGAACTGCACTGTAAGAGAATTATTTTGCAAAATAACTTCTTGTTGGAATGTGGGGGAAGATTTGTTTCCATCCCTCAAATTTGTCCGCATCAAAATGCTTTATGAGGGGGTGCAGCTCTCTTCAAGCTCAAGATCTATCATTTATCTGTCTTTAGGCATGTTGCAGTTGCATGATCTGACGGTGC
Source organism: Eucalyptus paniculata subsp. matutina (assembly GCA_017140255.1). Classification (NCBI taxonomy): domain Eukaryota; kingdom Viridiplantae; phylum Streptophyta; class Magnoliopsida; order Myrtales; family Myrtaceae; genus Eucalyptus; species Eucalyptus paniculata. The sequence continues at coordinate 36,739,722 of CM029437.1, forward strand.
AACCCTTCTTCTCAGTTTCACAGGTGGGGACACTGGAATAGCCATCTCTAAGAAGGCAGGCATGATCCCACTTCAGATGGAACTGGGTGGAAAAGATGCATGTATCATTTTAGAAGATGCTGACATAGATTTGGCTGCAGCTAACGTTGTTAAGGGAGGCTTCTCTTATAGGTAATCTTTATTGTTCTCTAATAGGCAATTTTAAACCAAGAATGCGTTTCTCTCTCAGCTATCACCTCGTGCTTAAATTTTCAGTTGAGCTTATAAGTTCTAGATCAATGCAATACAAGATCTGAATCATTCATTTATCTAACTGGAGTAATGTTGCTTTGGTTGCATTTGCTGCCAAAGGAGATATCTTGACATTATATTCTTTTTATAATCAGTGGTCAAAGGTGCACAGCAGTGAAAGTGGTCTTGGTTATGGAATCCGTAGCTGATAAACTTGTCGAGAAAGTGAATGCTAAAGTGCAGAAGTTGACCGTAGGAGCTCCTGAGGATGACTGCGATATAACTCCAGTTGTTACGGAGTCTTCAGCCAACTTCATTGAAGGGTTGGTGATGGATGCTAAGCAGAAAGGAGCGACATTTTGTCAAGAGTACAGGAGGGAGGGTAATCTCATTTGGCCTCTATTATTGGATCACATTCGACCTGATATGAGGATAGCATGGGAGGAGCCATTCGGTCCAGTTTTGCCAGTCATCCGAATAAACTCTGTTGAAGAAGGAATTCACCATTGTAATGCTAGCAACTTTGGTCTTCAGGTTTGACACTTGTCGTTATCCTTATTATTATCATCACTGACAGGTGTATTCTCATTAGCCATACTTCTCTCATGTACGGAGTACAAAACTCTTTACCAGAAAATAGACTATACAGAATCAGAATAATTTCCGTTGATTGTGACAAATGTCTGTTTTCTGCACAATGTGCACGTGTTTACAGGGGTGTGTCTTCACAAGAGACATAAACAAGGCGATACTGATTAGTGATGCAATGGAGACAGGAACTGTTCAAATAAATTCTGCCCCAGCTCGAGGACCCGATCACTTTCCTTTCCAGGTAATTTTCGTTCTTTGTCAAACAAAAAGAGGAAAATCAGCATAAAATACCAATAGGTCGTTTAGTAATGAGTGCAACGTCATGGAATATTAATAAGCAAGGTAAGAATGCCTTTTCCGGGTCCTTTGGGCAACGGAAGTTTGGATGAACTGAACGGCGATTCAGATGCAATAATCTTACTTCATAGCCCGTCTTTGAGGATTGAATCACCAATGAAACCGCCCCTGTTAGTGTCAATCTGGTGAAGAATCTAGTCTAGACAGTCCTTTAGTTTGTGTAAGAAATAACTCAGCCTTCTTAAAAGATGAATGATGTTGCGGCAGGGCTTGAAGGACAGCGGTATTGGTTCCCAAGGCATTACCAACAGCATCAATATGATGACGAAGATCAAGAGCACTGTTATCAATTTGCCGTCACCTTCATACACAATGGGCTAATTGGTCGCGACTCACAGGTCAGAGCAGGTGGCGCTGATTGCCTTGTACTGTGATTGTATCACCTGCCATCGTAGTCAGTGAACTCGATCCGTTTATGCTGGTGTTATATATAGACATGCCTAGAAAGCGAGCATAATAAAGTCTCCGATGACTACAGTGTAAATATGCCGGCGGCTCCTTGACTGTAGCCATCCATCATTCGAGCCTGTAATCATATCAGTAAACACGGTGAATTTATGTGTACTCACCACTTATTACAATATTGCCTAACATATTAAAATAATGTAGAAGACATTTTCCAAAGTCCTTTGTATAGGTTGTTAAAAATCTCACGATTTCATCATTCGATCTAGCGATATGATTTTACGAACCCTGGCGATTGTACTTAGAAACCTGATTTTATGATCCTTGATGATGAATGTCCTTTCCATTTACGTTATGCGTAAAACTGCGATGAAATTATCCAACTTTCATGAGATTGTGTGGGTGGATTTTAGGGAGAGAAATAGTTACTTGATCATCAATAATATTTCTTTCATGACTGTTCAATAATTCTTTTATCGTCAAAACAAATTTAGGGTAATATTTCTTTCAAACATATTTTTCTCAAAATAGTTATTTGCTTATGATATTCCATCTTTCAATCTTTGTAAGACGAGTGCTAGAGTAATAAATTATTTATAAACAAATAAATTATATTCATGAATCTAACATAATAATGTTTAAAATGTTAAATATTTAAATAAATAATAGGGATGAGTACATTGGAAATTCTAAAATATAGAGTTGAGCAAAAGAGCCGGATTGAACCAACCATTTCCTAAAATGAGGAACTAGTGAATGTTGGTTTGGTTCTAGGTGTGGATCTAACCACCCAAACCATCTTGATTGGAGCTCTTTTTTTTTTTTTTTTTCTAAATTACAAAATTAAAATCCATAAAGTTACGTTTGGTCATCTGAATTTTTAGTTAGGACTAGATATGATAGAAATTAAATTTAAAGATTTTGCTATATCCTATCATTCTTTCATGAATCGCATAAAGTTGGATTTTTTCACATCCTATCTGTTCATTATTTGATATGAACAACATATCGGTACAATGAACCTAAAAATTGCATGAACAGAGATTGTGAGAATCTTTCACAGCACTCTTACCTGCTTCATTTTTATTTGTTTTTTTTATTTATTAATTTTCCTCTCTTTTTTATTTTTTTTTTATTTTTGTCCCATTCTATCATTTTCTAATAAAATTTTATTAATTAGTAATATTTATTGAATTTGTATTATAAGATAGAAAGAAATTCAAATATATAAATAAGAATAAGAATAAATAAAAATGAAATTGTTGTTCCTCCTCTCATAATTAGAATGTGTATAACCCTATTCCAAGCTAGTCCGATATGGAACGGACTTATAACTATGGAATCGACTCAATCATTAGATTATAGAGTATAAGTTCATAACCCTAGCCCATTTCCATTTTAGGTGGAATGGATCTACTCATTTTTTTATTCCAATTAGTAATAAGGATCTTAAACTAAGAAATAGATTCTAGTAGCTAAAAGAGGGTTCATAGATATATTTTTAGATAATAATAGATAGAATAATGCTAGTAAAGAGTCTGATTGAAACCAATAAGTATAGACCAACCTATCATCCACCCCATAATAAATGATGTTTTTTGGAAAAAAAAAAAAAAAAAACCTACTAGTGGAGGAAGACCTCCTAGGGATAAGAGACATGGGGATGAAGAGAAAGAGAAAACAGGATCTTTTGTGTATAATCCTACATAATCTCCGATGTTATCAGTTTCGGTAATAAACCAAGCAATACGATGCAAGCAAAAGTTCCTATATTCATGGAGATATAGAACAACAAATAAGTCATCATACTTCCATATCCACCATTTGAGTCTCCAACAATTATTCTAGTAATTACAATATCTGATTTGACCCATGGAAAAATATGCAATCATACATTCCACGATTGCTTGATTAATAGCAATGAGATTCCCTAATATCATGCTAAGAATAACTAGGATTTCTAGAAGAAGATGTCATTTGTTTGATGAGAAATAAAAAGGAATATCGAAAATTTGAGTGGCTAAAGCTGAAGCAACTACTTTCAAGGTAACAAGAAGAAAATAATTGATTTAGCAACTGATTTTTAGAAGAAGATACCATTTACCCTACGTCAAGATTCCATTAGATGATTTTTAATTAAAAAGAGTTGGTTTTATTTTACTTAATTCAGGTGGTTACCATGTTAACATTGTTTATCTTCCATTGTCTATGTAGGAAAATTTTTAACAATACTTATTGATGGGAAGGTAAATACGTCATACATGTATAAGTTTGGGATTTATTATCACAAAAAAAAAAATCAGGTAATGTGACGGTAGACATAATTTGAGATTTTTGGTGGCTTTTCCTTCATAATAAAGCACACATTAAGAGCAATTTTATCCACCTAACAGTATTTTACGCAATATACAATAGGAATTATAATGTGTTCTTAACTATTTCACATTATTATTATTATTATTATTATTATTTTGTCTCATCATAGTCAAATAAAATCTTCTTCAAAGTTATGTTATTGTCGAACAAAAAAAAAAAAAAACTATGTAACTGATTTTAAATGGTCACGACAATAACTTATTAGTTTTTGGATATGCCTACTCATGCATCTTATACATACAAATTAGTTTATAACAAAATAACTACTTCTGCATTCTGCTGATTATCATACAAAACAATAATTTGGAGCATGAAATATTTTAGTATAAGTACACATAAAACCAAATCATTAGACTACCAAGCAAATAATTGTTATAAAATAAAAATTCACAAACATAGTGTAAAATATCATATACCGCAAATATTATACTATTCCTGAAATGCATATAGAAAAATAAAAAAAACTTTGTCTACTAATTAATTATAGAAAAACGTGAAATTATGTTATTATGCTAAATAAAAAAGTATTCTTAAAAGCAATGAGTTATAATTAAATTAATAAAACAATGAAAAGAGAGGGGAAGAATGGGGAGCAATATGTCGATGCGATTTTTATGAAGAATGCAAAACCTTTTCTTGCAATAAGGATAGTCGAATTCTTATAATATATAATTTAAGGTGGTACATTCAAATACAACAATTTGAGAAGATTTTGTCATAGCATATTTGTATAAATGTTTCTTTTGATAAGAAATGTATCCTTATAACTATATCCAAAAGAATGTACCACGATCATTGAATGTTTTTTTCTCCTAGCTTTTTCGAACGATATAGAACAACCAAGTTTTTGGCTTTTCAAGAATCACCATATCTCATGATATCATGACACATTAAAATCACTTGATCTAATGTATGGTAATAATTTCAGTTGTTTCAATTAGTAGTTCATTTCTACATAAGAGGTACTATTGTGAATTTAGCATTTATAATTTAAGATCTTAATCAAACAAAGAGAGTCACACCAACATTGTCAATTTATAATGAAAGAGCCAACCAACTATTGTCATGACATTAAATTTAAACTTTTAAAAGTCCAATACTTTGTCATTCAACAACGTTCAAGTACATCATGACTTCCTTCATCTGGGGGAAAATGTGATGTATTTATTATATGTAAAGAATCAAAAGAATATTTATATAAGTAACAGCGTTGCTTGATTGCATTTAGATCGGTTGGATCGAGAGAAAATTTGAAATGACTGCATAATTTATCAATGTCATTGTTATTTATATATAAAGCCCATTATAAAATTTCCGATGCATTAACTATAGAAAGAAGAATCTTCTTTCTTAAAGAGTTTGTCATTATCTTAATATTTTTTAGTGTAATATCTCGTTCAAATATTTTTGTCTAGAAATTATTACTGATTTAGCAATGAGTTTATTACTTGTTTTTCTCTACAAAAAATGTATCTATATATTTTAGGTAAAAGGATTATGATTTTACCTCCCTTTCAAAAGTCTATCTATATCCATACATATAAATGCAGTTTGTATTTCTAGTTCTTCGACAATCATTGCAAACTTCATTAATTCATTTGTGAAATCAATACAATTCTACCATATGATTTTAGTAAAATTTTCAAGTAACTCAATTGATAGTGGCTTTTGCAAATACGGTATGAATATTTGTGAAGTTGGAAATTGTGTATCTAAGAAGGAAGTAATCATTCTTGTCCAATTTTCAATGACAAAACCATGGAATCTACACGGTGTAAATTTAGAAGAATATTAACCACAAATGTCGAGGATAGAAAGACTTTCTTCCTTCATCCAAAAAGTTATCAATCTATCATGAATAATAATATAAATAAAAAAAGAACAAACTATTTCTACTCAAAATATAAACCATATATACAAAAGAGAGAGAGAGAGAGAAGAGAAAATTTACATGTTTATTATTCCTTGCTAATGTACAAATTTAGATTAACTGAAATTCGAAATGCCCATATAAGTTCACCATTTACCTTTTAATTTATAGATATATCCATACCCAATTTGACCTATTCAATTAAAAGAAATGTTACTCAATTTATTATAAATATTTAATTTTTTTTAAAAATTTTGAGATTACATAGAACATACAGATTTTTTATATTTTAACAATTAATGCATCACATAGCATCACATCAAAATTGCTCAATCGTACGATTATGGGAATGATTATAATTGATTCACTAAATAGTTTTTTTTTTTTTTTATTTCACTAAATAGTTTTTTTTTGCATAATGAAACATTTTTAGTAATTATGATCCTAAGTTTCTCAACAAAGAAAGTAACATATTTACAAGTTTAGATAAATATTAAACACAAATGTTGGGGACAAACATTTCCATTCCTATGGTATTCTTGAATAATCAATTATAGGAAGACTATTTTTTCTCATCCAAATATATCACCTCTATTAAGAAAAGGGTCAATATCATGTAAAACCCAAAATTAATACAAATGTAACAAATTTACCTCAAACTAAATTTTTTCACTATAAAAAAATCTAAAACTAGTACAAGTGTAACAAATTTACTCCAAATGGCCACAAAATACCTTAAACTGATATACTTATAATAAATTTAGCCCAAAGTAATTTTTTTTATCAATAAAAACCTCAAATTAGTACATTTATGACAAATATATCCTATGTTAAATTGGATTAATATCACAAAAAATCACAAAATCAGTACAACTATGACAAATAGAGAGTCAAATCTTAAATTGGTATATCAGTCAACTGTCGCGTCTGATCCAACTCAACAATTTGATAGTAAAATTTAATTGATAATAAAAGATAAATTTGTCACAAGTATATCAATTTTAAGTAAATTTATCAAAAGTGTATCAATTTAAGATTTTTTGTGTTCAAAAACTTAGTTTGGGTAAATTGGTCATGGGTATACTTGTTTTAGGTTTTTCATAGTATTAACCCTTAAGAAAATAAAAAGAACAACGTATTTCAACTTAAAATATTAACCACAAAATATTCATAATTATTATTTTTTGATAATTTATAAGGTAACACTTTGAAAAACCCCAAATTGGTATGTTTATGACAAATTTACCTCAAACTATTTTTTTATTATGAAAAATCTTAAACCGGTACACTTGTGACAAATTTACCCCGATTGACCATAAAAAACTCTAAATTGGTATATTTATAACAAATTTACCCTAAACTAATTTATTCGTCCACAAAAACCCCAAACTAGTATATTTGTGATAAATATACATTCTGTTTAATTGGATTAATATCACAAAAAAATCATAAGAATTGTAAATTGTGACAAATGGAGAGTAAAACCCAAAACCGGTATACTAGCCAATTGTCACGTGGCATTCAATTTAATAATTTGATGGTAAAATTTAACATAAACCAACAAAAAGTAGATTTGTCATAAGTGTATCGGCTTAGGATAAATTTGTCAAACATGTACCGGTTTGGAATTTTTGATAATTAAAAAATTAATTTTTGGTAAATTTGTCATAGGTGTACCAATTTGGATTTTTTTTTTTTAGGGTATTAACCCTAATTTATAATATATAATAATTGAAATTCGAACTACCCATGCAAGTTCATCTTAGGACTCTACCTATAAAAGAAAATGCAATCTAGAATCTATTCTAATCTATTCTAGAATTATCTAAAGATGCAATCCTATTCAAACTAGGCAATATTATCGAGAAATCCCATATATTCTAACATGCAATCTAATCTAAAAAAAAAAATGCAATCCTAATTTAGGAAACTATCCTATCTAATACACAATTTGATTTTTTGTTTTTTGGGTGTTTTCCAAAACAAGCAATTTCCAAGTATGAGCATCCTATCCAATCCACTCAAGATATTCATCAAATAAAGGGTTAAAATAATTAAAAAAATAATCAGTTGTCTCACGGATTAAATTAACAATTATTCAAACCCTAAACATCACAACACTCAAGAAAAATCAAAATAATTAAAAATTGATCTGAAGTCTCACGGATCAAATTAATAATTATAATGATTTTAAAGCCAAAATATCGTCAATGAAAAAAAAATCAACATAATTAAAAACTTATCTGAAATCTTATGGATCAAATTAATAATTTATAATGATTTTAAAGCCGAAATATCGTCAATGAAAAAATCAACATAATTAAAAAATGATCTAAAGTCTTACAAATCAAATTAGTAATTATAGTGGTTTTTTGCCAATAATATCCCATTGGATAATGTCTAATGCCTCAATAAAATCACTATTAGCATCAAATATTCCAATTTAGGCTATAATATTAGATGAAATTTAGTTCAAGAAAATTACCTTATTTGGATTATTTGTTTCCAAAATGAGACCGATGCCAAAGAACTCACAAATGGCAGTTTGCGTTGAGATAGACTCAGTGGGGATGGGCTCACGGTAAAGGACAACTACGGTTGGGGCTTTATGGTGAGATGCGTGCGACAGTGGTTTGGCCGATGATTTATTATATGGCTCAACTTGCGTTGGTAGTGGCAATGCAATAAGAAGCCGCAAGGGACGTCAAATAAACTTGTTGTTGGAGCAAACTTCCTTATTATTTTAAAGTTGATAAAACATTCCCATCAGTATAATCTGAAGACTTGCAGACTCTATCGTTAAAGTTTGAAGACCTCCAGACTCAAGATTTAAAGTCTACCCTCATTGATAGTTTCCAAACCGACGAAGAGAAGACTTATTCATATGTGAGTTTATCTTTAAGGATTTGGTTCGTACGGTTGAAGAAGATCTTACGGCTGAAGATAGCATCTCGTGATCATTGAAAACAATTCGGATAATTAAATCTATTAATTGGTAAAGTATACTTGAAAGGTTCTATTTATGAAAACCTAAGTCCTGATTGTATGTGTGAGCAGGATTGGTGGGCTATCATCACATTCCTTAAATAACTCGATCTCCTTGATTGATTATATCCAATGGGTAGATTAGAAGAACTACTTTGGAAAGTGCCAACGGTTATAAAGGCATGGATAAGTATATAAGGAAGACGCTCAAGTTATTTGAGTGTGTGCGTGAAAGAAAAATTCCAATGTCTAAAGCTCCTAGTTCTTTGCTATTTCAATCGCTGAGCTTAAGTTGTACTCAAAAGAGGGATCAAACACTTGTGTGACCTTGAAGAAGTGTAGTAGAGTTTCTACACTGTGGAATCAAGGACGTGAGACTGTAAAATCTCTTTTGATTCTTAGTGAAATGCAGCCAATGGGCTGTTAGTGCGAGAGAGTGGACATAGGCTTGGTTTAAGCCGAACTACTAGAAACCTTGTGTTTCAATTTTCTTTCCCTAAACCATTTACTTTAATTCGTAGCTTTATATAACTGTTTATAGACTTTTACATCTTCAGTCTATTTATCCTCAAAAATGAGTTAATTTATTAAGTCTTGCAAAACTTCTTTTAACATCAATTCACCCCTCTCTAGATGTCCTTACTAGCCTTATCACTTGTAAAAATAGAAAGTGATTGCAAGAAAAAGGATTGCGAGCACCGTCGACTCGAGATCACGGTGCAACAACAACGGCTCGGAGCAAAGAGCAGCCAGTCGTCTTTGATTGCTAGAATCGTGGGAAGTGACAGTAGCTCATTAGGTTCAGCAAGGGGAGGGAGCAACGCCGTTGTCACCGTTCATGGATTGGAGTTTGTCGGAATAGGAGCTTCAGTGCAACAACGGGAGGCGGTGTAGATCACGGGATGTAGCAGCTACGGATCGTCGGACTACTTGCGGCGTCAAAGGGCTGAGGCACACAGCCGTTGGAATTGTAGCGTCATCGGGTAGGTCAGGGCATCGAGATGTGTTCCGACAAGTGGTGGGTTGCAAGCGTTGGTGATGGGGGCAAGTGCGGCGATGCCCGGGGCGATAGCAATGGCAACGTTTTAGAACGGCAGCAATAGTAGCGTTCGGAGCAATGGCAATGGTGAAACAACGGCCGTGAGTATGGTAGCTACCGTTGGGAATGGGATAGCCAGAGAAGATGAACCCAACTTTTCTTTTCTTCTTTTTATTTTCTCTTTTCCTTTCTTTTTCTTTTTTTGACTTTTCTCTCACTCACGTTGCTCCTCTGCACTTGTTAGAGAAAAGACCTCACCCACTTGTCGGGGAAAAGACTTCACCCTCTCTCTTGGACGCCTTTTCTTCTCACTTTTTCTTCTTTTCTTGCCTTTGACCTCTTAGAATTCTGGCGCATCCCCCCATCAAGCGACTATAGTGAGTTTGCTTTTATAGGTAAGGATGAGATGGCTTTTTTAGGAAAAGGAATAAATCTCCCCCTCCTTAGAATATATTATATTCTGATCCTTTCCTACACTTGTAGCCTTTCCTTCTGCCCACGCCAATGGATGATTGAAGACCAGATTTTACTTTCCTCTTTTAGCATGAAAATCTATTTTGCTTGTGCTTGTGGACGCACGAATATATTTTGCTCAAATATATGCTCCCCATGCAACATCTTTTCTTGCCCTTCTCACTTTAGATCTCGCCACGAATGAATATATGCATAAATATTTGATTCAGATATTTATTCCTTCTTGCTTTATTTCTTGTTTTAAATAAAGATATATCGCATTGAGGAATCGAATATCCTTAAGCTCATTCGTTCTATTCCATTCATCATCATAAGAAAAATAAATGCATCTAAAATTATATGCTATGATCCAATACGAATGTAATAATAAGAAAAATAAATGCATATAAAATTATATGCTATGCAATTAATTTTTTTTAGGGCTAAAAATTAATCCCTATTTTTCTATATAATGATTAAACGATTAGGTCCCCAAAATTTATGTGTCAACAACTACCTTTATTAGAAGGTGAGCTCGTAGAAGTTGCTTTGAAAGACAAATTGATACCTAAATTTTGACTTCGCACATGCAATGAATGATTTTTTGTTGGAAAATGAATCTCATTTTAAAATACAATTTATATGATGCATGGAAATGCTAGTGCAAACAATAAAGGAACCTACACGGAATGACCTACCTTTTGGGAGGTAGAGCAATTCAAGATAATTGGTGTTATATGTCCAGAACCAATACCTTTCTATGGTCGCCTAGAATAGTAACAGGATTTTGTAAAAGAGAGTTACTTTCCTAGGACCTGTACCTTTCTACAGTCACCTAGTATGGCAATATCTGGTTATTTATAACCCGAACCTTTCTCTAGTTGCCTTGATAGAAAAATTATTTTTCCAAGACCTGTATCTTTCTATGGTCGTCTAGATGAGAAATCGCTTTCCATGACCCGTTCCTTTCTATAGTCACCTAAATGGGAAACTGTTTTTCCAAGACCCGTACCTTTCTATGGTCGTCTAAACAGGAAATCACTTTCCATGACCTGTACCTTTCTACAGTCACTTAAATGAGAAATTACTTTTCTAAGACCCATACCTTTCTACGGTCGCTTGTTAGAGCAACAAATATTGTTTAGGACCCATACCATTCTACAGTCGCCTAAACGGAAGATCACCTTCCATGACCCGTACCTTTCTACGGTCGCCTGAATGGGAAACAACTTTTGCATGACTCATAGTTTTCTATGATCACCAATTAGAGCAACAAATATTGTCTAGGACCCGTACCTTTCTACGGTCTCCTAAAATGAGGTTTTGCTTGACTAGGACCCGAACATTTCTTCAGTCGCCTATTAGAGCAACAAATATTGTCTAGGACCTGTATTTTTCTACAGTCGGCTAAAACGAGGTTTTGCTTGACTAGAACCCGAACCTTTCTTTAGTTGCTTAGCATTGCCGCATAGATCATCTGATCAGGACTTGAACATTTCTTCAATCGCCTTAATCAAACTGAATTTGAAGAAAAATCTTTGAGGGACAGCTCGATCGAGTCAAGTGTTAGTGCACTTGAGAGAGAATACCTACACAATGACAAGTATTTAGAGTGTAGAGATATACTTAATGATATCTCTGATGCTTGGGGATATGTCTCCTAGAACTTAGTCATAGGAGAGAAAAGAAGGTTAATCCATGAAGGTCTCTCACCTCATGATAAAAGGAAATTGGAATATCGAGGACACACCTCGAATATTCATGAAGGTTTCTCACCTCCTAATATTTTTTTTTTTTTGGAATATCTAGGACGTGCCTTAGATATTCGTGAAGGTCTCTCACCTCCTGATAGAAAGAAATTGGAATATCAAGGATACACCTCAGATATTCATGAAGTTTTATCACCTCTTGGTAGAAAGAAGTTTTGAAATATCTAAGACATACCTTAGATATCCTCCTGGTAGAAATAAGTTTTGGAACATTGAGGACGCACCTTGAATGTTCGTGAAGGTTTCTCACCTCCTAATATCATGAGGCATTCCGAAAAGAACCTGAATGTCAAGAGCTTTTAGGTCTTTGAGAAAACATTACCTATCAGACATGATTAGAGCAAAAATGCATTCACTAAAGAAATAAAAAATTAAGGCTATTTTGAAACACACACTTCAAAATCCATTGAAGTTTTATCATTTCAATTAAGGGTTATGTATAATGACTATTGCATCATCCAAATTTCCACTAGAGAGAATTATCATTCAAGATAATTTTCACTCATGACATTGATTTCCTAAGAATACGAAAAGAGAGACTTTCAAGTAGAAAGGATTTTCACTCGCTCTCATTTAGAAGGGCTACTTTATGAAAATCACTCAATCTCACCATTATCATATCAAAAAGGGTCCGAGTATTCATGCAAGCGGTACGACCTTACCGATTTGAGAGGTCCTTAACAAGGACCATAATGTGGGCTTGGTTGATGGCTTAACAAAGGGGATTTTTTGAATCAAGGCTATTAAAAGAACAATTCTGCAATCATGTTCAGATTTACAAGTCAAGAACCCTGCAAAATGAGAAATAAATAATCTTGCTCGCACTTCTTCAAGCAATGTTTATAAACATATAAACTTCCATGTTAATTCAAGTGCTATAATCTGAAGAGGCTTTATAAGGGACGTAACTTAGGTTCACAAATTGAGAAACGAAAGAATCGTTAGGCTCAAAATGTGTGTAAAGGGTGAGAGTTAATAATCATCTTGGCATTGCCACCAATCTTCTTCTTTACCATTGATGATTGTCTTCATAATGTGCTCTACTGACTATAAAAACTCAGCATTTGTGTTATTTGAATGCTGCTCCATGAGGGACACAACCTTTTACAATTGATAGTCACCTATCTTAACTCTTTTTTTTTTCTTTTCATCTATGAGCTTTGGCCTTGCTTCTATTAGGCATATCGCTTTTTCATGCCCCCTAGTTTTCATGCATTTTTTTTGTTCACTTTTTTTTTATAGGCATTGGCCTTGCTTTTACTAGGCACATTGCTTTTTCATGTCCCTAGTTCTATTTTTTGACTTTCAACAAACTATCTACAACGCACATTGAACAACCACGCTTTGGTTTATTTTTAAGGAATGATTTAACATTTAGACTCTTGGAGTTCTTCATCTTCTATTGGTGCACTGGACCATGTTGCTTGAATGATTGTCTTTTGGCTTGCCCCATTGTGGAGGATGATCACCAATTAGGTTAAATGAAATTTGTAGGCTCGAGTGGGTTAAGCAATAGATATAAGTGTGTAGGATAGAGAAAAAAATGCTCTTCGTCATCCTAAAGCACTTAAATTACCGTGTAAATTCAAATGTAGTAGAATACTTGAAGATTGGTGCAAGTAAGAGCAAGAAAATTTCCATCCATTTTCCTCACCTCATGGTGTTTCTTCACTTGTAATTTGCCCCGATATGGGGTGGTTTTTGACATGTGTAATTTAAAAAAAAAAAAAAATCTTCACAAGTGTATGGGGCTCAAAGGGGTTAAGCAATGGATCACCTATAGTGTTTGGAATAGAGAAATGAACTGCCTCTCACCACTTTGGCCATCGTACCTTTCACGAAGAAACTCTTTATCTTGTAGATATAGAACTTTCTACACTCATCTCACAAATGTATAAGTAATGGACTGTGTATTTGATAAGGCTTGCCTTTCATTATTTTGACACATCTCATTTAGCATTCTTAAGCATTTGATCTTACTCCGTTGAATTGTCCATCTTGAGTAATCTCCACATGAAATTGGTGAGTTAAATAGGTAAAATCACTATGAAAATTATCTTTTCAAAAGAGTCCAGCAACTTTAAGCATGAGCAGCTTCTGTGACTTTAAAACAAACAATTAACCACACTCAAAATATGGTTTTAAGCATTTGCTCAGGGGATTGCCCTACATAGGGATTGCTTCCTTGGATCGCCCCCTATCAATCAAGACTAAAAATCTGATATTTGATTTGATAAATACTCCCTTCTTGCTTTTGCCCCTACACAAGAGAACGTGCATGAATAGGATACTATGTAATATCAAAGTAAATTCAAATTGCACATCCATTTTGACTCAGATTGAGAATTTATCTTAGTCATGTTACTACTAGAATCTGTAGTGTCCCTAATTCATCATCTGCAAGGAAAAGAATAGTGTCATCTCCCAACATTAATTATGTTCAAGGACGAGATGTATCTCTTTCACCAAAGATGGATGGTACTCTTTTTACTTGCTCCTCATTTTCTTATTAACGTGGAAAAATGAAAATTTTGTCAAGCATGGAAATGTAAAACACTTTGTTTGGCTCTTCAAGATGGATATTTCAAGTGGTATCAAGATGTGACCACATTAACTCTTTAGAAATGTGTTCTCAAACTTGTTGAATAACAATTGACCTAATTAATCTATCATTGCAACCCGATGTTGCTTTCTCATCAGGCCAAGAAAATAATGCTTTGAAATATGAAGTAAATGAGTCAGAACCTAATGCATACTTTTGGGAATGGCTTCAAAAATTATTTTTTGCTCTCTTTTTTTTTAGGGGGGAATTTTTGGATGAGGAAGCATAAAAGCCCAGTCCTCAGAATTCTCTTTGGATGATATTTTATTTTTATTGTTGAATATCATCACCGGGCTGGTTTTTTGTACCCTATTATGTCCTCTAAACAAAATTTGTGATTTTATTGATATTCATCAATTGGATTACATTTATTGGAATGAAAAATGTGATATTCAAGCACTAAAAGAAAGCGAAATAGAAGAAATTGAAACTAATCCTTGAAAAGCGATAAAAATTCCCACGCATGAGAAGGTGCAACTGAACACACCCTTAATTAAATAAGGAAGGTGAACTACTTAGGACCATAAATTTTGTGTGCTTGAGTTCTTCACCCTCCTCGGTCTTGTGATGTGAACCCTCCAAGTCAGATATTCTTCCTTCCATATATGTCACTACTCTCTTCATTGTGGCATCAAATTCAGCTATCTCAAGAAAATGAGATGGTTCAAAAATTCTATTGGCTCTCTTCTTCAAGTCACAATTTCTCACTGAAGATAGAGTATCCATGTTATCTCAGCACTTTTGTTTGACGAGATAAGTTATAGTATCGGACAATTCATTGACTTGACTTTGGAGGCGTGCAATTCGCTTGTTCATGCCATTGTCAATATCAATGATATGATTCAACACCTTATTTTGATCCGTCATTTTAGCTCTTGATTGTGTACAAATGGGTGAGCGGGATCACTCCATTATCACCTAATTTAAATGAATGAAAGTTTGTAAGCACGAGGTGTAAATAGAGAGCCAGTCCATGACAGTAATCTAATTTTTTTTTTCTCATTTATTCATTGAAAAGTCTGTATAAGAAGTGAATTTCCTAAAAAAGAACAAGAAAAATAAAGGGATAAGTGCAATAGAAGTTCTAAAACTTATAAAGAAAATGTAATTGAATTCTGAAACTTGTAAAAAGTGCAATTAAATTCTAAAACTCATCAAATTGGTTTAAACGAGTCCTAAAATTAACACCGTCTAACTTTTTAAAAAAATGTCGATGTGGCATTTAAATTAAATTTTTATTTTCCATGTGGCTTTTTAAAATTATTTTTTTATTCAAATTAGATTTAAAAACTAGAAAAGAAAAGCTAAAATATTTGAAAAAAAAAACAGTTAAAAAAAAAAAAAAAGAAAATGGCCGCCACTTTCGATGCCGTTGCCCATCGCCGAAGGGGCCGGTGATCGCTCCGGCCCCTTCGATGATGGGCGCGGGCGAAGGAAGGCGCTTGCCATTTTCTTTTTCTTTTTTTTTGAATTATTTTGTTTTTAAATAAATTTTAGCTTTTCTTTCTAGTTTTTAAATCTAATTTAAATAAAAAACTTTAAAAAAAGCACATGGAAAATAAAATTCATTTTAAATGCCAAATCCATACCACATTAGCATTTTTCATTAAAAAAGTAGGATTTGATTAAATCAATTTGACAAGTTTTATGACTTGATTGTATTTTTTACAAGTTTTAGAACTTCTATTGCATTTATTTCAAAAATAAAAATAGGACACCCTAGCAAGAACCAAATTTCTTAAACATGAACTAAGAAAAGCCAAAATTTGAAACTCCCTAATAAGAACAATAAAGACATGAATTGAAAATAAATTCTCCAAAGTTTTTTGTTATCTTTCAAACAACTCACTCCATGGCAATTTCATCATTCCATTTTTAACTAACAAAGGAATTAAATTAAAGATTGACCCAAATTGTCATGGATGGACCAAAAGTATGACAAAATAAATTACATGGTATAAGGATAGAATACTTACTTCACCAAGAAAAAATGATGGCAACCACATAGACAAGCACATGAAATGTGGGGTTTATTTCTATCTATATGGCTTAACTAAGTGGAACTAAGAGGATGATTTGACCGTCGCATCTCACGTTCAAAGTGTTGAGTCCTCTTAACTTTGGCTCAGTCGAATGGAATACCTTATAGTCACGTAGTTTTGTGGATAAGGACAAACACAGACAACACTATGAAGAATTTTCGAGGAAAAGAATGTCAACATCTACATAACAATCTTGCTTTCGAGGAAGTGTCATTCTAAACACCATCCTAAATTCCTATCACGGCCCAGTCCTGCGGCATGGTTATATGTAAAAGCAATAAAACATGCATAACAATGAAAACGACACTTATAATTAGGAAATATAAATCATTCATTCCAACACCCCTACAAGACAAGGATTAGCAAAGACTACTCCCACTCATATCTCCTTATATGCAAGAACATTTAACACCTTAGATGTTAGGGACATATCTAGAATTCTCAATGCTAAACAAAAACATTTTTGAAAATAAAAGAAAAATTGGTCTAAGTCTACTAAGAGTTTTAACTTAAGTCCCCAGCGGAGTCGCCAAACTATCGCAATCTAACCTCGGGTACACCACCTAGGGTTTGGCTAATGAACTACTAAGTCTAAATTTAGCTCGGGCTCTTCCAAGCCCATACCAATTCGTGACTTAGGTTGAGTATTTAGGAATCGTCACTAATTAGTTTATGATAGGTTGATTAAACACCTAAGTAAAATAATGAGAGAATTATTTTACTCATACAAACTAGAAATTATAGGTATGGAGATTTGATTACACTAGATTTCACTAGTGCCATTTTGGTACCATTCTTTTTACTTTCAAAATCTTTGTAGGTAGTTAAATGGTTTTAGCCTAAATCACTATCATGCAATGGGGTGATCACACGGATGTTCAACAATTATTAAACACTCAATGAATCAAATAAATTGCACCAAAAGAATTAAACACACAAAGTAAGCAATTATTTTTGGGAATTTATCTTATCTTGAAATTAAAACTTACCTATATAACATGCACTTTAACTACATGACCTAACTCTATTGACAAATGATTTCTAATTAAATGAACCCAAACATGCAAACTATTAGACATGCAAACTATTAGACATGCACAAAATGTTTTTTTTTGTATTTTTTATTAAAATTTGAAATTAATAAAAACCCTAATTAAAATATCTAAAATGAACAATTATCTAATCTAGTTTAGAAAATAATTTGACTTAAACCCTATCTTATCTTAGAAAAACTATTTTAAAGATGTAATATTATCTAAACATGCAAGCATTATTTAGGACTCTACCTATAAAAGAAAATGGGCAGAAGAATAAATTTCCAAGTCTATAATCAAACGGAAGACACTTTAGTTACCATAACTTCAAAACTATACACTTAAGTCACAGGTTTGAAGTTAAATGGATGACGCGTGTGATTTTCCGAAAAGTTGGATACAAAATGATGACTTTTGCAAAGCGGACGTTAAAAAAAAAAAAACGACGTTTTATTATTCTGATGTGTAAATAATTATTATAAAAATTAATTAAATTAAATTAAATTAAATTAAAAATTAATTTTATTTAAAATATTCTAAAAAACAAAAATTTAAAAAAAATTAAGTTTAAAAAATTTAAAAAATTAAAATTAAAAAAACTTAAAATTTAAAAAAAATAAACATTTTAAAAAATAAAAATTTTAAAAAATTAAAAAAAATTAAAATTAAAAAAAATTTTAAAAAATTAAAATTTTAAAAATTTTAAAAAATTAAAATTTTAAAAAATTAAAAAAAAATTAAAATTTTAAAAAATTAAAATATTAAATTTTAAAAAATTTTAAATTTGTTAATTTTAAAAAATTTAAAATTTTAAAATTTTAAAATTTTAAAAAATTAACAAATTTTAAATTTTAAAAAATTAAAAAAAAAATTAAAATTTTAAAAATTTAAAATTTAAAATTTACAAAAATTTAAATTAAAAAACTTCAAAATTTAAAAATATTAAATTTTTATTAAAAAAACTTAAAATTTTAAAAAAAAAACTTAAAATTTAAAAAAATATTTTTTTTAAAAAAAGGGGGGCCGAAGGGGGCGGATGAGGTGGAAATTTTAAGTTTTTTAAATTTTAATTTTTTAATTTTTAAGTTTCTTTAACTTTAAGTTTTTTTTTAATTTTAATTTTTTTAATTTTTAAGTTTTTTTAACTTTAAGTTTTTTTTAATTTTAATTTTTTTAATTTTTAAGTTTTTTTAACTTTAAGTTTTTTTAATTTTAATTTTTTTAATTTTAATTATTTTAATATTAATTTTTTAAAATATTAAAATTTTTAAATATTAATTTTTAAATATTAATTTTTTAAAATATTAATTTTTTTAATTTTAATTTTTAAAATTTTAATTTTTTAATATTAATTTTTTAATATTATTTTTTTAAAATTTTAATTTTTTAATATTAATTTTTTAAAATTTTAAGTTTTCTAATTTGAATTTTTTAAATTTAAGTTTTTTAAATTATAAGTTTTTTAAAATTTAAGTTTTTTTGATTTGAAGTTTTTTAATTTGATTTTTTTTATTTTTAATTTTTTTAATTTTAAGTATTTTAATTTTAATTTTTTTAAATTTTAAGTTTTTTAATTATAATTTTTTAAATTTTAAGCTTTTAAATTTTGAGTTTTTTAAATTTTATGTTTTTTAAATTTTATTTTTTTTTAAATTTTATGTTTTTTAAATTTTGAGTTTTTTTAGAATATTTTAAATAAAATTAAGTGTTAATTTAATTTAATTAATTTTTATATTAATTATTTACACATCAAAATGAAAACGACGTTGTTTTTTCGATTTTCTCGCCATTATCTCGCAAAACGGCATCGTTTTGTGTCCAAGTCGTCGGAAAATTACCACGTCACCGATTTGGCCTGGTTTTGGCCGGAGTGGGACGTGTTCCATTTTACTCTGAAATTGACACTTCGTACCGTTTTGAAGTTATGACACTTCAATATCCTTCCGTCCAGTTATGCCAGACCCGGTGTCCTAAACTCAAATAAAATGCTATCTAGAATATATTCTAATCTATTCTAGAATTATCTAAAGATGCAATCCTATTCAAACTAGGCAATATTATCGAGAAATCCCATATATTCTAACATGCAATCTAATCTAAAAATAAAATAAAATGCAATCCTAATTTAGGGAACTATCCTATCTAATACACAATTTGATTTTTTTGGGTTGTTTTCCAAAACAAGCAATTTCCAAGTATGAGCATCATATCCAATACACTCCAGATATTCATCAAATAAAGGGTTAAAATAATTAAAAAATAATTCGTTTTCTCACGATTAAATTAACAATTATTCTAACCCTAAACATCACAACAATTGAGAAAAATCAAAATAATTAAAAATTGATATAAAGTCTCATGGATCAAATTAACAATTATAATTATTTTAAAGCCAAAATATCATCAATGAAAAAAAAATCAACATAATTAAAAAAATGATCTGAAGTCTTACAGATCAAATTAGTAATTATAGTGATTTTTTGCCAATAATATCCTATTGGATAATGCCTAATGCCTCAATGAAATCACTATTAGCATCAAATATTCCAATTTAGGCAATAATATCGAGATGAAATTTAGTTCGAGAAAATTACCTTATTTGGATTATTTGTTTCCAAAACGGGACTGGTGCGAAAGAACTCACGAACGAGGGTTTGCGTCGAGATAGACTCAGCGGGGATGGGCTCATGATAAAGGACAGCTGTGGTTGGGGCTTTCCGGTGAGATGCGTGCGACAGTGGTTTAGCCGATGATTTATTATACGGCTCAACTCGAGTCGGTAGTGGCGATGCAAGAAGAAGCCGCAAGGGATGCCTAATAAACCTGTAAAAACAGAAAGTGATTGCAAGAGGAAGGATCGCGAGCACCGTCAACTCGAGATCATGGTGCAACAACAATGGCTCGAGCAGAGAGCAACCAGTCGTCTCCAACCGCTAAAATCGTGGGAAGCGACAGCAACTTGTTAGGTTCAGCAAGGGGAGGGAGCAACGCCGTTGTCGCCATTCGTGGATTGGAGTTTGTCGGAATAGGAGCTTCGGTGCAGCAACAGGAGGCAGTGTGAATCACGGGATGGAGCACCTGCGGATCGTTGGACTACTCACGGCGTCGAAGGGCTAAGGCACGCGGCCGTTGGAATTGCAGCGTCATCGAGCCGGTCAGGGCATCGAGATGTGTTTCGGCAAGCGGTGGGTTGCAAGCATTGGCGATGGAGGCAAGTGCGGTGGTGCTGGGGGCGGCACCAGTGGTGACGTTTGGGACGGCAGCAATAGTAGCGTTCGGAGCAGCGGCGATGGCGAAACAACGGCCGTAGGTATGGGTTGCTACCATCGGGAATGGGATAGCCGGAGAAGATGAACCCAAATTTTATTTTCTTCTTTGTATTTTCTCTCTTCTCTTTTTTTTTTTTTTTTTTTTTTTGACTTTTCTCTCCCTCATGTTGCTCCTCTGCACTTGTAAGAGAAAAGACCTCACCCTCTCTCTTGGACGCCTTTTCTTCTCGCTTTTTCTTCTGTTCTTGCCTTTGACCTCTTAGAATTCTGGCGCATCCCCCCATCAAGCGACTATAGTGAGTTTGGTTTTATAGGTAAGGATGAGATGGCTTTTTTTAGGGAAAAGAATAAATCTCCCTCTCCTTAGAATATATTATAGCCTGATTCTTTGCTACTCTTGCAGCCTTTCCTTCTACCCATGTCAATGGATGATTGAAGACTAGATTTCACTTTCCTCTTTTAGCATGAAAATCTATTTTGCTTGTGCTTGCGGATGCATGAATATATATTGCTCAAATATATGCTCCACATGCAACATCTTTTCTTGCCCTTCTCACTTTAGATCTCGCCACGAATGAATATATGCACAAATATTTGATGCGGATATTTATTCCTTCTTGCTTTATTTCTTGTTTTAAATAATGATATATCGCATTGAGGAATCGAATATCCTTAAACTCATTCGTTCAAGTCCATTCACCATCGCTGATCCAATGCGAATGCAATAATGAGAAAAATAAATGCATATAAAATTATATGCTATGCAATTAATTTTTTTTAGGGCTTAAAAATTAATCCATAATTTTCTATATAATAAATAAACAATTGAGTCGCCAAAAAAATTATGTGTCAACATCTATAATATTTTCTTCAATAATTTAATAATATATTTGTATTCCCTCATTATTTTTCACATAAGTTTTTTTTTTTTTGAACCACAAAGAAATAGTTGATTTTAACGTTAAAACCACTGACTTCTTATTTTTTAAAGAAACCTATCCATGCGAAATATCTTACGAATTAACATTTAACATTCCCATTGGGAGGAAATACTTACCCTTGTATACCGCATGCAACTGAGTATTCCTGGTTATCAATAATTTTTAACTTTTTCAAACTATCGAACAAATGAGCTTTTGATATTTAAATAGTCATTGTGTCACACATTTTCATACCAAAATTTTTCAATCTTACAATCATGGTAACACGTTCAATTGATTTGACGAATAGTTCATTTTTACATGAAGTCATATTTACGAATTTAGTAACTAAAATCATAATTTTGAAAACAAAAAAGCTAACATTAAATTCAAATGTTCAAGTAAAAATCTGTCACCCAAAAATATTATGCTCCATTTGCAAAGTCTATCCATTTTTAGATGCATAAAAATAAAGACAGTTATATTTTCAGTTCTTCAACAATCATTGCAAAGTTCATCTACTTATCTCAAACATATGACTTTAGGCAAATTTTTAAGTAACTTAATGAATAATTGGCTTTTGCAAAAATGGTATATATATTCAAAATTGTGTTTCTAAAAATAAATAATCATTATTGTCAAATTTTCAATGGCCAAACCATGTAATCTACAAGGTGGAGATTTTGAAGTATATTGACCACCAACGTTGAGGACAAAAAAAAAAAAAAACGTTGAGGACAAATATTTCTATTTCTATTGTACAACTGAACAATCAATTGTAGGAAGATTTTTTTTTTTTTTTCTAAAGTCTAGAAATTACCCATTTTAAAGAAGGAAGAGTTAAAGTATTTCTACTCAAAGCATAAACCACAATTTTTTTTGTAATTGTTATTTGTTTGAAAAGACAAGTATGAATTAATTCAAATTCGAAATGCCCATGTAATTTCACCTCTTGCCTTCTCATTTATATCCATGTATACATTCAATGCAATTTATCCATTCAATAGCTATTTTACACAATATTTTTAGACAAACACTAACAATTTCTTAAGTTATTCAATGTTATCTTTGTATGATCACATTATTTTTTTCAATACATTCCACTTTAAAGTTATTTAGTTATAAGTAATTGATTTTGATAGTAGACCCATTAATTTATCATGTTCGGGAAAACCTTAGCCATGTAAAGTATGTATATGAATTAATACATTATATTCCCTAAAAAATACAGCTGCACATCGATATATAAATTGGCATCCTTCGATAACCGTCAAATTTAAATTTTTTTTTTTTTACTTATTTATCTATGTAGAACCTGGGAATTTTTTATACTTGAATAATCATTGCACCACCTACCATCACATCAAAAATACTTAATTATGATAAACCTTTCAATTGATTCAATGAATAATTCAATTTTGAATGAAGAGGCATATTTACAAATTTAGTAATTTAAATCCTAAAATTTTCATATAGAGAAGGTAACATTAAATTTCAATCCTTAAACGAAAATATGGCGACCAAAAATAAAACCCTTCTGTTGAAAAGTCTATCCATATTTCAATGCATACAAATAAAGATAGTTGTATCTCCTATTATTCAACAATCATTGCAAAATTCTTCGATTCACTCCAGCGTATGATTTTTAGTTAAATTTTCAAGTAACTCAATTAATAATTGACTTTTACGAAATTGGTTATATATATCTATGAATCGAACAATATGTTCCTAAGAATGAAGTAATTACTCTTGTTCAATTTTTTTTTTTCAATTGTAAAAACATATAGGGCCTGTTTCACAACTTGCCACACAATGCTTGATTTTGTTTAGGGGTGAGCGATTCTCGATTTCTTACAGGTTCTGCTTGGAACCTAGAATCTACCATTGGGTACAGGTTTCTCATTCTTTGGAACTTGAAACCTACTCGTCAGAACCAAGAACTTGGAACCTACCCTATCACAGGTTTTGGGGTCAGTTCTAGGTTTTAATAGGTTTTTTTTTTTTTCATTTTTAGTTTAAAAAAATGGAAATGAATGCAGCAATAATAAACAAACTTGTCATTCATCAAAGAGAATATAACTTGAACACAATCTATAATACTCATAAGCGTTTAATATTCTAGAATGTGAACTATTTCTCTTTTGCAAAGTCCAGTGGTTCACTACACAAAGATATTCGATTAAAATACTGAAAAGATCAGCACTTCCTATATTATGAGCTACAATGGATTTACCTCAAAACCATGCCACTAATACAAGAAAGTTCAAAGCTAGAAAGAGAGAGGCAATGAAACGGAATAGTAAAAAGCTTAGTTGGATCATTATTGTCTTACTGTCAGCAATACTCATTAACTGGGGTCTGTCTTGAAATATGGCTGGAAGCTTGTAAATTCCTAATGATGCAGCAAGCAACCTGTGCACAATGACATATGCAAAATAGTTTAATTCCAAAATCAGCGTGTGTCATCTCATTTACCACAGAGAAGCATCAGAAGAGAACTAGTTCCTTACTAGCATATCGCTTGACAGGTGAAGTAAAATGAGTATAATGGGGCAGCCAGCCCATAATGTTGGTATTCTAGCGAAGACAAGTCTCCACTACAGAAATATACTGCTTGTACGATAGACGAAGGAAATAGATCATATATAACAAGAGCATAAAGAAGAAGAAGAAATTTTTAGGTTTACTACATTCAATTAAAATCACCTGTGTCATGCATCTAGTTGCAAGTATTCGTATCAATTTGTTAGAATATGGATCTTCTCCCTGAAGATTTTTATTGACAATAAGAGAGTGAGATATATATATATATATATATATATATATATATACTAGAGTGCTAGTATGAACACCTAGAGGGGGGCGAATAGGTGTTTAAGATAAATCTTGGCAAATATATGCGGAATAAAATAAACTTCAAACAAAGGAGTTAAGGAAGAGAATAAGAACACAAGATTTATAGTGGTTCGGCTTAATCCAAGCCTATGTCCACTCTCCCACGCTAACAGCCTTCTTGACTGGATTCCACTATGCAATCAACAAGAGATTACAACTTCGAGTGCAAATACTTAGTAGATCACACTATCTCACTAAGTCACTCTTTTGGTATTTCTCTCACGATCACAAACGTTTAAGCTCTCTAAAGACAAGTGTATGATCGAAGGTCGCTCAGACTTTAGAATTATAAATTCTACGCTCTATCTCTTACTTGCTCATCGGTCCTTCATCTCCTTAAATACTCCTCCACTTCCAAACTAGCCGTTGGATAGTATCCCGAAGAATCGTCTTCCAATATACCCATTGGACAGCTCTGTATCTAGAAGATTTGGTAGCCGTTGAGTGACAAAGGTAGAATCCCAAATTGATTCTGATCGCCCATACAAACGGAATCTTGGTTTCCATAAGTAAAGCTTCTTTGTATAGAAAGTTCTTGTCTTCAAGATCCAATCGTCAATCAAATAGATTGAATCAATTAAATCAATCTTGATGTGGAATCCAAACCAGATCACTAGCCGTTATATGATTGGGCTTGAGTTATGATTCATCGAATCTGGATGTAAAGTCTGAGAGCAATAGATTTTACAATCTGAGTCTAAGTGCGATAGACTTTGCAATCTGAGTCTGAACATATTCTACTTCTGAACAGATTTAGCTTTAAGGTCTGTACCCAGTTCAGCTTTAGCATAGAGTCTGTCTTCTAGTTCATCATTCACGTTCAGTCTGGAATTTGTTAGAGTGAGCAGACTTCTGATGTAGAACAGACTTTGACACTAAAGTCTAGCAGTTTTTAGACTTTGACACAAAAGTCTGGAAATCTTCATAATATACTTTGGACATATGTTACGTTCAGTCTTCTGGTCGTCTTCACACTTTGACAATAACCTTTACATGTTCTATCATCTGCATGGTCTATTACTTAACCATTAAACATGTTAGTAGCATTTGATTTATTTTTTCATCTTCAAAACATCATAAGGGATTTCCCTAACATATACATGGTAAGTTGAGAAGCACATAACAAGCTAGACCAATCCTGAGGCAATCCATCTAGAATTGTCAGCTCATCCAAGTGAACAAATTAAATCAGCAAGGCAACTAGAATAAAGAAATCCACTTGAGTGGAATTAGAGATGGTTGTCATTATCTCACACGAACAAAAGGTTATGGATTTCATCAGCTGAAAAAACAATGATAAAGCACAAGTATTGAAAACTCACCACTGCACGGTCAAGTGAATCAGCTTGTGCTTTTGATGAAGATACGTCCAACACTCAAGACCAACAGAAGCAGTTGTACGCAGCAAGGGTTCGAGCATCTCTTTTGTTGGTGTAGGATGCTGCCTGTGAAAGCAATCAACCACAAATATCTGTTGTATAGCCAGAAACCCCCCAAATGGACATTAATATGAGAGATACTCTCAAAGACAAGGAAAAAAAAATACAAGTGGTGATGTTCAATTGCATTGATACATATAATCTCAGACTCACCATAAGAAAATACTTGAGCTTTCCCTCTAATCATAGGGTAATAGTATATCTAGTAACTTCGTGAGAATCAGGCTTCTTTCAATGGAAGTTAGAGTATAGTGGGGGCATAACATAGGAAGACTTTTACCCATTTAAGTACTGTCGTGACCTACCCTCGGGGGAGGGAATAGGTTTAGGGGTATTACTTAAAGGATGGAGCTAAGACCCATGATTAGACGCGGGCTCTCCCAAGCCCATACCCCGCATGACATTTGAGTATTTTTTAAAGATTTTGCAATAAGGAGTCGTCACTAGCCTATTGGGGTCGGCTAGAAACCAAATAAGGCACAGAAGCATGCAACACTTCCTACGCAACTAGAGAATCTAGGGTGGGGACTTGATTACACTAATTGACCAATTAGTGTCATTTCGGTACCTAATCTTGTTCATTTTAACAAATGATTTTTTGGCAGGTAGTTTGGATTAGTTTTATACCTATCCACTAACATGTGAGGTGATCATGAGGGTGCGCAATCATTAAAGTGACAACCATAGCTACCAACATCCTAATTGCAGTAAAATTGAACAAGTGCAATTAAACATAATTATATATGTAAAGTAAACATACGATATAATCAAAATACGAGCAAACAGAGGTCTAATTACACTAAGAATGCAAAATATAGTAATTCCTAAACAAACCTTACAGTTTTTGGATTTTCGAAAATTTTTAATTTTTTTTATTAATTTTTCATTTTTAATTAATTTTTTAATATTTTTTTTGGGCTGGACCAAGTTGGGTCGAGTCCGGTTAGACTAGGTTCGGCCCAATCAGCCCACCAATCGGTCGAGCCTTAGCTAGGCCAGGATTGGGCCTTAATCGGCGAGCCTAATCCCCTGTGAAATAAAAAGAATTTCGCAGGCCCACAGCTTAGACCAAATCTGGGCTGCAGGCTACAAAAAGAGAGAGATCGAGTGGGCCAAAAAGATCTAGACCAGGTCGGTCCACCTCCTCTGGTCAACGACGGCTTAGTCGCGACCAGAGGAGCCGCGACGACGCCGTCCCGGTTACGTGCGTCGGGGGCGAGGGGGCAACCTTCACTCCCCCATAAGGACAAAAGGCCTCGACGACGACAGCAAGAGGGGCCTGGGGGGGGGGGGAGCTCCGACGACGCATGTGAGGACTCGTGGCTCCGACCCCTACGGCCCCGATGACGCAGCACTTGGGAACGTGACCTATGCAAAGTAAGAGAGAGAGAGAAAGAGAGAGAGAGAGAGAGAGAGAGAGAGAGAGAGAGAGAGAGAGAGAGAGAGAGACGTGACCTGTAGCTCCAAACGGCAAGAACAGGGGAAAACTTCGGCTTGGCATTTCGTCGATCAGGTAGCGCGCGCCCATGAATCATGAAGTTTCAGACCTAACCGAGACTCGAGACGGTGGCGGTGGTGACCAGTTTGTGACAAACAATAAATGGGGACTTAAGGGGAACCTACAGAGGCTGGAGCTCGCCAGAAACGAACGGAACGAGCTCCGGCCAACTCGACTTCAAAAATTGCACACCAAGTGTTTAATGAAATATCAACCTGAGTCCGGAGGGAATGGCGGCTCGGAAACGCGTCGGCGGTAGCAGCGACCTGGGGTCGTGTTAGCGGTGGTAGTAGCGACCAGTTCTCCTTCCTCCTCTTGTTTCCTCTCTCTTTCGCTCTCTGTTCGCTCTCCTTGCTCTCTCCTCTGTTCTCTTTTGGGGGGGGAGCCATGGCAAACAAAGATAGGCAGACGGGCCTCTGGCAACGGCTAGCTGCTCCTTTGAGCTTCCTTGCTCCCTCTAGTTTGCTTTGTGTTTTCCTCTGTGTTTTTTTTTTTTTGTCTATTTTTTCTTTTCCTTTTGTTCTTTTTCTTTTCTCTTTTCCCACTCCGCTCACCCGCATGACTTCATCTGACCAATCAGCCACCTCTGCCAGCGAACCCTCACTCAACGATTCCAACGCTCACCTGCCCTTGCGAGATGATGCTGTCCCCCCTGCCCTGGTGGCCCCTGCTTTCCACTTCGCCAATTCCCCATGCAAACGACAGCTGGGGAAGAAGACAAAGGCACGGGCTGGGTCGAAAGGAAGAAGGGGGTTTGGGCCGCGCAGGGGGAAAAAGAAAGAAAGGAAAAGAGGGGGAAGGGCCTAGGCCCATGCGAGAAAAGAAGAGGAATAAGGGGTTGGGCACGACTCTTCTCTTTTTTTTTTTTACATATATATATATATATTTTTTAATCAAAATTTTTTCTCTTTCACTCTTTTTTTATTTTATTTCATTTTTTTATGTGCTTGAAAATATAGATTATGTGTCAACAAAACTCCTCTTTGAATGTAGCCTCGAAGAAGTTGCAATCAAAGATAGAAGACACCTAAATTATTCCAAACGGTAGAGAGACCCTGGGTGCATAAGCATACATTAGGTCGACAAAAGAAACCCAAAGCTATGGAAGCACGTCTTGTCAATAAGAGAAAGAAAGATCCCGGGCTACAGAAACCCACTGGGTCGTAAGAAGAAAGAGAAGGACTCCGAATTACAGAAACCCACCGGATCATAAGAAGAAGAATAAGGACTCCGAGCCACAAAAGCCTACCGGGTCATAGAAAAAGGAAGATGACTCCAGGCTACAGAAGCCCATCGGGTCATAAAAGGAGAGGAAGACTTCGGGTTACAGAAGCCCACCAAGTCATAAAAAGAAAGGGAGGGACTTCTTGGCTACAGAATCCTACCGGCTCATAAGAAGAATGAGCGGAATGAGGTCTCACCGTGTAACAACGGGTTTCAATCGAGTTGAAAATGCATGATTTGAAGAAAACCAATGAACCTTTGTAGATGATATAGTTTAAGGTTGACCATGAACCTTTTGAAAATCACAGTATAAAGATAGATTCATAAACATTTTAAAAGCATGGTTTAAGGAAAAGCCACCAACCCTGTGATTTCGACTGGATGTGATAGTCTCATTGTGTAAAAATGGGTTTCGACTGGATGTGATAGTCTCACCGTGTAAGAACGGGTTTCGACTGGATGATGGTTTCATCATGTACAAATGGGTTTCGACTGGGATAAAGGTCTCACCGTGTACAAACGGGTTTCGACCAAGTATGATAGTCTCACCGTGTACGAACGGGTTTCGACTAGGAAAAAAGTCTCACCGTGTAAGAACGGATTTCGACTGGGAGAAATGTCTCATCGTGTACGAACGAGTTTCAACTGGGAAAAAGGTCTCACATGTACGAACGAGTTTTGACCGAATATGATAGTCTCACCGTGTACGAACAAGTTTTGACTGAGAAAAAGGTCTTACTGTGTACGAATGAGTTTCAATTGGGTATGATAGTCTCACCGTGTACGAACGGGTTTCGACCAAGTATGATAGTTTCACTGTATATGAACAAGTTTCGATTGAGAGAAATGTCTCATCGTATACGAATGGGTTTCGATCGGGTATGATAGTCTCATCGTATACGAACAGGTTTTGACTGAGAGAAAGGTCTTATCGTGTACGAACGGATTTCAACCGGGTATGATAGTTTTACCGTGTACGAACAGGTTTCGACTGAGAGAAAAGTCTCACCGTGTACGAACGGGTTTCGACCGGGTATGATAGTCTTCGTATACGAACAAGTTTCTACTGAGAGAAAGATCTCACCGTGTACGAACGGGTTTCAACCGGGTATGATAGTCTCACCGTATACAAATGAGTTTCGACTGGGAGGAAAGTCTTACCATGTACAAACGAGTTTTTACTGAGAGCGAAAAAGCATGGTTTACAGATGAACCCATAAGCTGTGTGGTTTAAGGATAGACCCACGAACCTTGTAGTTTAAGAATAGACCTATAAACCTTTGGTTTTTGGGGAAGCACTCGCTAACCCCTTGAAAAAATGCATAGCTTCACTAGGGAACCCTGTCAAACTCAACTTAAGCAAATGTCATTAGAGACGTCATCAAGAGACATGTTGGCAATATTGCAGCATTAATTGAACAGGCTAATCAAACTAAGTTCGATTACTGTAGAAGAACATTCGATGTCAATCAGCATCACACAACGCAAAACTATCATCTTGCTTGGGGATATAACATTAATCATCAAATCCTCTAGGAGACAAGTTCTTATCAAAACGATTTTTATTCATGAAAAAGGCTCATTGAGCATGCCAAACTAGAGCTTATTAGTCAGAAATGATTTCTCACACACTCTCGATAAAATGGCTGTTTGATCCCATCCATTCGAGTGGGAAGTAACTGATTGCTGAGAGTATCTCACATAACCTATGTCAAAGGCTTTGAGAAACATTCATGATGAGCACAACTTGATCTATAAAAAAAAAGGTCTTTTGAAAGGATTGCAATATAGGCTCGACTAGGGCTTACACAAAGAAATTATTACTTTGAGGCCAATAAAGGAACATTTGTCACTATCTTCATCGGCTTTACAAGTCAAGAGCTTGGAAGATAAGGAAGATAATACAAGATAAAATTACTTCCACTCCTTCACGTAGTAGCTTCTTTGTGGCATTCTCATTTTCACTCAAACCATCCCAATCAGAAGAGGTTTCGAAAGAGTTGTAATGTTGGCTCGAGAGAGGCTCGAAAGGCTTAAAACTTTCAAGACGGTTTTTAAGAGTCCGTGATCATCATGACATCATGGCCAAGTCACTCGATCTTCCAAATTTATTTGGCTTTTGAAACACAACGCATCTCGAAAGTCCCTTAACTAATCATTTCTACATGGGAGCTTTGTCCCTTTCTCTAATTTCCTTTGTACTTGTGATGATTTCCCTTTTTTCCGTAGGCACTTGGACTTTGATAATAATTTTTTTTTTCACATAAGATGCAGCCTTTTAGCTCCTTTTCTTAACAGGCATTAGCCTTACTTTTACCAGGCACACTATTGTTTCATGCCCCCTAATTTTGTCGCACTTTTTGCTCTTTGAACTTTTGGAGCTCTTATGACTTTCGAGATGCTTTTCTTGCTTTCTCGTAAATGTCAATTGTATTTAGTTAATTCTTATGACTTGCCACAATGAAAGGAGATGACCACTACTTAGGGTTCGGAAATGAACAATCAGGCCCAAATTGGTTAAAGCAATAAATATTAGTATTTGGGTAGAGAAGGAATGCTCTTCTTCACATTGGGATGAGTTGAGCTCGGTGAGAATTCACCTGAAGCTATCACCAGAAGATTGATGCAAGTAGAAGTAATAAAATCTTTCTTAATTTTTCGCTCTACATTTTAACCGAAACCTCCTATGCTACCCCAATGTAGAGTCGTTCTTGACAGAGGTGCTTTGAAGGGAACTCTTTATTCGGCCTAAAAGGGTAGCAAGATGTCAGCTCAGTGCTTGAGATTGATGAAGAAAACACCTTTATCATTTCGATCTTTGTGCTCAATGCGAATGAATCATCCGTCTTAAGAGAAGGTCGCCTTTCACTCAACTCTCAATAGTGTTTGAAAGATGTGTTTGGAAATGGCTTACTTTTCTTCATCCTAAATACTTCTTGTTTGGCATGGTTAACGTCTCACCTTTCACTCGAATAAAAATATTTTTACGAACCCCTTTTCTTGAGGGTCGTCGACATGAAGCACGCGTAGTGACTCTGGAAATAGGTCATGTGAATGATGCCATGCATTTTTTGAAGTTTTTTTTTTTTTAAAGTTTCAAGAACTCATTCTCATATCCTCTTATCTCCTCATTCTTACAAAATAGTCAAACTTGGGAGCATATGGAGGCCCAGGCCTTAGCGACCATCATAGGACTAGTTTAATGTGCTTCCACATGTCTTTAATAAAAGATGCGTCTATTTTATCAAATGAGGAAAGATAATGTCGTATTTTAACATACAACACCCTCGACCAACGGCTCAAGATCGAGGCTGACCATAGTTTACACTACAAATGACCTAAACAAGAAAGAAATAACAACAGAATCCCACGTAGGGGATTGAACATAAGACAGATGACTAAACTAAACGAGAACCGCCCTACTCTAGGGGGACAGCTACGACTTCAGAGAACTCAGCTTCCTTGCAAGTTAGGATGGTGCATATGATGTCTTCCTCGAAAATTGAGTTCGCTTTATCAACATGATTTGGTAAGGGATTTTGCTGCACATTGGGCATAGCTTCTTTGAAGGTCAACTTTCCTTTATCCAAAAGGTGCTGAACTTTCCATTTTAGTGCGAGACAATCATCGACATCATGCCCCATTTCCCCCATGTGGTATTCACATGCCTTGGTCACATTGAATCTTGGGAATCTTGGGTGATTGTCTCTAGGCACTTACATGGCTACCAATATCTTCTCAAGGAGGATATGTAACAACTTCGATAGAGGTTGGGGTAGAGGTGTGAATTCCCTTCGGAGGAACTTCTTGCTTCCGTCAAATCCTTGTGACACGTTTCCTTGCATGGCTTTAGGCATTTGTGAAGGCAATGACATTAATTTAGGTACAAATGGCTCTTGGATAAACGCCACTTTGATTGTCATCTCCATGTCCTTCCTTATTGAGAACTTTTGGCTATTCCCTATAGATATTCTTCCATCATCCATTGCCCATTCGACTCCTTCACCTACCTCAACCAGTTGTGAAAACGTCTGGCAACCCGAGAACACTAACCCTTGAAAGTATTCAGGGGGGCAATGTCTTGAGGAATAGTTGCTTCATCTCCCTCTCATTCAAGGCCAACTTCACTTGTAAGGCCATGTCCTCCACCTTTACATGAATGCCTTAAATGATTCATTCCTCTTCTCTCAATGCAGGTCAACTCTTCCATCATGGGGGCAAGCTCGGTATTAAATCAGTATTGCTGCAAGAACTCATTAGCTAAATCTTCCCAACTGGTGAATTCTTCAATGTCCAGTGCAATGAACCACATCAGGGCAATGCCTTCCAATCTATCTTGGAATATGTGTATGAGGAAAGACACGTTAGCGTAGCGAGCCATTTTCCTCAGGTAATACCTAAGGTGGGTCGTGGGGCACCGTGTTCCGTTATACTTTCTTGTGAATTTAGGTTCTTGGAAATTCTCATGAAAGTTTGTCTTGATGTATGGAGACAGCCTATTAACTCCTTTTAGCTCATAACCTTGCAAGGCACACAGTCACTCCTTCATCTTTGCAAAACGTTTTTCACTCTCTTCACTTAGGTAGGGTGTTGGGTTTTCCTTCGAAGGAGGATCCAAATTGACGATGATTGGTGTGACAGAAGGAGCCTCTCCGGCAATTTCTTTCCTAGGGAGATCAGCAATGTGTGTGCGTTCTGTCGATGGGGGAGCGTGTCTTGAGGACATAGGAGTGGATGTTCTAGTGACAGTTACAACGGGGGGCTCCTTAAGCTTCTGGCTTATTTCAAGCATCATTGTGGTGAGTTGGGCCAGCTAGTCCTCCATCTTGGCCATACGCACGTTAGTGTCCTCATACTCCATTCTAACTTTTGCGCGCGTGCGAATTGAGGATCTCCGCTTAGCCGTGTCGACAATTGACAGAAGACAATCGATTGGCTAGTACTTTAAGTAAGGGTAGATAAGCATATATAAGTACAAGTAATAATTAGGCGGTCGGCCCACGACAACGATCTAATCGCCCCAATTTGTTTGTTTCATTGAGAGCCAAATTGCCACATAAGACAAGAAAAACATTAGAGAAAACCCCTAAACAACGAAGCTACTTCAAAGACGGAAAGATACTCTCTTAACTCCCAACATTGAGACTCGAGACAAATTCTTTAACATTGTAAGCATGTGAGCATGATCCTGCTACAAATCGCACTTGACTCAATCTAACTAATGAGAATAGCTTCCGCTTGTGACAGCTCCACTAACTTGGGTTAACTTCAAAGCATGCTTCTCGGCCTCCTCGAGCTCCCTTTTGAGGCGCTTGATCTCGGCTCAGTGGGTAATTTTCAAAGGCACTTCAAGAATCTTTGGGCGTAGGCTCTCCGGGATCTTGTGCCTATGGATGTACTCCTTCGAGGCATAATAAGTCTTTTATTGCCCCCTCCAACTCTTCTCCAAGCCATATCAGCTTCAAGGGGTGGCACATATCCCACATCGACTTGACCAACGCAACGGAGTTTTTGTGATCTTGGCATTCATCAGGGAAGTGTACCCTGAGCGGGTCCTCCTGAATCGCCGGTGAAGCTATTGAACCTCTTGAAACTGATGGATGACTCGTGTCGGGTAATATTCGGTGACTCTAGCGATTCCCAACAAAAAAATAAATCCAATAAGCTCACACACGAACCACGCTTCTTGAACTCAGAGCCATTTGGCATGCTATTGGAAATCCTCAGATCCAGGGTTGGTCATGAAAACTAACCACTCAAAATAATAATAATCAAGGGCAAACGTTTTCCTATCTCTAAACTTTAGGATAGGGTGGCTAGAGTCAAACGTCACTCACGGTCATCAAGCTACCGAACCCCTTAACGTGAGAAAAGAACCAAATTTGCAAGAGTTCAGGAGGAGCATGGAAAGCTTTATTTTTGTTTTCTTTAAAACGAGTAAGAGAAAGAAAAGTTTTGGTTATGATAGCATTAACAAAGCTCTTTCCCATACATATCTCACAAACTACCCATACCACAGAATGGTTAATAGCATTTCTAATGTGGGAATAACATGAACCCAAAGAAAGCTAACAGGAAGATCCTATTCTTTTGAAAAGATAGGGCATTTTGAGAAAGCTCATTTAAAAATGAAAACGGGCAGGTCTTGCGATTGACTTTCAAAACTTTCCTCACGTCTTCTCCCTTAACTCTAAGGAAATCAAATAAAGTTGATGCATGCTCAATCCCTACAGATGGGCTAACTAACTCCAACACCAAGGGCTTTCCAATGGCAACACTGTATTTTTTTAGGGTTGGAGTGAGTTCATGATCATCGAGTATGAACGTGCAAGTTTCGGGGCACTAAATATGCGCTAACGTTTGCACAACACCAGAACGTTTGCACCTAATCACGGCCAGTTGGATCCAATCTATCCCACCACGCGTGAAGCTTGGCTTTTGGAACGGAGATAATGCGAAGGTCGGGTACCCCATCGTATGATCAACCTAATTTGCCATGGACCAACCAAAAGGAAAGCGAATAAGTAAACTGTGAAGAAAAGAATTCGAAAAAAAAAAAAACTTACCTTACTCATTGAGCAGCGATGTCAAAGCCATAGACATGCACATGAATAGTGGTTCGATTTCTACTCTAGATGGCCCAAAATGGAGCCATGGGATCACATGACTAAACCAACAAGCTCGTGGCTAGGCCGCGTTACCAATTACTCCGGCTTTGTCAAAGAACCGACCTGTGTTGCATGCTCGCAGACTAGAGTAGAGACCTTTAACATTAAGAAAGAAATTTTGAGATTGAGATGGGCGACTCGTACTACATGTTTGTAGTCGGAGTGGTATCCACCTTAGCACCATCCTAAGTGACCCTATGCAACCCAAGTCCGGTGGCAGGTAGTATGTGATATGGTGTAGTGCAATGTAAAGGATGTAGACATGACAATTTATAAGCAATCGGCACTTCATACATGAAAAATAAACCATACATTCCTACATTTCCCTACAAGACAAAAGTAAGCAAACACTTCCCCTTATACCTCCCATTCTACAAAAACATTTAACACCTTTAATGTTATGGACATAATTGGAATCCTTGCTGCCAAACAAAATATTTTTGAACAAGATTAATTTTGGCCTAAGTCCTCTAAGGTTTAAAACCATATCCCCGGTGGAGTCACCAAGCTGTCGCAACCTACCCTTGGGGGGAGGGAATATGTTTATGGATATTGCCTAAAGGATGGATCTAAGGCTCATGATTAAATGCGGGCTCTCCCAAGCCTATACCCCGCATGACATTGAAGTATTTTTTTAAAGATTTTGCAATAAGAAGTCACCACTAGCCTATTGGGATCGACTAGAAACCAAATGAGACACGGAAGTATGCCACACTTCCTACGCAACTAGAGAATCTAGAGTCGGGGACTTGATTACAGTAATTGACCAATTAGTGTCATTTCGATACCTAATCTTGTTCATTTTAATAAAATGATTTTTTGGCAGGCAATTTGGATTGGTTTTATACATATCCACTAACATGTGAGGTGATCATGCGAATGCACAATCATTAAAGTGACAACCATAGCTACCAACATCCTAATTACAGTAAAATTGAACAAGTGCAATTAAATATAATTAGATATGTAAAATAAACATACGATATAATCAAAATACGAGCAAATAGAGGTCTAATTATACTAAGAATGCAAAATATAGTAATTCCTAACCAAACCTTACAGTTTTTGGATTTTCAAAATTTTTTATTTTTTAAATTTAAATTTTTTTAAATTTTTTTTTTTGGCCGGACCGAGTTGGGTCGAGTTAGGTCCGGCTTGACTGAGTCCGGTCCAATCAGCCCACCAACCGGTCGGGCCTTAGTTGGGCCAGGATTGGGCCTTAATTGGTGAGCCCAATCCCTTGCAAAAAAAAAAAAGAATTTCGCAAACCCACAGCCTAGACCAAATTTGGGTTGTGGGCTGCGAAAAGAGAGAGACCAAGTGGGCTAGAAAGATCTGGCCCAGCTCGATCCGCCTCCTCTAGTTAGCGATAGCTTAGTCGCGACCAGAGGAGCTACGACAGCATTGTCCTAGCGATTTGTCAGCCAAAACGCGACGGCGCCGTCCCGGTTACACACGCGGGGGGGGGGCAACCTTCACTCCCCCACGAGGACAAAGGGCCTCAACGGCAACAGCAAGAAGGGCCCAAGGGGGGGGAAGGGGCAAGCTCTGGCGACGCATGCAAGGACTCGCAGCTTCGACCCTTACAGCCCTGACGACGCAGCACCTAAGAACGTGACCTATGCAAAGTAAAAGAGAGAGAGAGAGAGACGCAGCCTGTGGCTCCAAATTGCAAGAATAGGGGAAAACTTCGGCTCGGCATTTTGTCGAGCAAATAGCACACGCCCATGAATTATGAAGTTTCAAACCCAACCAAGACCCAAGACGGCAGTGGCGGTGACTAGCAAATGACCAACAATAAATGGGGACTTAAGGGAAACCTACGGAGGCCGGAGCTCGCCCGAAACGGACGAAACGAGCTTCAACCAGCTCGACTTCAAAAATTGCACGCTAGGTGTTCGACGAAATACCAACCTGAGTCCGATGGGAATGGCAGCTCGAAAATGCGTCGATGGTAGTGGTGGTGACCTAAGGTCGTGTCAGCGGCGATAGAAGCGACTGGTTCTCCTTCCTTCTCATGTTTCCTCTCTTTTTCGCTCTTTGTTCGCTCTACTTGCTCTCTCCTCCCTCTGTTCTCTTTCGAGAGGGAGTGGGCAGACGGGCCTCCGACAATGGCTAGCTGCTCCCTCGAGCTTCCTTGCTCCCTCTGGTTCGCTCTGTGTTTTCCTCTGTGTTTTTTTTTTTTTTTCTTTTCCTTTTGTTCTTCTTCTTTTCTCTTTTCCCGTCCACTTGCCCGCATTACTTTGTCTGACCAATCAGTTGCCTCTGCTAGTAGACCCTCACTCGACGATTCCAATGCTCGCCTACCCCCCGCGAGATAATGCTATCCCCCCTGCCCTGGCGACCCCTGCTTTTCGCTTCGCCAATTCCCCATGCAAATGACGGCTAGGGAAGAAGACAAAGGCGTGGGCTAGGCCGAAAGGAAGAAGGGGGGCTAGGCCGAGCAGGGGGAAAAGAAAGAAAGGAAGAAAAAGAGAGGGAAGGGCCTAAGCCCATGCGGGAAAAGAAGAGGAAGAGGGGGTTGGGTATGGCTCTTCTCTTTTTTTTCTTTCCTTTTTTTTACATATATATTTTTTTAATCAATTTTTTTCTCTTTTTCTCCTTTTTTTTTAAATTTCATTTCATTTTTTTATGTGTTTGAAAATATAAATTAGGTGTCAACAAGTACTATAGAATTAGTTTATACTCAAACCACAATCATCGTTTGAAATTATGAAGCCACTTGCAAGGTGGTTAGACTCCAAAAAAAAGTGAAATCACTCATATAACCATTAGTAAATTGAGAAAGGACTAAAAGTAGGACCCTTTAGTAACTGAAGTACAGGATGAGGCTCCATTTTTGTCATTATTTCAAGACATTTATACTCTAGAAAGCTTTAATAATAACTGCGCATTGAGTGACGCACCATTGTCACTTAAAGGTTGGAATTGGAAATGATGGCGGTGAAAATAAAACAGTGCCACCGAAGATGACAGCAAAAAGTAGGATATCTAGGACAGCTAATCCCATATTGACTTAACAGAAAACACCAACTTACCTCAACAGAGAACATAGAGGATAGTGTTTAAGGATTTTTTTTTCAGCAACTGAAACATTGGCAGCAAGCATGAACTCCTCCACCATTTGGTTTGCTTCTCAAATCTGATACATGCTTGAAGATTTGTAGGTAAGTGAAAATGCTGTTAGTTAAAAAAACGATTGCAATAACTACATGTTGCCGTTGGCAAAAGTAACTAGCACCCCCCATTTTCAAGTGTAATAATCAAGTGTAATATGATTCATCCTGTAACATTGTGACTGAAGATGACCACACTAGAATTTGGCAGTAAAACAAGTTTCAACGGTATGAAAATGACAATTTTTTTCCCTTTTAATAGTAAGGAAGCCTATCGGTAAGTAAACCTATTTTAGGCAGCAAAACCTACTGCACAGAAGAATAAAGAACCAAAATGAAAACTCAAGACATGCTTGTAAAAACAAAAATACTTTGAAATAGAGCTAAACAAATGTAGTATTCTTGCAAACATGAATTCCCCCTAAATCTTATGTACAAACCACATTTGTTCAAGAACATCAAGTCACCGGCTGTGGCAAACAAGGGGAAACCAAGAAAATGAACAATAATAACAAAGAGGGGGAAGCAGAGATTACCGGCACAAAATGCGAGCTACGAGCAGCATTATTAGGGGCAGCTGGCCGAGCGGCTTTAGGGGAGGCTGGATGAGCAATGTCGGCGGCGACTGGGCTAGCATCGTCGGGGGCAGCTAGGCGAGCGGCGGTGGCATCAAGGGTGAGCAGCGGTGGCGTCGAGTAGAGGCTGAGCGGCAGTGGCGTTGAGTAGAGGCCAAACAGTGGTGGTGTCGAGCAGAGGGTGAGCGATGTTGAGTAGAGGTTGGTAGTGGCATCGAGCAGAGTGGCGGTGGTGTCGCGCAAAGGCAAAGAACGGGAGAAAAGAAAAGAGAATTGTGAAAGAAAGTGTCGTGTGAAGAATTTCTGATTTGGGGGTTTTTTTGGAGCCCTAACCGGTTCCAGTTCCGAAACTGGAAACCGCTGGTTCCCATAAAAAGGGAATCGGGCTAACCCCCAATTCTATACTTTTGTTCCCAAGAGTAGATTTGAAACAGAAATGCGCTTGGTAAAATTTTTGTTCCCGAGAACAAATTTCTATTTTTTTTTTTCTGGAAGTAAATTTGGAACACATTCTTTGTTCCTGGGAACAATTCTAGAATCAAGTCCAACCTATTTTTTCTTTTTCCTCTTTTTTCTTCTTGTTCTTCTTCCCTCTCCCTTATTCTTCAAGTGCTCCCGCCATTATTGCCGTCTGTTGCAGCCCCCTCGGTCTGCTGCTGTTCGCCGCCATTGGTCGCTAGCGAGTTCACCAGCGGCCAAGGGAGGCTCAACCTTGCCCAAATTTGGCGAGGCCACTTGCCCAGCCAAGGCTCAGCCGACAAGGCACGACCTTACCAAGGGCCGGCGACGCTCCGGTGAGATCACCAACCCTCGTCTGGCCAGTCGCCGATCATCCCAAGGCCGGCAACCATCCACCTTAAAGAAGAAAAAGGAGGGGAGAAAGAAAGGAAAATAATAAAATAATAAAATAATAATTTAAAAATAAATAATAATAATAATTTGAAGTGGGAATTGAAATTTTGCTATATATAGAATACATATTTAATTTTGTATTTTAATTTATTATTTAGTATTTATATTATAGTTTATACTATAGTTTATTATTTACTATTTAATGAAAATTTGATTAGTTAATTTTTTTTATTACTTAGTATAAATATAATTAATCAACAGAATTTCTATGATTTTATAGAATTTTAGAATGGAATAGAATTCTAAATTCGAATTCTTTTGAAATTGACAATATAATAAAATATAATATGATTTTTTCACTTATAAGAAGATAAATTATATTGGTGAGTGGATCATGAATGTAATTGAAAAAGAATTGTAACAGAAATTTTATGCAATTACCAAACGCATTTCTATTCTTTTTCTATTCCAGAATAACGCGTTCTTTTGCTTAGAAATTGTTCCTGAAAACATAATGGTTACCAAACTTGCCCATAGTCTACACAGTGAAGATTTATAAGAATATTGACCACCAAAGTTAGGGACAAATATTCCTAATTCTATTGTACTATTGAACAATCAATTATAGGAAGATATTTTTTCCTCTTCTCTAGAAATTTCCCATGTACCATGAGAGAGAGAGAGAGAGAGAGAGAGAGAGAGAACAAAGTATTTCTACTTAAAGCATAAACTATGAAATACTTGTAAATGTTATTTGTTTGATAAATTACAAATATTGATTAATTGAAATTCAAAATGCCTATGTAAGTTCACCGTTTGTTTTTTTAATATATAACATTTGAGGCAACTTATCAGTTCAATAGATCTTTCTCACAATATCTTTGGACACTCTAATATTTTTTGAAATAATTCGATGTTATCTTTTTAGTGTCTCATTTTTTTAGATGTGTCCCATTTTAAACCTATTCAGTTAGAAGTATTTGATTGTAATGATCAAATCATTAACTTATCATGTTTCAAAAAAACGTGTACATGTGTAGTGCGTATTGAATTAACATATCACATTCCCTAAAAAAAATACCTACATATGCCAACATAATTTAGCGTCCTTTGATCATCATTAAATTTTTATTTATTTTGACTTATTCAACTTTGGAGAATATGCGAACCTTCAATATTTGAACAATCATTGCATCACACATCATCACATTGAAAGTACTCAATTTTACAATTATGGTAATGCTTCAATGGATATAACGAATAGTTTGTCTAAAGGGCATATTCACAAATTATGTAACCAAACTCACAATTTTTTCTTTTCCATAAAGAGAAATTAACATTAAGTTAAAACCTTTAAATGAAAATCCGGCAACTGTTATAAAACCCTCATTTTGAAAAGTCTATCCATATTTTGATGTATATAAATAAAGTTGTATTTCCAATTCTTTAACAATCTTTGCA
Organism: Eucalyptus paniculata subsp. matutina; assembly: GCA_017140255.1. Taxonomy (NCBI): domain Eukaryota; kingdom Viridiplantae; phylum Streptophyta; class Magnoliopsida; order Myrtales; family Myrtaceae; genus Eucalyptus; species Eucalyptus paniculata. Next base: position 36,781,393 of record CM029437.1, read on the forward strand.
AAGTTCATCGTATCATCCTAGTATGGGGTTTGCCACTATCCTTCCAACATAGAAGAGGGAGGTGGGGGGTTCAAATCCCGACATTCTTTGGGGAGGTTGGGATGGGAACGATTTAGTTTCAAATGTAGATTCGACTCCCACGTCCTGCAAGGAGGCAGGGCAAAAGTTTGAGAGTGAGAGTTAAAGTAAAAGTAGAGTAGGATCGACAAAAAAAAAAACAAATCCCAGTATATGATTTTAGTCAAATTTTCAAGCAACATAATAAATAATTGGCTTTTGCAAATTGGTATATATTTATGGATTTGGGGAATTGTGTTTTTAAGAAGGAAGTGATCATTCTTATCCAATTTTTAATGGCAACCCATCTAATCTATACGATGATGAATTAGAAGAATATTGACAATCAAACTTGAGGATCTTTTTTTTTTTTTTATTGTACTATTGAATAATCAATTGTAAGAATGATTTCTTTTTTCCTTCTCGTCTAAAATTTTTTTATGTACTATGAGAAAAGAAAGAATAAAGTATTTCTACTCAAGTATAAACTACATAGTATTAGCAATGGTCATTTGCTTGATAATTCACAAATATAGATTAATTGAAATTTGGAATTCCCGTGTAACCCCTCTTGGTTTTTCATTTGTATTTATGTACATGTGCAATGCAATCTATTTGTTCAATAGATAAATCACACAATATTTTTAGACAAATTATAATATTTCCTTAAATAATTCAAAATTATTTTTAAGAAAAAAATTCCGTTTTAAACTTGTTCACTCGAAAACAATTGATTATAATTGTAAAAACCATTAATTTATAATTTTACAAATGAACTATCCATGCATAGTAAGTTATGAATTAACATATAATATTTTCTTTAGGAAGAATATTAGTCTAGTACACCAACGACATTTAAATATAGGTCCCGCAATCACTATTAAATTTTGATTTTTTTTTCAACTTATTCGAAATGTGCAGAATAGGCAGACTTTCAATTTTGAATTGCCATCTCACCATGAATCACTAACATCAAAATCTAACCCAATCTCACGATTATGGTGTCTTTATCACTTGCTTTGACGAACCCTCCCACCGTTTTTTTATTTTTTATTTTTTTGCATGAAGAGGCAAATTTTATGAATTTTGTAACCAAAATCCCAACCTTTTTCATAAAGAGAAACTAACATTAAATTAAAACCCTTAAACAAAAATCTAGCAACCCAAATATAAAACCGTTCTTTTGGAAAGTTTATTCACATTTTGATGCATATAAATAAAGACAGTTCTATTTCCAATTCCTTAATAATCTTTGCAAAGTTCATCGATTCATCCCAACATATGATTTTAGTCAAATTTTCAAGTAATGTAATAAATAATTGGCTCTTGCAAAAATGGTATATATTTATACATATATGAATTTGGAAATTGTGTTTCTAAGGAGGAAGTAATCATAATAGCAACCCATATAATCTACACAATGAAGAATTAGAAGAATATTTGTCACGCCCCGATCCTTTGAGCATGTGCCTATCCCTCGGTGGTTAATTGAATTGCGACATCATAAAACACATCGTCGAACCTTTCATTTTAATGCACATGCAGAAACGGATAATTAAATCCCCAGACAACACAAAGATAAGATAGAAAAGTAGGGCCACAATTTTTGGACAACAAAATCACACATTTATACATATCAGACTAAGTTATATACATTACTAGCCGATATATACAAGGTCTACAAAAAGGTCGATTCTCAAGACAAGTTGTCCTATGACCAGCTAGTCCGACTCGTTCGCCAATTCTTCAAAGTCCACAGGAGCCGGCAGGACAGCGGGTTCTCCACTACGCTATCAGGAGGGTCAGCTAGATCCTCGACCAGAGCAGCATCAATTACCACGACAGGGATATCAAAAGTCTTAAGGGGACCTAACCTGACACCGTTGGAAGCGTAGCAGAACCACGCCTTGAATCGATTAGGTATTTCATGATGTGGAACCTCTTCGATCCAAACAGTGGTTACAACAAGTTCATAGACCCAAAAACTTCTGGGATCGGGGTAACTAGAAACTCGCTTGGTAACCCTCATGGGACGATCGTGGTGCTCAGGGGGATCCGGCATCTAAAAACCCGAAAAGTTAAGCCCACGATGGGGTGAAACAATGTCTCACCAAATCCCATCAAACCCCGATTAGGAAGGAAATACACCCAAAGACTATCTATGCACGCATAAGACAGAGGACTTACCTTTGCCTCAGGTCATTTCTGCAAGTCGGTATAATTTGAATATTTTTCTAATCACTTCAATTCAAATTACATTAAACATTAGTCAGTCGACTTACTCGACTCCATACCATCGATACCATCCCCACAATTCAATCAAGTCGAACAACAGATGGTATAGCTCACCGAAGCTGATAATAGATATATAATAATGCTCACCAGAGCTGCTATATATCTATAATGCTCACCAAAGCTGCTAAAGTATACCATTCACACTAAGTTGATATATCAAAGCCCTCAAATTGATATAGTATATTGATAATGCTCACTGAAATTGCTAGAGTATACTGCTCACACTAAGCTGATATATTATACTGATAATACTCACCGAAGCTGTGCGATACTTAATGCGCACCAAAGCTGTGCGATACTTAAAATATTTTGCTCACTCTAAGCTGATATAGTATACCATTCTATTCAACTAACAATTTCACTATTTTTATCATACCCGATAAAAATAATTGTGTATGGGTACACGATCGGCCTTAGCTAAAATACAATATTTTTCTTTTAAAAAATCCCACCATTTAATATAGTCCACCAGAACATTTTTGGCATTGTAAACCGAAGCCCGATATTTTCTAATTAAATATTGAAATTATTAAATTTTTGGATAAATACCCCAAAATTACCATTTACCCTCAAATTGCACAAACCGGCACTCAATTAAATAAACCAATCACGCCATTGCAATTAGCACGAAATTTCGATCACCGCCTATCCCAGTCTAATTTTCAAAAAATAATAAATAATTAAATAATTACCAAAATTAATTAAATAAATACCAATAAATACCAAAAATGTAAACTTAGGCCGGAAAAGCCTAATTAAATACCAAAATGGGTCCGGAAAATTTCCGAATCTATCTAGTTAAATACTACAGCTTATTTAGTTTCTAATTACGTTGCTCTAACCATCTAACATGCATAAACGAATCATTAAATTGCTAATACATTTTAACTAACCACCTAATCCCTAATTAACTTAAACTAATCAACCCTTAAGTATAATTAACTCCCTAAGTAGAGTTTAGTGAATAAACTCATCGATTTTGAAATTCAATGAGTCCACGAGGACGGCGAAGCAGAGATGGGCAACAAACTCCAAAGCGGCAACACTAAGCGGGGCTCGGAAGTGGCCCAAAAATGCCACGAAGCCCATGACGGTGCTGCTCGATCCTAATTCAAAAATGGGCTAAGCTACTGGGCTTGCTGCTTCGATAGCAATGGGAGATGCAAGGGGTGGCTTCAGTGGGCTGGAGATGGGCTGGTCGTGAAGGACACGGGCAAAGGAGGGATGCGTCGAAGGAGCAGTTAGGCTTGTGGGGGCGTTAGGCCATTCAATGAGTGAAGATTGAGGGCTACTGGAGTCAACACCGAGAGAAGAGTTCCATTGGGTTAACTAGTGGGGGCAGACAACTAATGTGAGTGGAGATGGGCAAAGGTCAAGCGATGCTGCTTCGGTGGAGGTGGGGCTTCGAAGGAAAGGAAACAGAGAGCAAAGCAGAAAACTCAAGGGTTGGAGGCAGTTGGCAAGCACGTTTGAGAAGAGAGGGAGGAGAGAGAGAGATGTCAGCTGAGGAAAAGAACATGTGAGAATAGAAAAAGGGAGAGAGAGAGAGAGAGAGATGTGCACGAGATGGATGGATAAGGGGGCAGAGGTCTTGGCTAAAAGGGAAAAGAAGTGTGTAAATCTAAGAGAGAGAGAGAGAGAGAGAGAGAAAGTCTTAGGGAGCTACGAATAGGGGGTTTGAAGTCAACAAAATGTCTTAAATAAGTGTTTAGTCATCCTCATTTCCAGCTCACCTTCAACCAACAATAGCAATTGGTCACCCAAGGCCAATTTCAATACCTTGTCCCAATTGAAGTCCAAATGAAAACCAAATTATGATAGCCCCTCTAGCCTGTGAATTTCATCCCATTAGACTTCCATTCTTCATCAATCTCTCCTATTTGATGTATGAATTTGTTGAGGAAAAAGCCCACACGATTTCTACAATTTCCTTTCACCAAACCTCTCACCTTGAAGGCCAAAATTCCACTCAATTTGGCCCATTCGAATTTCTTTTCATTTTCTGAATCGTCCGAATTGATTTTCCGTAAAAATCCCGAACTCGCCGAAGATTCCTTGAAAGATGAGTCGACGTTCCTAAAATAAATCGTGACATGACAAAATTTTCAATTTCTGAAATCGGGTTCAAACTCGCAGTTAATTTCAATCTGGCGCAATTTTAGCGTGACCTAACCTATCGATAGTTTTCCGGAATTTTTGGTGCAATTGACTCGTGATCGATTTATCTCGAGTTATAATGTACATCTTCGACCTATTGACGATTTTTGGTTGTCATAAAAATCTCAAAGTTTCAAATACAGGCACAAATCACCCAAAACGACAAAAAAATTGGTCTAGTGCCGATCAACGAGAATTTTGTAATCAAGTGGAATCACCAACACTTCATCACACACATCTGTCGAATCGACCTATCTCCGGTCTCTAATCATTTTTAATTGTGTCGTAGTGACCGCTTCATTAGTACGGTTGAGTAGTCGATTTCTGATCAAATTCTCAAGTCTATTACGTTAAAATCCCTTAATGGCTCTCCCAGATGAACTAGTTATCTCGTGAGTGGCTAACTTAGAGAAAAGAATTATAGGCGTGTCGATGAAAAGCCCAACTTGTCCAATCGAAAACATAATCTAAAACCAGGATGTCACAATATTGACAACCAAACTTGAGGACAAATATTTCTATTTTTATTATACTATTGAACAATCAATTGTAAGAAGATTTTTTTCTCTTTTGTCTAGAAATTACCAATGTACTATGAAAATAGAAAGAGTAAAATATTTATACTCAAAGAATAAACCATATAATATCAGCAATTGTCATTTGCTTGATAATTCACAAATATAGATTAATTGAAATTCGAAATTCTCGTGTAACCACTTCTTGGTTTTTCATTTATATTTATGTACATATGCAAGGCAATCTATCCACTCAATAGATAAATTACACAATATTTTTATACAAATTATAATATTTCCTTAATAATTCAAAATTATTTTTAAGAAAAAATTTCATTTTAAACTTATTTACTTAGAAACAACTAATTTTAATGGTAATAACCGTTAATTCATAATTTTGTAGAGGAACTATCCATGCATAGTAAGTTATGAATTAACATATAATATTTCCTTTTAGAAGAAGATCCGTCCCATGCACCGCCGACATCTAAATACGAGTCTCGTGATTGCCATTAAATTTTGATTTTTTAAGTTATTTGAACTACATGGAATAGGCGGACTTTTGATATCTGAACAACCATTTTGCCGTACATTGCTGACATCAAAATCTAACTCAATCTCCTAATTTTGGTAACCTTATTATTCAATTTGATGAGCCCTCCCATTTTTGTTTTTCTCATAAAGAGGCAAATTTTATGAATTTAGTAACCAAAATCCATTTTTTTCATAAAGAGAGATTAACATTAAATTAAAACCCTTAAATATAAATTTGGCAACCTAAATACAAACCTTCCTTTGAAAAGTTTATCCACATTTCAATGCATGTAAATATAGACAATCGTATTTCCAATTCTTCAACAATCTTCACAAAGTTCATTGATTTATCCTAACATATGATTTTAATCATATTTTCAAGTAACTTAGTAAATAATTTGCTTTTACAAAAATAATAGATATATGTATGAATTTGGAAATTGTGTTTTTAAGAAGGAAGTAATCATTCTTCTCCAATTTTTAATGGCAACCATATAATTTATACGACGAAGAATTAAAAGAATATTGACAACCAGACTCAAGGGTGAATATTTCTATTTCTATTGTACTATTGAATAATCAATTGTAAGAAGATTTTTTTTCTCTCTTTTCTCTCTTGTATAGAAATTACTAATGTCCTGTGAAAAAAGAAAGAATAAAGTATTTCTACTCAAAGTATAAATCACGTAATATTAACAATTGTCATTTGCTTGATAATTCACAAATATAGATTAATTGAAAATCGAATTCTGTGTGATCCCTCTTGGTTTTCCATTTATATTTATGCACATATGCAATGCAATCTATCCATTTAATAAATAAATAACACAATATTTTTAGACAAATTATATTATTTCCTTAAAAAATTCAAAAATATCTTTAAGAAAAAGATTTCATTTTAAACTTATTCACTTAGAAACAACTGACTTTAACGGTAAAACCGTTAGTTTATAATTTTCGAAGGAATTATCCATGCATAGTAAGTTATGAATTAACATATAACATTTCCTCCAAGAAGAAGATTCGTCCCATTCGTTGTCGACATCTAAATACGGGTGCCACGATCGACATTAATTTTTTGGTTTTTTTACTAATTTGAATTGCGTAGAGCAGGTGGACTTTCGATATCTACATAGCTATTTTTCCATGCACTGCCGACATTAGAATCAAACCTAGTTTTGCAATTATGGTAATCTTATCACTTGATTTGATGAACTCTCCCACTTTTTCTTTGTTTTTTAATTTTTTTTTTTTTTTGCATAAAGAGGCATATTTTACTAATTTAGTAACCAAAATTCATTTTTTTCCATAAAGAGAAATTAACATTAAATTAAAACCTAAAATGAAAATCTGGCGACCCAAATACAAAAGCCGTCATTTTGAAAACTTTATCCATATTTCGATGCATTAAATAAGAGTTAATATCTTGAAAAACTCTAAACCTAATACACGTGTGACAAATTTACCCAAAATTAATTTTTCTACAATGAAAAATCTCAAACTAGTACACATATGATAAATTTACCTCAATTGACTAAAAAAACTTCAAACTGATATACTTGTGACAAATTTACCCCAAACTAATTTATTCGATCGTCAAAAACCCTAAACTGATACATTTGTGACAAATATGACATCCGTTAAATTAAATTAATGCCACAAAAAGTCACAGAAATTGTATGACTGTGACAAATGGAGAGTAAAATCTTAAACTAATATATCAGTTAATTGTCACGTGTCATCCAACTTAGTAATTTAACAGTAAAATTTAACGGAAACTAATAGAGGGTATATTTGTCACAAATATACTAGTTTGGGGTAAATTTGTCAAAGGTATATTAGTTTGGTATTTTTGGTAGTCAAAAAAATAGTTTGAGGTAAATTTGTCATAAGTGTACTAGTTTGAGGTTTTTCAATGTAGCAACCCTATAAATAAAGACTTTTGTGTTTAGAATTCTTCAACATTCTTGACAAAGTTCATTGATTCATCCAAACATATGATTTTAGTTAAATTTTCAAGTAACTTAATTGATAATTGGCTTTTGCAAATATGGTATATATATTGATGAATTTGGAAATTGTCTTTCTAATAAGGAAGTAATCATTCTTATCCAATTTTTAATGGCAACCCATATAATCTACACTACAAGAATTAGAAGAATGTTGTCTTGACAACCAAACTTGAGGATGGATATTTCTATTTTTATTGTACTATTGAACAATCAATTGTAAGAAAGATTTTTTTTTTCTCTCTTGTCTAGAAATTACCAATGTACTATGAAAAAAGAAAGAATAAAGTATTTCTAGTCAAAGCATAAACTTCATAATATTAGCAATTGTCATTTGCTTGATAATTTATAAATATAGATTAATTGAAATTCAAAATTCCCATGTAACCCCTTTTGCTTTTGCATTTATATTTATGTACATGTGCAATGCAATATATCCGTTCAATAGATAAATTACACAATAATTTAGACAAATTATAATATTTCCTTAAATAATTCAAAATTATTTTCAAGAAAAGAATTCCGTTTTAAACTTATTCACTCAAGAACAACTGGTTTTAACAGTAAAAACAATCAATTTATAATTTTTTGGAGGAACAATCCATGTATAGTAAGTTATGAATTAACATATGACATTTCCTTTGGAAAGAAGATCCGTCCCGTATGCCGTTGGCATCAAAATACAAGTCTCGCTATTGCCATTAAATTTTAATATTTCAACGTATTCGAATTGCATAGAGTAGATGGATTTTTTATATATGAACAATCATCTTGCCACACACTACTAACATCATAATTTAACCTAGTCTCACGATTATGGTAACCTTATCACTCAATTTGATGAACCCTCCCAACTTTTCTTCTTCTTCTTTTTTTTTTTTTTGCATAAAGAGGCATATTTTATGAATATGGTAACCAAAATCCCAATTTTTTCCATAAAGAGAAATTAACATTAAATTAAAACCCTTAAATGAATATCTGACAACCCAAATATAAAACCCTCCATTTGAAAAGTCTATCCTTATTTCGATGCATATAAATAAAGACGGTTGTATTTCTAATTCATCAAAAATCTTTGCAAAGTTTATGGATTCATCCCCAACATATGATTTTAATCAAATTCTCAAGTAACTCAATAAATAATTGGCTTTTGCAAAAATGGTAGATCTATTTATGAATTTGGAAATTGTATTTATAAGAAGGAAGTAATCATTCTTATCCATTTTTCAATGACAAGCTCATATCATCCACATGAAGAATTGAAAGAATATTGACAACCAAACTTAAGGATGAATAATTATGTTTTTATTGTACTATTGGACAATCAATTGTAGGAAGATTTTTGTTCTCTTGTTTAGAAATTACCAACGTACTATGAAAAAAAGAAAAAATAAAGTATTTCTACTCAAAGTATAAACCACATCATATTAGTAATTGTCATTTGCTTGAAAATTCTCAAATATAGATTAATTGAAATTCAAAATTTCCATGTAAATTCACCTTATTTTTCATTTATATTTACGTACATATGCAATGCAATCTATCCGTTCCATAGATATTTTACACAATATTTTTAGACAAATTATAATATTTTCTTAAGAAGTTTAATGTTACTTTTTTTATTGTCTCATTATTTTTAAGTTAAGTCCCTTTTAAAACTATTCACTAAAAGAAACCGATTTCAACAATAAAAACCGTTGACTTATAATTTTTTCGGAAGAACTATCCATGTCAGTAAGTTATGAATTAACACATAACATTTTCTTTAGGAAGAAAATCCGTCCGTATGCCATCGACATATAAATACGAGTCCCACGATTGCCATTAAATTATAATTATTTTAACTTATTTGAATTGGGTAGAACAGATAGATTTTCGATATCTAAACAACCATCTTGCCATGCAACGCCGACATCGAATCTAACTCGTATTGCAATTATGGTAGCCTTAAAACTTGATACAACGAACCCTCCCACTTTTTTTATTTTTTTGGGTGCACAAAGAGGCATATTTTTACTAATTTAGCAACCAAAATCCCAATTTTTTTTCATAAAGAGAAATTAACATTAAATTAAAACCCTTAAATGAAAATCTGGCAACCTAAATGTAAAGCCCTCCTTTTGAAAAGTCTATCCATATTTTAAAGTATATAAATAAAGATAGTTGTATTTCCAATTCCTCAACAATCTTTGCAAAGTTTATGAATTCATCCCTAGCATATGATTTTAATCATATTTTCAAGTGACTCAATAAATAATTAGCTTTTGTGAAAGAAAAGGTGGATAAATTATGAATTTTGATAGGTATTTCTAAGAATGAAGTAATCATTCTTATCTAATTTTCAATGACAAGCGCATATTATCTCCATGATAAAGAATTAGAAGAATATTGACAACCAAACTTTGAGGACAAGTAGTTCTATCTTTATTATATTATTAATCAATCAATTGTAAGAAGATTTTTTTTTCCTTGTCTAAAAATTACCAATGAACTATGAAAAAATGAAAGGATAAAGTATTTCTAACTAAAGTATAAATCACATAATATTAGCAATTGTCATTTGCTCGATAATTTACAAATATTGATTAATTGAAGTTCAAAATTTTCGTGAAATTCACCTCGTTTTTCATTTATATTTATGTGCACATGCAATGCAATTTATGCATTCAATAGATACTTTACACAAGATTTTTAGACAAATTATAGTATTTTCCTGAGAAATTTAATGTTACTTTTTGTTATTGTCTCATTAGTTTTAAGTTAAGTTCCGATTTAAACTTATTTACTCAAAAAAAAATTGATTTTAACAGTAAAAACCGTCGACCTATAATTTTTTGGAGAAAATATCCATGCATAGTAAGTTACGAATTAACATATAACTTTTCATTCGAGAAGAAGATCCGTACGCCACCGACATCTAAATATGGATCCCATGATCGCTGTTAAATTTATAATTATTTTAACTTATTTGAACTGTGCATAATAGGTGGACTTTCGAAATCTTAACAACCATCTTGCTCCGCACCGCTGACATCAGAATCTAACCCAATCTTATGATTATGGTAACCTTATCACTAGCTTCAACGAACCTCCCACTTTTTCTTTTTCTTTTTCATAAAGAGGCATATTTTATGAATATGGTAACCAAAATCCTATTTTTTTTCCATAAAGAAAAATTAACATTAATTAGAACCCTTAAATGAATATTTGACAACCCAAATATAAAACCCTCCTTTTGAAAAATCTATCCATATTTTGACGCATATAAATAAAGATAGTTGTATTTCTAATTCCTCAAAAATCTTTGCAAAATTTATTGATTCATCCCCAGCATATGATTTCAATCAAATTTTGAAGTAACTCAATAAATAATTGGCTTTTGCAAAAATAGTCAATATATTTATGAATTTGGAAATTGTATTTCAAAGAAGGAAGTAATCATTCTTATCTAATTTTCAATGACAAGCTCATATCATCCACATGATGAAGAATTAGAAGAATATTGACAACCAAACTTGAGGATGAATAATTATGTTTTTATTGTACTATTGGACAATCAATTGTAGGAAGATTTTTGTTCTCTTGTTTAGAAATTAACAATGTACTATGAAAAAAAGAAAAAAAAATGAAGTATTTCTACTCAAAGTATAAACCACATCATATTAGTAATGGTCATTTGCTTGAAAATTCCCAATTATAGATGAATTGAAATTCAAAATTTCCATGTAAATTCACCTTGTTTTTCATTTATATTTATGTACATATGCAATGCAATTTATCCGTTCCATAGATATTTTACACAATATTTTTAGACATATTATAATATTTTCTTAAGAAATTCAATGTTACTTTTTTTTTTTTATTGTCTCATTATTTTTAAGTTAAGTTCCGTTTTAAACCTATTCACTAAAAAAAGCCGATTTCAAAGATAAAAACCGAGAACTTATAATTTTTCGGAGGAACTATCCATGTCTGGTAAGTTATGAATTAAACATAACATTTCATTTAGGAAGAAGATCCGTCTCTACGCCATTGACATCTAAATACGAGTCCCACAATTGCTGTGAAATTTTAATTATTGAAACTTATTCGAATAAGGCAAAACATATAGACTTTCGATATTTGAACAGCTATCTTGCCATGCACCACTGACATCAGAATCTAACTCAGTATTGTAATTATGGTAGCCTTATCACTTGATTCAATGAACCCTCCCACTTTTTTTTTTTTTTGGGTGTGTAAAAATGCATATTTTTATTAATTTAGCAACCAAAATCCCAACTTTTTTTGAATGTACACAAATATAAATGAAAAACAAAGTGAATTTACATGAAAATTTTGAATTTCAATTAATCTATATTTGGGAATTTTGAAGCAAATGACAATTACTAATATGATGTGGTTTAAAAAAAAAAACAATCCCAACCACCGCCCGCAGTGGCCGCGTTGGCTAGAGCTCCTGTGATCCTAATGATAGGTGAGGAGTTCAAAACCCCACGTCTCCATTGCGTGACTCACTGCGGTTGGGTGCGTGGTGGCGCTCGGTTCGCCGGGTTTTACCCCGTCGTTGCCGATCAGTAAGGATTCCCAGTCATAAAAAAAACAAAAAAAAAAAAAAAAAAATCCCAACTTTTTTCATAAAGAGAAATTAACATTAAATTAAAATCCTTAAATGAAAATCTGGCAACTTAGATATAAAACCCTCATTTTGAAAAGTCTATCCATATTTCGACGTATATAAATAAAGATAGTTGTATTTCCAATTCCTCAACAATCTTTGCAAAGTTTATGGATCCATCCCTAGCATATGATCTTAATCAAATTTTCAAGTAACTCAATAAATAATCGGCTTTTGTGGAAAAAAAAAAAAAATAGTGGATATATTATGAATTTAGAAAGGTATTTCTAAGAAGGAAGTAACCATTTTTATCCAGTTTTCAATGACAAGCCCATATTATCTCCATGATGAAGAATTAGAAGAATATTGACAACAAAACTTGAGGACGAATAATTCTATCTTCATTGTATTATTAAACAACCAATTGTAAGAAGATTTTTTTTCTCCTCTAAAAAATTGCCAATGAACTATGAAAAAATGAAAGGATAAAGTATTTCTAACTAAAGTATAAATCACATAATATTAGCAATTGTCATTTGCTTGATAATTTATAAATATTGATTAATTGAAGTTCAAAATTTTTGTGAAATTCACCTCGTTTTTCATTTATATTTATGTGCATATGCAATGCAATCTATCCATTGAATATATATATTACATAATATCTTTAGACAAATTATAGTATTTTCTTGGGAAATTTAATGTTAATTTTTTTATAATCTCATTAGTTTTCAATTAAGTTCCGTTTTAAACTTATTTACTCAAAAACAAATGATTTCAACGGTAATAACCGTCGACTTACAATTTTTCGGAGAAACTATCCATGCATAGTAAGTTACAAATTAACACATAACTGTTCCTTTGGGAAGAAGATCCGTACGCCGCCAACATCTAAATATGGATTCCATGATCGCCATTAAATTTATAATTATTTTAACTTATTCAAACTGTGTAGAACATGTGGACTTTTGAAATTTGAACACACATTTTGCCACCAACTGCCGACATCAGAATCTAACCTTTCGTTCGGGAAGTGTTTTTTTTCAGAAATAGTTCTTTTCTATTTACGTTAAGAAACAATTTCTCGAGCAAAAGAACCTATTTGATAACTATACAAAATTTCTATTTCGAAATGAAAAAGAAACGAAACCCGTTTGATAACCTAAAAAATTTCTATTCCAAATTTTAATTTTAAAAAAATAAAAAATAAATAAGAAAAAAGAATATATTAGATATTACATAGAATTGACCAGATCAAAATATTATTAAATTAATATATTTTATTTTTGTAAATTTTACTGTTTGGTATATCAAATATTACGAAAAAAAAAAAAAAAAGCACAAGGCATATTGAATTTGTAGTAATTTCCTTGGGACTAAGTTTTTACTCTTTTTAAAAAAAATTGTAATTCGAGTGCATGCGTGGCTTGGGAATTTTTAGTATTGTAATCTTGATATGGATGTCGGGTTGGGGTTGGAAATTTCCCATCTTGATACTACTTTTTACCCATCTTCTTCTAAATTACAAACTATTTTATTTTCGTGTTTCACATAACCTTATAAGGTTTTGGTTAATTTTGATGAAGGGAGATGTTTTTCCTCTCCTCTTTGCTTTTTTTCTTTCTTGAATAGGATGTAAGCTTCAGATGGCGGTTTGTATGTCTTGAAGTGTCAACTATACAATAGCTTACAATTTGCTTTTCTTTTGTTTGTCCACATTTATGATACATTCAATGGCATTTGTGCTCATGGAGATAGAATTGGATGACCTTAATACTATTTAATAGAAATATATTTATAATAGTTTACAAACACATCGCAAAAGTTTTCACCAAAAAACAAAAACACATCGCAAAAAAAGTCGGAAATAAAAAGTCATGGAATCTCTTGCATATTGTGATCCATTGCCATCATATTTACAATATTTTTCCTGATCATGTTTATCTCAGCCGCTTCATCATGTAATGTATCATCCGCAACATCGTCTTGTGTAGGTCCAAACGGAAACTCCGGATCTCCATATAAGGCAAAGTTCTTGTCCATCTTGTCTTGGTCGCGAATATAATTATGGAGAGTACAACAGGCGATTACAATATATACTTGCTTTCGAATTGAAAATGGAGGCATGTGTCTCAAAATTGGGAAGCGATTTTTTAATGCCCCAAATGACCTCTCAATAACATTTCTCAATGAAGAATGCTTATGGTTGAACAATTCTTTTGCTGATCTAGGCCGTCTCGTTCTACCCCTATAATCATTCAAATAATACCGTTCACCTTTGAATGGAGTTAAAAATCCCGGAAGTGCTGCATAACCGAATCAACTACATAATATTTTCCTACAATAATATATACATAAATTTATTATGATGTACAATAGCTATACAATTATAAAGAAAATCACATGATATAACAAAGCAAATACCTGGTGGTGGTCGAGGAAATTGCAATCGAGGAGTCTCGAGTGCTTTCTTTGAGAGAACCCGACAATCATTGCAGATCCTTCCCACCCAGCATATACGAAAGTAAATCTCATATCAAACGAACAAGCACACAGCACATTTTGAGTGGTAGTCTATTTCCTGCCTCTAAATGGGATTTGTTTCGATATAGGGACGGATGCGTTAACGTGGGTGCCATCAATAGCACCAATGCAGTCCTGTGATTTTATGAAAGTATAGCGTTAGACAATATTATCGGCTATATATATTTTAATAATGTAAAATTAATATAAAAATCATACCTTAAAGTAACGTCCATGATTAGGATCAAGAAGAATCTCTTCTGGAACAATATCAAAAGAAGGCGGCCTGATAATTTCTTTCGCTAATTCGAGAAATGCTTTCAACACTAGAGTAAAAAACTTACTGATTGTTTGTCCCGAACGTTGAACTCTCTCACATAAATCTCTATTGGAGTTTTTGTGACCAACCGTAGATAAAAAAATCCCAACTTGTTCATCTACCCTTATATCTCGAGTATCTTTCAGCCAACCTCTTGCCTTCATTAAATCACATAGGTTAAGAAAAACATGTCTCTCTAACCTGAATGCTTCATATATCCTATCTGAATGTCCGTAAACAATTTCCATTACCCATTCGGCTCCTGATAATTTACTGTCCCTAATAGGCTCTCTTGTATGCAAAGACTTGTTATAAGTTTCCAATAATAACCATCCCATTGTTAGGTCAATATCAAACTCATCCATATAATATTCAACTGTTGCTACTTCTTCATTAGACACACTATTTGATTCATCTTCCATAGTACATATGTCATCACACAAATACAAGAAAATCAATATAGATATATGTAAAAATAAAAATAAAAAACAATAAAAACCAATATCATGAAAGCAAACCAAATATAGAAAGTCAACACAATCCATCACAATCCATCATATCCAAACCAACAACATAAAAAACATAATCTCAACATCAATATCTTCAACAACAAAATGACAACCAGCAACATAAAAAACATAGTCTACTAAAACTCCATGCAATTCCTAGCATCCACTAAAGATATTGGAGAAGCCCATATCTCATGTCAGCTGGGGTTTTGATAAAAGCCTCCCTCCATGTGGGATTAACACAGGCTCGTTCCACTGCTTTGTTGTAAAGATCCGGCTCCAACATAGGAATGGCCAGTAGAAGATCAATCACAATAGATACGGAGAATGGATCTGTAGGTGGTGATGTGACTTGTGAATTGATGGAACCACTCACAGATTGACTAGCCCTGCTATGGATCATCTCTCGTAAGGCTTTGCAGGTACTAGCAATGCCAAATGATTCACTCCTCCTTCTCCTCTTACTATTTGGAGTTCTATCCATCCTATGTTTGTCATGACCTGGAGTAGGAGTTTTGTCAGATGTAAAAACTCCCTCATCAAGATGGGGTTCACCAACGTCCTCTGGTCCAATGTCCTCTAGTCCATTGTCTGCATCATCACCACCAATGTCAACTTCATCTGACATCACAAAACCTTCGACATGTCCTCCTGCATAATCTCCAGTAGCATATGTATCTCCAAATACAATACACAAGTCGGGATATTGAGGAAACCCATCCTTCTTGAATTTTGCCCACTCAATATTATCCTACAATTTTCACAATGATAACATATATCAGTAATACAATTAAACATATTGCACGTACCAAAATGATCAAAGGTTAAAACATACCTTGATGTGCAATTCCCATATACTTGGATCATCAACAACAACTTTTTTGTTCACATTATCCCAGCCAAATCCAGATTGTGAAAGAAGCTTCTTGAAACTACCATACTGCTTTCTCAATTTGTTAACCTTGTTCTTCAACTGTACTTGAGTATATTGAAGTTCTGCTCGTTTATTGAATTCTGTCCGTATGGAATTCCACCCTGCTTTATTGAAAGTAGAAGAGGTTCGATTTCCCTTTTTAACCTCTTCTACCAACAAATTGACGTACAAATTGGTTAAAGATTCAGTCCACTTTGCGATGAATGCCTCTTTTTGGGATGCCATGTATCCTTCACTAGTTGAGCATAATATGAGTTCAAGACAATTAAAAAGAGAGTGCAACATGCAACTTCATTGGCTAAAACGGAGCATTTATCACAACCTATCACTAAAACAGAGCATCGACAACTGCAACTACTCATGCACACGCACACACATACACAAAGGATGAAATATATAGGCACCCACAACAAGAACACAATAAGAACACACATTCACCAGCAACTATTTCATTTTAACTTTTACCTGAAGGATTGTACCCAGTATATCAGAGAGTCAGCCTCCCAAAAGAATGATCAGATCATCCATCATGCAGAATAAAAAATTTCAAACATGAGTAAGTCTAGATCTCAAGCTGACAAATGCTGCAGCAAGTGTCACAAAGCTTGTTTAATTCTTTCATACCAAAGGGAGAAAAAGAATAAATTCTGCTGGCTAACTACCAAAATCAGTATTTTCAAAGTTAGGAAGATAAAACAACTGGTCAGCCTAGGGATTCACAATTACAGACGGAATTGGCACATGGTGATGTCATGTGGTTAGTTGCATATGAGTGTTAAGAACACAAGTAACACAAACAAACGATAGTTTCCCGCCTTAATGGAGGGCATAGATTGATTGTTCCACATAATATAAAGCCCGTATGTTTATGTTACGAATCATCTTTGACATAGCATTTAGAGAACCGAAGCCCGCCCACGAGCTTCGCAGCCTCATCAATGAAGCAAGGTTTCTACTTGCATCCCTAAATTTCTTTTATATCTTTCTATTGCTAACACACTTCAGGTGTCAAAAATCTCTTTCGAAAATAGACATGCTACAACTTCTCATATACAACAATGGAAATGTCATCATTCAATTTTTCAAAAGCAAGGCTTGGTACATCACTCCAATCCTCAAATAACAATACAATGAACCGCAAGCCACAATTATTGACATGTCTTCAAAAAGACCTCAAATGTCCTCAAAAAGTATTACCTCAAAATAATCATTGTTATACTCGACCAACACTTTGCGGCATGTCCAATATGGCATTGAGAGAACTTTCATTTCATCTTTAAGGAATTGTTCCAGAAAATTCTTGCTGAGCAACAGCCAAATCAAGATTTACTTTTGACATGATGACCAAATTCGATTTGTAAATAATCTAACTATATAATCATGGGTAATTAATGTTGACTCCAATGAAAAGACAATTGGAGTAGTCACCAGTGTTAACTTCATATAGACATATGCTAGAAAATTTTGCGAAAGAACTGTATAGAAGTATCTAAGGAAGAATAAACCGGTTCTTTTCTCAACGGACCTTTATACATTGATTGCTATTGTAAAGTACACCTTCTGCTACCTTCCTAACCTTGGAAATTTAAGGAAGACCATGTTCTATAAGATGCAAACCCCGTTTCAACCTAAAAAAACTACAAAACTAAAAATATTTTCTTCAGTGAAAAGAATCGACCGAGTCCAGGACTGCCAAATATCTGCGCCCGAAACTTTAACTCCAAAAGCGAACAAACACATGGCCGCATTACTGATGCGAGGTCTCCTAAAGCTTCCGCCAAGACTATTCCCATTTTCACATGCTCTTTCCAACTCTCTCAACCTTAATGAGGAAAGCTTACATCATCGACGCAACATCTCGTCATTCGAGATCCTAATCATTATCTTCCTCAACGCAAAAGGCCCCAATCACCACTAGAACAACAAATTGACAAAAAATCAAACCAACAAACCTGGGCAATGTGACCACAAGGCGACGCGACCAAAGCGACCCAACCGGAGCAAAGAGTGCAGGTGGTGGGATCGGAGAGAGGCAACCCAACCAGAGGCAACGCGACCAATCCACAGCGACCTTCAACTTCAGAAAAGGCCCCAATCACCACTAGAACAGGTAATTTGAGAAAAAATCAAAGCAACATACCTATTTAGGGCAAGATGACCACGAGGCGACGCGACCAAAGCAAGCCAACCGGAGCGAAGAGAGTGCAGGCGGCGGAATCAGAGAGAGGCAACCCAACCAGAGGCAACGCGACCAAAGCGAAGCGACCTTCAACTTCAGAAAAGGCCCCAATCACCACTAGAACAGGTAATTTGAGAAAAAATCAAACCAACAAACCTGATTTGGAGGCTGGGCGACGGGCGACGCACGGGTCTTCGGCTCCAAACAGCAGGTGGGTCTTTGGCTCCGAGACGCAGGTGCGAGGCGAGGGCTCGGACTTTGGAGGCTGGGCGACGGGCGACGCACAGGTCTTCGGCTCCGAACAGCAGGTGGGTCTTTGGCTCCGAGAAGCGGTGTGTCGCGATTCGGCGAGGCCGGGAGCGGCGGTCGGTTCTTGGTGCGAGACCGACTCAAAGTAGCGGGGGCGTCGAGCTTGGTTGCGGCGGGCTTTGAGTTGCGGCCAGGCGGTGAAGACGGTCTCCGGCGGAACGAACAGCGGGATCTTGGGTCGCGCGGCACGGAGGCGTCGGCGGCAACGGGTCACCGAAATCGTGGGTCGGCGCGGCACGAACGGAGTACGAGCGGGAGACCGGAGAGAGTCGACCGGAGGCTACTCGGGGCCACGATACCGGCGGCGACAGATCGGCGGCGACGGAACCGAAGAGAGGGGACCGGAGATGATGAGATCGAAGAGAGGCAAGCGAACGAAGGGAGAAAGAGAAGTTAGGGTTCGTAAAAATTTGAGCCGTGAGTTGAGATGAGAAGGGAGAAAAAAAGAGAAGGGCCGTGAGGAGTCAAATTGGTTCTTATTTTTGTTCCCGGGAACAAGAAGCAACTTTTTTTTGCTTCTTGTTTCTGTTCCCAAACTATTCCGGGCTAAGTTTTTATTCCCGGAACAAAAAAACAATGTGGCGTTAGCAAGAAAACTTTTTTTTTTGTTCCTAACAAAAGAATGTAAACCATGAGAAACAGAAACGTTTGCATGCGCTACCCTAATCTCATGATTATTTACCCTTATCACTCGCTTCAACGAACCTCCCACTTTTTTTTTTTTTTTGGGTGCAAAAACGGACATATTTTACGAATTTAGCAACCAAAATCCCAATTCCTTCTCATAAAGAGAAAGCCGCATTAAATGGCAAGCTCATATCATCCACATGATGAAGAATTGAAAGAATATTGACAACCAAACTTAAGGACAAATAATTATGTTTTTATTGTACTATTGGACAATCAATTGTAGGAAGATTTTTGTTCTCTTGTTTAGAAAATTATTAATGTACTATGAAAAAAAAAAAAAAAATAAAGTATTTCTACTCAAAGTATAAACCACATCATATTAGTAATTGTCATTTGCTTGAAAATTCCCAAATATAGATTAATTGAAATTCAAAATTTCCATGTAAATTCACTTTGTTTTTCATTTATATTTGTGTACATATGCAATGCAATCTATCCGTTCCATAGATATTTTATACAATATTTTTAGACAAATTATAATATTTTCTTAAGAAATTCAATGTTACTTTTTTTATTGTCTCATTATTTATGAATTTGGAAATTGTATTTATAAGAAGGAAATAATCATTCTTATCCAATTTTCAATGACAAGCTCATATCATTCACATGATGAAGAATTGAAAGAATATTGACAACCAAACTTAAGGACGAATAATTATGTTTTTATTGTACTATTGGACAATCAATTGTAGGAAGATTTTTGTTCTCTTGTTTAGAAATTACTAATGTACTATGAAAAAAAGAAAAAATAAAGTATTTCTACTCAAAGTATAAACCACATCATATTAGTAATTATCATTTGCTTCAAAATTCCCAAATATAGATTAATTGAAATTCAAAATTTTAATGTAAATTCACTTTGTTTTTCATTTGTATTTGTGTACATATGCAATGCAATATATCTATTCCATAGATATTTTACACAATATTTTTAGAAAAATTATAATATTTTCTTAAGAAATTCAATGTTACTTTTTTTATTGTCTCATTATTTTTAAGTTAAGTTCCATTTTAAACCTATTCACTAGAAAAACCGATTTCAACGATAAAAAACTGTTGACTTATAATTTTTCAGAGGAACTATCCATGTCTAGTAAGTTGTGAATTAACACAAACATTTCCTTTAGGAAGAAAATCTATCCATACGCCATTGACATCTAAATACGAGTCCCACAATTGCCATTAAATTACAATTATTTTAACTTATTCGAGATTGGGTAGAACAGATAGACTTTTGATATCTAAACACCATCTTGCCATGCACCACTAACATCAAAATCTAACCCAATATTGCAATTATGGTAGCCTTATCACTCGATTTGATGAACGCTCCCACTTTTTTTTGGGTGCACAAAGAGGCATATTTTTATGAATTTAGCAACAAAATCCCAATTTCATTCATAAAGAGAAATTAACATTAAATTAAAACCCTTAAACAAATATCTAACAACCCAAATACAAAACCCTCCTTTGAAAAGTCTATCCTTATTTTGATACATATAAATAAAGTCAATTGTATTTCTAATTCCTCAAAAATCTTTGCAAAGTTTATGGATTCATCCTCAGTATATGATTTTAATCAAATTCTCAAGTAACTCAATAAATAATTGGCTTTTGCAAAAATGGTAGATATATTTATGAATTTGGAAATTGTATTTATAAGAAGGAAGTAATCATTCTTATCCAATTTTTAATGACAAGCTCATATCATCCACATGATGACGAATAATTATGTTTTTATTGTACTATTGGACAATCAATTGTAGGAAGATTTTTGTTCTCTTGTTTAGAAATTACCAATGTACTATGAAAAAAAGAAAAAATAAAGTATTTCTACTCAAAGTATAAACCACATCATATTAGTAATTGTCATTTGCTTGAAAATTCTCAAATATAGATTAATTGAAATTCAAAATTTCCATGTAAATTCACTTTATTTTTCATTTATATTTATGTACATATGCAATGCAATCTATCCATTCCATAGATATTTCACACAATATTTTTAGACAAATTATAATATTTTCTTAAGAAGTTTAATGTTACTTTTTTTATTGTCTCATTATTTTTAAGTTAAGTTCCCTTTTAGACCTATTCACTAAAAAAAACCGATTTCAACAATAAAAACCGTTGACTTATAATTTTTTGGAGGAACTATCCATGTCTAGTAAGTTATGAATTAACACATAACATTTCCTTTAGGAAGAAGATCCGTCCGTACGCCATTGACATCTAAATATGAGTCCCATGATTGCTGTTAAATTATAATTATTTTAACTTATTTGAATTGGGTAGAACATATAGACTTTCGATATCTAAACAACCATCTTGCCATGCAACGCCAACATCAGAATCTAACTAAGTATTGCAATTATGGTAGCCTTAAAACTTGATTCAACGAACCCTCCCACTTTTTTTTTTTTGGGTGCACAAAGAGGCATATTTTTACTAATTTAGCAACCAAAATCCCAATTTTTTTCATAAAGAGAAATTAACATTAAATTAAAACCCTTAAATGAAAATTTGGCAACCTAAATATAAAGCCCTCCTTTTGAAAAGTCTATCCATATTTTAAAGTATATAAATAAAGATAGTTGTATTTCCAATTCCTCAACAATCTTTGCAAAGTTTATGGATTCATCCATAGCATATGATTTTAATCAAATTTTCAAGTTACTCTATAAATAATTAGCTTTTGCGAAAGAAAAGGTGGATAAATTATGAATTTTGATAGGTATTTCTAAGAATGAATTAATCATTCTTATCTAATTTTCAATGACAAGCGTATATTATCTCTATGATGAAGAATTAGAAAAATATTGACAACCAAACTTTGAGGATGAGTAGTTCTATCTTTATTATATTATTAATCAATCAACTGTAAGAAGATTTTTTTCCTTGTCTAAAAATTACCAATGAACTATGAAAAAATGAAAGGATAAAGTATTTCTAACTAAAGTATAAATCACATAATATTAGCAATTGTCATTTGCTCAATAATTTACAAATATTGATTAATTGAAGTTTAAAATTTTCGTGAAATTCACCTCATTTTTCATTTATATTTATGTGCATATGCAATGCAATTTATTCATTCAATAGATACTTTACACAAGATTTTTAGATAAATTATAGTATTTTATTGAGAAATTTAATGTTACTTTTTTTTTTTATTGTCTCATTAGTTTTAAGTTAAGTTCCGTTTGAAACTTATTTATTAAAAAACAACTAATTTCAACGGTAAAAACCGTTGACTTATAATTTTTCGGAGAAACTATTCATACATAGTAAGTTACGAATTAACATATAACTTTTCATTTGGGAAGAAGATCCGTACGCCGCCGACATCAAAATATGGATCTCATGATCGCCGTTAAATTTATAATTATTTTAACTTATTCGAACTGTGTAGAACATGTAGACTTTCGAAATCTGAACAATCATTTTGCCACCAACTGCTTCAACGATTATGGTAACCTTATCACTCGCTTCAACGAACCTTCCACTTTTTTTTTTAGGGGTGCAAAAACGGACATATTTTACGAATTTAGCAACCAAAATCCCAATTTCTTTTCATAAAGAGAAAGCCCCATTAAATGGCAGCCCACAAAATGGAAAAATCTGACAATCCCCCAAAACGAAAAAGCCCCTCCCATTTTCGGCACCAAGAGAGAGCGCAAAGAAGGAAATCCCGGGGGGCAGCGAGAGGAACAGTTGGGCAGCGATCCGACGGCGGAGGCGGCCCCGCGTGGGCCCGGGCGAGTGGATCGGACGGCGGATCCGATCCCCCCGATTCAACTCCAGTTCATAGACCCCGGCGGAGTCCGAGCCCGGGCCTCGGCGGACTCACCTATAAAACGCACCCGAAGTGGCCCCTCAAAATCCTCAATTTAAAAAAAAAAAAAAAACAAAATTCTCTCCGGAGGACTGGAAAGAAAGGGTAAAAAAAAAAAAAAAAGAAAAACAGAAAAATCCTCCGGAATTTCGCTCCCTCCTTCCCTTCCCTCTGGCCGGAAGCTAAGGAAAAAAAATCGAAAAAGAAAAAACCCTAAAACTCCCCCCACCTTCTCTCTCTCTCTCTCTCTCTATCGCGCTCGCTCGTGGTCCGTGCTGGTGCCCGTGCGCGAAAATCTGGTCCTTCGCTCTAGCTCTTTCGCTCCTTCGTCTTCACTCGATTTCGATCGCTTTTTGCTGTGGTGTGCCTAGGGTTCCGGCGCGGGCGGGCGGGGGGTTCGCGAGGTCGATGTGAAGATCGGCCCGTCCGGGGAGCGGGGAGAGCGGGAGCAGGGAGCCGGGGTTCGTTCGATTTTTCTTGGGCGGTTTTTCGAGCGGGGGAATCGCGAGAGGAGGCCATCCATGTCGTCGTCGTCGTCGGATAGGGAGCTGGAGGAGCAGCTGGCGGAGGCCGGGCGGAGGCTGCTGGAGCCGCCGCCCGCCGTGGACGAGCTCCTGCCCCTTCTCGACGTAAGCCCCTTCCCCTTCCCCTTTCTTTTGGCCCTGTTCTGATTGCTCCGGTGTTTTTCTTTTTTTCTTTTTTTTTTTGGGGGAGGCTCGTCGTTCGGTGGCGCGGCTCGATTGGTTGGTTTTCCGGCGAATGTCGTGCGCGGTTTCGATTTGTGGGAGCCGTACTTAGGGCTTTTCCCTGGAGATAACGGTTCGTCTTTCGTTTGGCTTGGTTAGGCTTTTCGTCGTGCATGGTGTGGTCGGCATGCATTTGGTCGGGAATGCTTGTTTTCGTCGGTAATTGCATGGGGGTGGGGATTGGGGGGGGGGGGGGGTTCGATTGTGTTAGAATTGTGCTTGTAGATTACATGCCGTTCGTGCGTGAAGAGATGTTTCTTGCTTCGTGAGGCCTCAAGTGATGAATGTGTTATGGTTTGCTGATTGTTAGGAGCAATACGCTTTTGTAGTTGCATGGATGTGTCGTTACGGTAAGAGAAGGTTGGATTGAGTAATCCTTGTTGTTTTAGGTAGGATAGCCGATATGACCGTTGATATCGTTGAAGAGGTGTCGGTTGATTATTTCCTGTTGTGTCAACATTTCTGGTAGGAGAAGGTTGAAATCGCTAATCCTTGCTAATCCTTGTCGTCATCGGGTAGCCGTTGTGACCGTTAAGGCTGTTGAAGAGGTGTCTGTTGTGGATCTTAGTTATATGTGTTGCTGTCAATTGATGTTTCCTGTTATGCTTCAATCGTTACATTAAGAGAGGTTGAATAGACTAATCTGTGCTCTTTAAGTAGGAAGCCGTTATGACGTTCGTATCTTTTGGGCTTTCAATTTGAGCTTTCCGTATTACCTAGAGTAGGTGCCCTTTTGAAACTTACTCGAATTTATTGCAGCTAGTTGATAATTTCCTTCGAATTGAGTATGT
This sequence comes from Eucalyptus paniculata subsp. matutina, assembly GCA_017140255.1. NCBI lineage: Eukaryota > Viridiplantae > Streptophyta > Magnoliopsida > Myrtales > Myrtaceae > Eucalyptus > Eucalyptus paniculata. The sequence goes on from CM029437.1 coordinate 36,806,413, forward strand.
ATGACGAATTTTTGAGGAAGAACTTTAAGGAATATTTCAATTCAGTAAATGTACGCCTGACTACAATCAGAAGGTATACCTATTAAATATGAACACAGGCAATTTACGCAGTTGTTTTATCTTTTCCTTTCTTCGGAAATTTGCATGTTGATTAAGGTAACACCAGCATGCCGGAATTGGTATTTTCCATTTTCATGCATCAATTGATTGCTGATTTTGTCCACATTGTTTGGGCATTTCGGCGACTGTGAATTTGTGACTGGCAATTTGCATGTATCTCAAAAACTCTGCTGATCTTCTTATTTTGTTATGCTTGGCAGTGAAGTTATTTCTTTCCTATTCATACATCCTTCAATAAGGTGATTTGAGTATTTGATTGTTGTCTTAGGAAACTTTTATATTCTATTTAGTGGTGCCCTTATGTTTGCATCCACGTCCTTCGTTTTTGAAACTTAGTACTCAGGTAACTTTCTGCATGGTTCTAAGAAGGATAGAAAAGAGTCAATATGGTTGATGGTGCTTTATGTATTTCAAATTGTTCATATTGTGCATTACTTAAAGTAGATGGTACTACAAACTACTAATTCGCCTTTATTTTGCTTTTAACCTGGCAAATGAAGCGAGTTGAAACTTATCTCTCGAAAGTAGAACAATCTCCAAGCAAATCAATGCAAAAGGCGCTTAGTTCGTCACAGAAGGCATTAGTGGAAGATAGACTTTTCAGGCATGCAGATGTTGATGTTAGAGTTGCTGTTGCCTCATGCATTAGCGAGATAACAAGGATCAGTGCACCAGAGGCTCCCTATGATGATGACCAGATGAAGGTAATAAAAGATCTTATATTAATGATGTTCCTGGATCATAGTGGCCAAATGTTTGGTGACCTAACCTTTAAGCTGTTTTAATGTGAATTTGGCACACACAGGAAGTTTTCCAGTTAATCGTGTCATCCTTTCAGAATCTCTCTGATAAGTCAAGCCGATCATATGTGAAAAGGGCCTCAATTTTGGAAACTGTTGCAAAGGTCAGGTCCTGCGTTGTGATGCTGGACCTCGAGTGTGATAACCTGATACTGGAAATGTTCGAGCATTTCTTAAAGGAAATAAGGTATGTCAATGCCTGATCCAGGCTTCATGGATAGTTGGACATAGCTGGTCCTCAACTGTTCTCCTTTTCTCTTTTATGGATTTGGATGATCATTCTCCATGGTGGCATCTGTATAATCCTGCATAATGAAGTCTTACCTGTGCTGACACAGAATCATATAGGCTTTGGAGTTTGCGTCCTTTATCAATTAAAGTTAGTTCATTTTAGTTGTAAAGCTGCAATGAAAAGTTTGATTGCAGTCGTGTCTATTGACAATTTGATGTGTTTTCAGCTTTTTGCCTCTCTTTTTTCTCCTCTTAGTCGTTTGGTCTTCAGTCGTCTCACTTTCCATTTTAGGATGTCCGTTTGGCATATTTATTGTTCAGTATTTGTATTAATGCCATTTGTGTGCTTGGAGGAAGTGTTGGATCTATCTTTTGTTGAGTTGATTGAGTGCATTGCGTGTCCCTCTATTCCGATGGGGATTTCAGAATCAGCCCTGTTTGCTGGTATCCTGAAGCTAATATATGTATTTTGGTAGTTTTAATTTCACCTAGTATAACTGCATATATACTTGTGCTTTTAACTAATGTTCAACAAACAACATTCAGGGAGCACCATCCAGAAAATGTCTTTACATCAATGGAGACAATTATGACACTGGTTATAGAAGAAAGTGAAGATATTTCACCAGAGCTTCTCTCTCCTGTCTTAGCCAGTGTAAAAAAGGACAATGAGGTAAACTTCTTTTCAAGTCAGCTAGATCTCTTTCTTTATTGACTATCCTCCATAACATTAAAAATTACACTGTTTTTCAGGATGTGCTTCCTATTGCAAAGAAGCTTGGAGAGAAAGTGCTTGAGAAGTGTGCAGTGAAACTGAGACCTTACCTGGCTCAAGCATTGAAATCGTCCGGTGTTGTTTTAGATGATTATAGTAAAGTAATTGCTTCCATATGTCAAGAGTCAAATGGTGCAGCTGAGGAAACCAATGTCCATGATGATGTAAGTGAAAATAAGTTCTACCATAAATTTGGCCGTGTTTGGTTTGTAAGTTGTTCTTGGATTTTATTTTCACACAGTTAGATCTAGTCTCCATCATCAACTAGATATTCTGATGCCATTATTTAGTGGCATCTCTCTGTTTTCTTATTTTCTGCTCTGTGTTGGTGACATTACTTGCATAAATTCTTTAAACGTTCAATTTATGCTTGTTTAGATGGAAAAAGAGAGGTTAGCTGAAGAGCCTTCAACTCAAGATGTTCCTGCACCTGGTGAATCTCCAAAAACAGTTGTGAACAATGGTTCGACCCAGCTGGACAAAGATGATTCTTCGGTAGATCCTGTGTCTTTGAATAAGGAAGAAGTAAATAAGGAGAGTGCACCCAAAACCACTGATGCATCGAGCAATGGTGACCTTGATCAATTGGACAACAAGAAGGCACAGAAAGAAGAATCCAAGCCAGAACCAGCTAAGAAGAAAAGAGGAAGGAGAACTAACATGTCATCTAGATCTGCGAAGCCATCCAACATTGCTCGGGTTGATGACAAGGATGCTGAAATAGTGAAAGACACTGAGAAAGAACCTGGCAATGATGCTCCAAGTCTGCCTGATGAAGATCTTAAATGTGAGGCAAAAATACCGTTGCAAAGTGAAAAGGAGGGCGTGTCTGAGCCATCTACTGATAAAGCGGCTGATGATGAGTCCAAGGATGAAGAGTCCAAGGATGATGAGTCCAAACATGATGAGTCCAAACATGATGAGTCCAAGGTCTCTGCTTTGCCTCCCTTAACTGAGGAGATACCTGATAAAAGTCAGCCCCAGGAGGCTGGATCACCAAAGGATAAAGAAGATTCAGCTGAAGAGGTGAAACCATCTTCTGTTGACATTTCCAAAAAAGAATCTGCAGGAACGGCTGGTCTTCAAGTAGAAACAGATACAAAAAGAGTGGATGATAGCGCTGATGATGTGTCCAGCAAGGAGAGAACTATAACTGTGGAGGAAATGTCCAAGGAAGATGATGCAACCAGTGGATCAGATGTAAAAATGTTGAAGCAGCCAGAGAAGAAAGTGAATGCAAGCACCAGCAGTGGGGAAGGTATCTCTAGAAAGAAGCCAGAGGACAGAAGGAAGAACACCAAAAGTAGATTGGCTTCTGAGAAGAATGTCAAGAAATCTACTGGGAAACCCGAGAAGAAGGTACCTCCATATTGAAGTTAGTCTATAATTTTATATATCTCTTCATTTGGTTAGTGATGAATACTTTTACCTATCAGGGAACTCCTTCCTCCCCTAAGGGGGTGAAAAAACCAGTTAAAGATGAGAAGTATCTGGGTGAGACCTCTAAGGACAACTTCAAGAGGAAGCGTAGTTCAGGCAAAGAGGAGGTATAATATGCACTCTGTCTAACCATGTATTTCGCATTTTCAACCTTTTCTTCTTTTGCATTTGCTAGTTTTAGACATGAAGGTCTTGAGTAGGGAAGATCTTAGGAAGAAAGTTAGAATCTTAAGTGAGAAGAATTGAAATGGGTGTTGATATGTGTGTGTGTGTGTGTGTGTGTGTGTGTGTGTGTGTGTGTGTGTGTGTGGATTTTCATCATCACTAGACAAGTTTCGTACTTAATCTTGTAAACTTCATATTGCTAAGCTTCGATTTTTACACAATGTCAACTGAGATTGATGATTTGCCAACGTCATGTGTCTGTCTTGGCTTGTTTTGAATAAGTTGTGCGTCTCTTTTAGGGGTATCATGACTTACCAAAGGTGATGACAAATTCAGTATATATATGCTTTTAAATGGAGAAAATGAGGACTTCTATGGATATCTGTTAACCCATGAGTCTCAACTGCTGTTACATGCCTTCAATTTGGATGCATTTGTGATGCTATGCTCATTGGATGGTTCTGATCTCTGTCCTTTCTCCCACCATCTCTGCAAGCTTCTGTTGTGCTTAAAGTGGATAGTAGAAGTGTGTATTTCTCATTCCTCCCCCAGCTTTCCACCACAACCGGCACTAACGGAAAGACCATTTTATAGGATTGATATCTGGTAGTGATATGATTTCTGATTGGTTGATCATAGGTGTCCCAGGATTCTGACGCTAAGAATTATGGAGCAGATCTGGTTGGCTTGAAGATTAAAGTTTGGTGGCCTCTTGATAAACAGTATGTATAGGTTTTCTGTAGTCTTTCTCTATGTGCCTGTTCTATTTTGCTAAGTCAAATATTTTAAGCATTGGCTCTACATCTAATTATACCTAAAGCTGGTTCATATCGCCTCAGATATGCTTCTGACTATTTCATAATCTTTCAGATTCTACGAAGGTGTCATTAAGGCTTTTGATAGTGTGCGAAAGAAGCATAAGGTGAGATGGCAGTTATGGTTATTAAAATGCTCTTTTCATCTCGTATTAGAGGTTGGGGTATTATGTCCAGAAGATTATAACTGCATACTTTTGCAGGTTATCTATGAGGATGGTGATATGGAGATATTAAATCTTGAGGAAGAGAAATGGAAGTTTGTTGAAGGTGATTTTGGAGATAAGGTGGGTACTAATGGATTTGACAACATTGACCTCATAACCTCAATGTTGTGTCTTATGGATAACTGACTGGTGGTTTTCTCTCCACAGGGCCAGGTTGCTGACCGTGATAGTTCGGATGCTTCACCAGAAATGTACGTCACTTTGTCTTCTTTCCTGACTTCTTGTTTGAGGAAATAATACATTTGACATTGTGGAAATTTTTATTTGATGGAAATTAAGATTCTTGATTTAGAGTTTATTTTGGGAAGGCTGTGTCAATACTTTGGAAATTGATACTTGAGTAGGATGCACGAAAATCCGACTTTCTAGTCTGAATTTTGGGGTGGCTTTCCTTGTTGTTCGTGAATATAATATTCTTCCATTTTTTCAAAAGCTCTTGGAGCATTCCTTTTTTTAAACGAAGATGTTAGGGAGTTGCTTCCTGTTTTTGTAGATGGATGCTGTTGTCTCTGTCTTAATTCTCTTCTTGAAGACTTCATTAATATATCATTTCAGCATGGATAGTTGCACTTAGATCTCTATATTTGCTTCTCCAGACATGCGATTGCTGTATCTCGTGCACATTGTTCCATGCTTTATTCTGTACTAAACTCTGTGCGCCAGTGTACATTCTATAATAGTAAATAGTATTGTACCGATATCATCTGGTTGCTTAATTCAGGCCTCTGAAGAAAAAGGCAAAAGTGAAGCCTGGGCTGGCTTCAGCGAAGAAAGTGAAGATGGATATGTCATCAAAGAAGTGAGTTAAATTTTACAGATAGACTTTTATTGTCCTTGGTTTGTTACATAACCATTTGACGTTTAATTGCTAGGAGTGGAGGTGTTTCTTCTGGCAAATCCAAAGCTCCCGCTGCTACAACATCTGGTCACAAGTCCAGGGAAGGCAGGAAAACAGATGGCATTTTTGAGAAAGACCGAACCCCTAAAAGTACTGGTAAGGCGACTTTGAAAACGTCTGGGAAAGCCAAGGATACTGAACTTACGACTCTCAAGACTGGCAAATCAAAAGCCAATGACTCCAGTGCAAGAAGTGTTTCAGCTAAGTCTGACCGAGAAATCCAGAAAGGTGACAAGTCCATGCGAGCTGATAAGAGTACTTCCAAGGGGAAAGGTCCGAGGAGTTTTGGCAAGGCTAATACCAGTAGTTCTGGAAAGCTCAAACTGGGTTCACCCAAACCCAAAGAGGATGAAATTGAGGATGAAGACTCAGAGGAGACACCTGAAGTCCCTCTAAGTAAGAAAGCAAGGCTGTCGGAGTCTTCAAAAGCACAGGGAGGCAAATCGAGCACTGGGAAAAAGCGTCGAAAAGGAGCTTAAAAACTGAAGAGGGGGTCATTGCTGACTGAATAGAAGGTGTTTTCTCCTTGAGGCACCGGTCCATCTCTGTGGAACTCTTTAGGATTTTGCATGTTGTTGGATCCTCCCGAGCTGTGCAGTATTTAAGCAAAACATTCTCTTGGTGGTAGTTAATATTATGGCCAGCATTATATTCAGATAATCTAGATCTTTAGTGGTTGTAGAGGGTTAGCTTAGTTTTCCTTTTGCTGTTAGAGAGGAATGCTTTTGTTGGAACTGATTGCAGAGCGCATTGCTTAGCTTTGTTTCCTTTTGCAAAAAATGGGGTTATTTACATATGGCATTAGCTTCTTGTTGCTCGACTTTAAGAGGCTTTTCTTTGACCGAAATGTATTATTAGCGTGCCTTATGATTGATAAGAGTTACGGCGGAATTATCCATCCAGGTCCTAGAACTTGCTTGTTGAATTTGCAGAGGCAGGACTGGGGTGGGTACGTGGGTGTAGCTATTTTCAAACCCAAAGAGTTTATAGCGCATTCGTTCCGAGTTCTACTTATGACGGGCTCAAGAAAAGAACAGCAAGTGGAATTTCCAAACTAGAAAGGATTTGTTCTGCGCTCGCTCCCATGGAACTTCCACCTAGACGGGAGAATTTCGAGTTATGTTTCTGAGACTGGAAAGGATTGTTCTACGCGTTCTCCCCTGAACTCCCACACCTTAAGACAGGATAATCGGCACTTGGCCTAAAAGCATGGCACTTCGGTCTCAATCACTGTCTTCTTTCTATTGTTTTGTTAAGGCTGTTTGAGAATTTGTTGTCTAAAAGCAAGTCCATGTGAGAGCTGGAGAGAACTTGATATGAATTCGCGGGGTCTCGCGGGTTTTCTGTTTAAGAGCTGGGCTATTCGTTCATTGTCTACGAAGTTGGGCCGTGTTCTTGTTGGATAATAGTTGGCAAAAGATCGAATTCGACGTTCCCCGAATCCTTAGATGACATGATTGTAAAGGGCTCCTCGGTCCATGTTGGTTGAGATGCCTGGGTTTTCCTTGTGCGCAGCTTTTAGCGCTCTTACCTTGTGAGCTCTTCAGTGATTAAAATGCCATTTGCATCGCCCGGCGTGAGTCGGATCTCCCTGCATCAGGTTATGTTCTTATTTCAAGATGCAACCTCTGCTCCAAGCGGAGTGGTGGAATATGTTTCACGGGAGGAAATCAGTATGCTAGACCTCGTATCGATGGCGGGCTAACTATGACTGGTCTCCAACTTCTGCGGGGACCAAAGATACTCCTATGGATCCAATTCACTCTTTAGCATAGCCGAACCAATAGTGTTTCCTAAATATTCGTAAATTTTGTTGACATCGCACCGCAACAAGCAATAATTACCCTGCTATTGCGAAAATAGGCATAGAGCATGACTTGAATGAAACGAGTCTAAGAAGCTGATCCATCATGTGCATGATACCGGAAGAGAAAGCACCGGATGACGGCCTTTGTTAATTACATTTCTGGAAGCTGGTGGCCGAGGCCAGAATCGCATGACACAACACATAAATCTGGAATATGCTGGCGCGCTTGATATTTATTGTTCGCTCGTTTCCGGATTGGAAGATCTGGGATCGATGGGTACTTCGTCCATCAGTGTGAACACGACATCGATAATATATTTTTAATGACCCTAGGGTTCTCTACCTGTCGAGGTCGAAAGGGGGGTGGGTTTTATGCCTTGGCCTTTCTTGATAAATCGAATATTTTCTTGGGGTGGTCCAGTCTAGTAGCCCCAATTGTGGTCCTCCAACTACACCCCGAAGCCTCCTTTATTGTTCTTTTTTTCCTCCTTGTTTTTGGGATGATTTCATTTCATCCTTTCATAATTTCGTTTTCTGGGGCTTGTTGTCAGGGAAAAGAAAACCCTAAGGAGGACAATACAAATCAGGGAAAAAAAAAAAAACTTGGGTCGATTCTCTAGATTTTCCTTGCCCTATATAGAGTAATGAAATTAGTAGGCATTTTATAATCCCGTAAACTTATCTAAAGCGAGCTTCCTCCTTACTCAAAAAAATAATATAAAGATTAGGGTTTTTTAGAGTAGATATTCGAAATATTATTTATTTACAAGAGGTTTCCTTGAAGTGCGTTGAATCATGGATGATCCGAACATAGAAATAAGTGAGCTCTTGTTATGTTAAATGTTGATCAAATACAGGAAATCCGAGACCTCATGCTTCTTGCATTGCAAAGTGTCAATTTATCCCATCAAGTTCTTGATATTGCACGAAACTTTCATGAGTGTCAGTAAATCTGAATGAAAGACCCGTCTAGCAGGGAGGGACCATGATAAGGCTTTGGACAAAGGGATCATGGACAAGCACTAAACACAGGAAGAAACTTCTGCAATGTTGCCAACAATAGTGTCGTGGGTACAACCCCTTATACCCGAAGTGGAAAAAGGCAAAAAGTATAAGGGAAGAGCGGCTCGATGCTCTTCAGAACCGTAACATTTTCCATTTGTAGCCCATTTGTCTATCATCTTTTTGTTGGTTCCTTTACTCGGAATAGGTTTGACAGTCACCGCATTTCATGGCCAAAAGACAATGTCGTGAAATGAAACAAAAGCTTCAATTGTGGTCCATGGCTCGTGCATGCGGTCCTTTCCACTACCCTAATACCGACAATTTGATGTCCTCCGTCCAATAAATTTAGCTTTCGTATGTGACAATTATAATACAAGATAGCCCCAAGTTGAATTGCACCGAGGAAGATTATATTCTATCAGAAAAAGACCTGATCCTCTCTCTCTCTCTCTCTCTCTCTCTCTCTTTCTGATCTGAAAATTTGAATAGGCATTTGTCTAAATCCTCAGCACCGTGGAGACTTAAGTGATGTAGGAGTAAGTATCTCCCTTGAAACGGACAATATAAATCATGTGAATATTGCTTTCAATTCAATTACTTTACAATTTGCTGCTGCCAGCAATTTACTTCTTATGAGTGGATTAGCGTAGGTCTTATCCCATCCTATGTTCTTGGTACAACAATTTGGAGCCGTATTATCTTCGTCTTGCTTGCCTGGGAGTGCTTGAGAACCGGGCCATGTGAAGTTCGATTTCTTTTTACTGAAAATTACAAACATAATAATCCTCGTGTTAAACTTATGGTAATCCATAATTAAGAAATGTCAGTCTCTAATCTTTTTTCGTTTCTTCTCTTCTATTTTCACCATGAATCAATCATAACCAATCATGCCTGATTCACGGGGCCACACCCTCAAACAAAGTACTCACGACAGTTGCAATTCGAGGTGAGTGAAGCAAGCCACAAGTCTCGTATCCTGTACAAGATATAGATGGGAAAATTTAATATAGGGCGGTTAGAATCCTCGTTAGGGTGCACCTTGCAGATTTGTAGCAATTTGTATAAAAACTATTTAAGGGGTGACTCTCACAACTTAACACTCACTTTTGTCCGGCCTTCCAACACTGCTTTGAGCTACTTTTAACTACCCACTTGATCTATTTGCTTTAAGTGATGACATGTAATCGAAAGTTTTTATGAGTCAAATGACAAAATCTGTCGTCATCCAACGTGAAACCGGCGGGCGGCACATTAGATCGCGCGGTCTATGCCTCCCCAAGTGCATTTCTCTGACAAATCAAATAATCTTTCACAAATGCTGTGGACTTTCTCTGAGCTGCTCATGGTGGCTACATTTTGGGAAGGCCAGGCTTGAGTCGTCTAGGTTCACCCAATAAGAGTTTTAACAAAAGAAAATTTTCTAAAGGATTTTAAACTAAATGATGTAGAAATGCAATGGAGGGGATTCAAAGGGCTAGTATAAATATAAGCCCCAAAGATAAGGATATAAAATCACTCTGATTCATTCGTAGAAATGTTGATACATTGGGTTAATGAGTGTTTTCAAATTACTTTCTAAGTATATCTAATTTAAGATGTTTTGGTTTTTAAGACCTAATTTAAGATGATATGGTTTTTAAGACATTTTGAATAATTTTTTTTGGTCGAAAGTAATATTTCATTGATTTTTATTTTAAAAAAAAGAAGAAGATAAAACAACTTAATTTAAACCCATCCGTATAAATTAAAAAAAATAAGTTCTATGATAACAAGATGAATTATTTGATTTATAAATCAAGACAAATCCTAGATAATTTCAAAGTAAAACAAGTTCTAGATAAACAAGATGAATTAGGATTACATGCTAAATATCTATGACTTCTTTAAATCAAATTTGGTGCCCCATCATTGAGTCCGTTTTCAATAATGAGCACATATCACGAACTCCATTTATTATTGTGGCTTTGTCTTATGGCCGTGCGCATCTAGGTTTGGCATCCTCAACATATTCATCATTCATAGTAAAAAAGTTAACTAAGCACGGATCTAACTATGAGAACAAAATCTTTCACAAAACTCATTCGATCTTGTATGAAACTAAACTTGTACACTAACAAAATCCAAAGAAAGTGAAATTGCAAAAATATACACATAAAATCCCCAAATCTAAACTAGGTAGGGATAGAAATCTTCCCAAAATGGGAGAGACAAGCTTCTAGAAATTAGATTAGAAAAGAAAAGCTCCCTAATTGGAATGAAAGTAAGGAAAAGAAACTAGAGAATTGAATCATTTAAAATACAAAGGAGGGGAGGGAGAGATCTAGCTCAAACCCTCTCTTTTATGGAAGTCGAAGAAGAAGGTTGTGTGGAGATGAGAGGAAGAGGAGAAGAGGAAGTAAGTGGCTAGAGTTTCCCTACCTGAGACCATGTTATGTTGACCATTTCGAATATTGATAAACTCTAATCGGTCAGAGATTACTCGAATTTCATTGTGTCTTCTAAACATTTAGTACTAGAATAGTCTATGAATTGATAATTGCAAAATTCTCTTTAACTAATTACTCAAGAAGCGTTTCAGAAATAACAAAATCATTTATTGCAAAAGGGTTTTATTAACAAGTATTTTGGAGTATTCATTAAATGTGGTTGATGCGGTTTCAAATTACTGAATTTTAAATGTCCATATTACGGGTATCATCACCAAACTGAAAGCTATATACTTCCTTATTTGGTTTAGCAAAATCCATATAAAAATATATGTTGAGTACTTTTATAAAAGTCACCTGCGAGCTCGTCGCAGGCAAGGCCTGTCCCCCGGATTGACGCAGTCCCATCCTGAAACGCCCGATTGCCAAGACAGCCACACCTCCCAACCGAGCATACATGCTCGAGGAATTGACGACACCAGTCACATCGACGGCTAGAAATCAACCACCAGTGTCTGGTCTTCCCAAGAAATACATCCTGCGGAAAGGAGAGAGAAAAGAACAAGGAATTTGGTCAAATTTTCGAATGATCAAATTAAAAAAAAAAAAAAAAAGTGTCTTTCCTTCAAGCGATTTCTTGTAATTTATCTTGTCACAATCAAAATATATTTTTTAATATCTGACAAGTATTTATACACTGACGATTAAGAAATAAAATATGGCAGAGAAAATGACTTACTTTCACCAGTGTTCAAAACACTTGTTAAGCTATTTCGATATGAAATTTTTAAATAAAAAAAAACTCGATACGAAATAGTCCAATTTTCAAGTTATAAAGTTTCTTTAATCCGTTATTTAAAGGGTCTTCAGAGGAAAACTTTTTTTCCCCCATTTTTGGGCAATTGGCAACAGAAGTGACCCTTTATATTTGGTTGGTAAGTGACCATTCAAATCGCTCCGTTTCCTCGTTTAACCGAAAGGGGCAAAGACGAGAGCACGCTCTCTCCACAGTCCGAACATTTTCTCTTTACCTTTTTCAGTGGTTTTGCCATTTTGGGGCCATCGCCGTCGATCACTGTACGATTCATTCTGCGACATCTGGTACGTTATCCCCGAAACCTGTCGACACCTTGCATGTGTGTTTGTGTGCCTGTTGAGAGTGGGGTCTGGTTTTGTGGCTCCTGTTTTGGGTTTTCTTGATGGGGGGCAAAACCCTAGTTGTCATTGACAGGCGATGATGGATCTCTCTGATGTTTAGAGACTCCTAAAGTAACTCTCCTCAAGTGGGTGTCTCCACCTCTCCACAGATCTGATTTCTCCTTTTCTTTTTCTTCTTCTGCTGAATTCTGTTTCATTGTCTCACTGTTTTCTTGCATCATCACTTTGTTAGGGTTGATATGGGGCATACAAGAACTTGACAGAAGAGAGTGAGCACACAGAGGTAATTGTATAGAGGCTATACCTTTACTTTTGCGTGCTCATTTCTCTTTCCGTCAAGCTTCCCGTTGCCCGAATTTTCGGCTCCCCCCCCCCCTTCTCTCTCTCTCTCTCTCTCTCTCTCTGTGGCTGTGGCTGTAGCTGTGGCCGTGGTTGTGTATGCGGGACTGGCGATGAGCCAAAAAAGAAAAAAGAAAAAAAAACTGATAAGACGCGACTGGTTCACATGGGTTCTGTGATCTGGGTTTGATTAAACTGTGAAAGCTTTTTCCTTTGTTTCCTTTTGGGTTTTTTAAGCTTGAAGGTCAGCAACAGTTAGCGGCTTCAGAGAGCGTGACTTTCGATGGGGGGATTAATTCCCTGTACTGTGCGGATTTAACGGAAAAATTCATATTTTATGCCTGACCCTTCAGGTAATTAATAATCTCCATTTTTATTTATTTATTGCATTATTCTGGTCTTGGACTCAGAGAGGAATACCCTGTCCTTCGACTATTTTGATTTTCTTGCATGCAATATGGAACAGGGAACGCATGACATAATTTCTATCCATAATAATGCTTATTCTCATGTCTTATAATCAGCTCTGGTTCTTAGTCTCCAGCTAGATAAAGTGGCTTTTTACTGCGTTGTTCAGATTAATATGCAAGAGAACCTTCTTAGCTAGTTCATACTCCCTTTTCCATTCTCAATAGCAATTGGGTTTGGAGAAGGACAACGATTCTAGAGCCATCAAACTGTGGGATGAGAGACTTTGTGCGAACAAGATATAGTCTGATGATCAAGCCACTACTGGAATATATCTTGGCGAGTATGTGGATTAAATTCATCGTTTATCTCTCATCTCCTCTTGCTTCTTGTGGATAATAAATGCTCCTTTGGAATCCCGTTGAAAATAATTGGGTGAACGAATTTACGGCACCAAGAGAGCAACTGTTTACCGTCAGTTTGATTTTTTTCCTCATCTGTTTGCGCGGCTAATTTTGTTTGTGTTAATAATGAGAGGCAGTTTTTCATCTTTTTTGATGGATTATAGCTTGATAGGAACCTAGCCATAGGAGTTCCGTAAGGAAACTCAGTCTAGTCTTTTCGTTCTTTTAATTCATTTCTTTCCTACATTTGATGGTTCAAGGCTGATAAGGATGATGAAGGATTGAGCTCTCTCTCTCTCTCTCTCTCTCTCTCATGTGCGCGTGCAAAATATGATAGCCTTGGGGAGGTGCCACATTGACTATCAAAGCATCAAGATTGAGCCCTCTACCATGAGCTAACGGTGAATGCCATTCACAAACAAGCTAGGGCCAACTGGGTGGTGGGGGCATTACTTCCACGACTTGGGAATCTTCTTGAATCTTGGCATGAGTAGTTATCCAAGGATGATTTGGAGTCAAGTCTCTTAGGTATTTAGATGGTGTTCAGCTTAAGTATGACTACTGTAGAAATGGTTCTTCTCAAGCTATGAAACTTAGTTTATGTGAGGTATTTGATAGAATATTCCATGTCTTCATTTAACAACTTAAACTTTTAGAATAGTTATTATTGATTCACGAAATCACATATGATATCAAAGCAGTAGATTTTAAGTCCAAATTCTTTCATGCCCCTATTGCCTCCCTAATTATATATTTCAACTCTTACTACTAGGCAAAAAGATTAGATTAAATGTGAGGAGGAGTGATTGAAATAGTTAAATATTAAATCATGTATTTATCTAAGAATTTATACTCTTAGAATAGTATGTAGTGGTCCTACAAAATCTCATAGTATTGAACTTCTTCAATGGGTCTTGGGGATCATAATTTGAGATATATAATTTTCATGGATAAGAATAGAAGAATTCCAGAGAGAAAGATTATTATTTATTTTTGATTGATTTAACTTTGTTCCTCTAAATTCTTTGTTTGTTTGCTGCAAGAGTTTGTAGATTCCTGTCTACGATTTGGCACCCCCTAGTGTGTCCCTTATACTTGCTCTTTAACATACATCAGCTGAGATGTCTTGCAAACTAAAATAGTTGTTTCTTCCAAGAGACATGCTTGACATATACTGTTTTTATCATAGAAGGAATCAAGAGTTCAATTTCCCCACTCTTATACTCATTTTTGTAATTTTCTTGCATATTACTTGTGTTTATTCTCTTATTCTCTTGAGAATGAAAATATGTCCTGGTTTTACAAGCAAGTCATGGCTTATACACAACATAGGGTTTCTATGAGAAGCGAGACAAAGAATAGAGGTATCTATGAGGTTGCTCTTCCATTGCCGGACATTATATCATGGTGGCAGCCAGGTTTTACTAGTGGGAGGTGAATGGGCTGTAGGTACTTTATGAGCAAACCTTCTGGTGAAAGTGTTCGATTGTGCTTAAATTTTCATGATTTATGTCACATTGAGTTTTTGTCTTTACTAAATTTGCATTCTCTGATATGGAAATCTATCAATAAACAGTTGCTTGTTCATTTTGTGATGGTGTGTTATATTCCATGATTTATGACATCATACATATATGCGTAGTTCTACACTTGGATGATCACTTTGTATGTTAGAGATAGTTTTTATGTGGCACTTTTGCGGAAAAAAGGAGATGCTTTGTTGCTTATCCTATCTGCTGTTCCTACACATCACATGTTTCCTGTACATTTAGTGTTCCACTTGTAGCTTGTCTAGTCTTTTGTTCCTTTACATCACATGTTTCCTGTTCAGTTGGCAGCTCACTTCTGGTACTTATAGAGTGTTATCATGGTTGCATAATTTGCTGATGCATACATTGACCAAAGAGACTTTGATGGGAAATTTGTGGTTTACCTGCTTATTAGAGTTTGTCGATATCATTTGCCTATGGCCAACTACATTAATCAACACAAAATCAATCCTTCAAAGGCATTTGTGCTTATTTCTTTTCATCTTGCACCAATCAATCACTTTTACAATGTGGATATATTTTTATGGAACTATCGATCTGTCTTTCCTTTTCACCATTTGTTTTAATTGGGTCTTTTATCCTACTTCGCTAGTTTGTGGGGGGGCCTTTCAAATTCTCATTTCAATGATCTAATCCATGATATGATTGTTGAACTGGTTTCTTAGTTTTCATTTGCTTGTGCAATTATTGAACTTTGGAGCTCTACCATTTGGCAGAATGCTCAATGATAACAAGTATGAATCCCAGAGAGCAGCTTCTTGAATCCTTAACCAATGGTGGTATTAATACATCACATGTAAGTTGTTATGCAATATTCAGGTGAAGAAATGGTGCTTCTTTAATGCATTTAATTATTTTTTTATTGTTGTGTGCTTCTGTCTTATTTTTTTTTTTTCTAGTGTAATTGTTGGGAAGGTTTTGTTTTGATTATTACTTTTCTCCATCCTGCTAGTTCTGACTGAGAGTCATGGGATGCTTCTGTATTCCATCCTGCTAGTTCTGACTGAGAGTCATGAGAGTCATGGGATGCTTCAGTATTGCATAGGCTTTTATTGGAACGCTGTTGTTAATTACTCCATGAAATTGAACAGTATTGGTCTTATTCATGAAAACTTGCGTTCTTACTTTTGGTATTGCTGCTTAAGGCTCTCCTTTTCCTTTCTTTACCTTAACATCTTATTTTGAATTTTTTTTTTATTTACAGATGGGGGACTTTTTTCTTATTGCGTATCCCCTTCTATATCTTATATTTAGTTCTATAGGTCTCAAATAAAAGTGGTGATTCCTCAAGAAATTTTAGTACTTAATCACACGAGTGCCTTTGGGCTCTAGTCTTATGTGTTACCTCTTCATTCCGAAAGTGAGTGAATTATGAACAATGCGGGCGTTTTTACTTCCATTTTACTGGGTACATAGATGAGCGAGAGGAGGGAGGGGGGAAGGGGGGTGATGTCAGGTTCGATGGCTGGAGGCTGGGTGGCTCAAGGCGGTGTTGTGCATGTGACGGTGGTGGGTGGGGTTCTAGTAGTTTGGTAGCTTGGTCTCAGTACATATAACGAGGTATAGGAGGAACATCTTGCATTACAAAATTTGCATGGATATTATGTTCTTTTATTGTTTCTTATTTGCTAATGAAACTTCTTAGTAATTGGAAAGAATAGCATGTACACCAGAGGCATAGAACATTAATTACACAAGCCCTTGTTGCATCCTTTAATATGTACGATCCTTTGGTAATATGTTTCGAGAGATTTGATCTCTAGCATTTCATTAGCTTATCTTAGATTTGATGTTCTATTACCATGTGTAACATTGCATAATAAAAATTCTAGGGTGATGATGTCAAATCTATCTATCTGCATGCATATTCTATGGAAATGCTAGGTTTACCAGCAGTTGGCATTACTCTCGTGGGTGCACCACCCAGCATGCCCAGGTGCGAATGTTATTCATTAAGTACTTTTTCCCAATCAACCTTAACATCTATTCTCGTGACTAATATAGTTTTCAAATTTGGTAATTTGTATATCATATATATTGGTCTATGCAGATAAATTGTAATAGTTGGATGGGAGACTGACTTTGTTTAACAATGTTAATCAGTATACAATGGAATTTAATATAACTTGAAGAACTTTTGTGAAATTAGGAAAGTTGCTGCAAATCATTTATATGTTAGAATTCATGCATGCCCAAGTAGTGGAGAAGTCTAATAAAATGGAAAATGGGATGGATAGCAATGAAAATAGTGTATGGTATGCAAGTGTTGCTCTTTGAAAATTCAACTTTATGTAATTGTTGGTGTGCATCATAACTTTACCATATTTAATAAGAGGTACTTGAAAGAAAGAAAATAAAGTAATTACCTAAGAACTGTGCTTCTTATTTTATATTTAGTATATTTATCAGTAACTGTTTACTAGATAAAACCTATGTGACCAGTGAAAAAGGTTATGATGTTATTTTAATATCTTAATGCTATGTCTGGGACACCATCATAAAGAAAATTTCGAGAGAAAACATTACAAATTTGAGATTTCCTCCTCTCTCCTCTCACAATATTTTCAATTTTTTTTTAAAAATCTTTTTGCACCCAAAATTTTGATTCCATTCATTTTCTCCCCTTTTACAAACAGATTTAAAAGAAAACAAAAAAAAAATACTTTCTCCCAAAGTCCCATGAGATATTCTACTAATCGAAGGAAAATTTTGTGCGTCATATCCCTTGGGCTATGTATATGTAAATAATATATGTAGCTTTATCTCGTGTAAATTATAAATGTAAGGCTGGGTCCCCTTTTTGAGCGACTTAGGGGTTTGCATTGCACTGCTTGGACGACGTATTGAAGGAGAATATCAATCTTTTGAATGGTTGTATGGATTGTTGTATTGGCAGCTTTATGCTTGATAATGCTCTAGGCAATTGCGCTACATTAATTGCGGTCAAATTGTAAGTAGTTTTCCCGGATATATTATTTTTAGTTTGGTCTCTTCCAAATTAATCAGGAATAAATTGCTATGTCAATCTACTCTTTTATCTAGTCGGAGACCCAAAAAAGGTCCGAGGGGCTATTCCAATTGAAAAATGGATCATGGAAATTTCTCTATATAATGACTAAAGAGAGCTGCCGAAAATAGCAATCCACAAAAAAAGAGTTGGATTGAAGATCACTTCCTGCCTGGTTGCTCAGAAGATCGCTTCTCTCCTGATTCCTAAAGGTAGAATCAGTTTGAATGTAGACTAGGAACCCTTTACATACCTTATCCAAGATTGAATGTAGCTATCTAAGTAAGGGCCACCGCCCCTTTGGCATTGTTCGAAGGTTTACGAATAGGGTGAAGCTGAAACTGAGAGGGAAAGTAATTCACATCAAAATTACCAATTGGAATGTCTCGGCCTTGTCGAAAAGGGTGGCCGAAAGATGTTTCTGGTAATCTAGTTATCCTTTCTTTCGAAAAAGGCTTCAAAAGATAGCATCAACTACCATATGATAGACCCCATTTGAACGGTGGACTAAATATAGCGAAGCCCGTGTATCTATTACCGACTAAGAATTGGCTCGAGGCGACCAACTTCTTTGACCGTTCGGCGCTAGGTTAGGTGTCAACCGCACAAATTGTCTTGGGCTTTGCTTCGTGGATCAAGCATATAAATTTCTTGTCAAATGCATAGGCCTGTCGCCGAACTCGTCATCGGGTTCGCGTTTGAGTTTGGCTTGAAAAGAAGAGAGATAAGGGGAAACAGATGAATCCTGGTTCTCGTCTGGTATATGTTCGAAAATTTTAATGCACTATCTCCCTTTCAGATATTCCAATGTTTCGGTTCCTACGAGGTCCAGTTGCAATTGAGAGATTTTAGGTCTTCTCTTGGTATCTTGGTGCGCTTTATCAAATAAAGAGTTGCGAGTTCATAAATAAATAACATGTGGCGTCTTATGACAAGCTTAGTTGGATAACTAGGAAGCCATAAGTTTTTTTTTTTTTTTTTTTTTTTTGGTGGTGGTCAGAAGGAAGCCATGAGTTTACTAGGTAAAATTCTCGGACACTCACTCGATCCTCTGATGAAATTCGATGGATCCTCTACTTTTAGCATTGGGTACATGCTCTTAAAGTCCTAAAATTCATGAAAGAATAATCAAGTTCTAAATTTTTTCTAGACAGCACAATTAAGTAATGGAATTTGTTCAAAAAAGTGTAATTACATGGTTTCGTTAATTTTATTAATTTTGAGTGGCAAAAAATATGGAATGACTTCTAAAATAGGTTGAGGAATAATTGGTGATGATGTGGCGCCACCTAAACAACCAAAAATAGAGGAGAGATCGGGGCAAGCCCTCGCACGACGGAGGCACCGTCTTGTAATGGCCGACCCTCATCAAAATAATGAAAAGCTAAGAGACACAGAGAACCAAAATCTATATCTACTTCTTGCTCTACGACAAGTTTGTAGCCTCTACCTTTAAAAACAAATTTGCATCCTGAATTTTGCACATAGATACCGCTTTGACATTGTTTAGCAATGTATAGTTGTTTAGAAAATTGTCATTTCCTCTAGAAAACAATTCCATCATCGTCCTAAATAAACACCCAAACCAAACCCTAAGATTGGCCACCAACACCGCCAATGCTACCTCCTCCTCCCACCCCATCCGATGACTCTATCTCACCCCCAATCATAGTGTCAACGGCCGGAAAACTTACAAAAATAAAAATAAAAATCATAAACCTATTGTAAAATGGCAAATTTAGTCTTAAATATTTCAATTTGATTATTTTAGTCTTAAATCCTTTAATGATTTGCCAATATAGTCCTTCTGAGCAATTTTGGCTAGAATTACTAATGTAAATGCTGGTCATCCTATATAGCATAGCCAGTGACAGTTAGTCTTGCGTAGGCAATTTTGAAGTTTTAAAATTTAAATTTTTTATTATTATTTTTCTTCTATTTTGTTTTCTTTTTATTTATTTATTCTTCTTCTTCCTTTTTTTTTTTTTTCCAAATTTGGGCCAGCATGGGCTATCAATCCTTGCCTGGTTTGGGTCAAGAATCTCAGCCCTTGCTAGTCATAATTGAGGGCATAGAAAGGGTCGCAGCACCCCTGCCCAAGCTAGGTGAGGGTTGGCCAGCAAGGTCACCAGCTAGAGCTAGAAAAAAAATGAAGAAAAATATTTGAAATATTAAAAAGAAAGAGCACAATTTATCTACATTAGCGTCAATCGTGTCATCTAAGATAACCATCATTCATATAATAATTGCCGACCAAAATTGTTCAGAATAACTAAATCGGCCATCATCAAAAGGTTTATAAAGAAATTAGTAAAACTAAGATATTTATAACTGAATTAATCATTGTACAATAGGATTATGATTATACCTTTTCGGTAATTTCCCTATTGCCAGCCCCAACCTGTCAACTTGCTGTGAGGCCGACGACCTCATCGCAGCTATTGCCAACCTCAATTTAGGTCGCAAGCATCCACCTCGGCCCTGCACAACCTTGATGAGGTCGTCCATGGATGACCCAATGTATAGTTTCGGCACAGAGTGACAGAGAGACGTATTGCAGAGATGGAAATCGCAAAGCCCAGTGAAAGAGCAGACAGGCAAGGGAAGCTGGCGACAGTTGCAAGAAGGGGGCTTTACGGCCGCAGCAGGTTGGAATTTGGCTTACAATAGACGGTGGTCGGCGGTGGAATAGAGATGGGCAATTTTGGATGATGGAAGCCAGGGTCTTGCGGGAGATTACGGAGGATGTCGCGCTAATCAAGCAATGACCCTTTGGTCTTTGCTAGCGATGAGGTTTGTTCTAGGGTGCAGAGGTGTATTTTTCATATTAGAGGATGTTTTAAAAGGTATATTTGTTAGCAGTTGGGATGATTTGTAATATTTTCTCAAACTTTATGCATATTTTGTTTAAAATTTATCGTTCTGACCCTCTTAATGTGAAATCATCGTTACCTTTTTGTATTAAACCACGCATGCAGATTTTATGGAATAATTAATAAAATTCTAAAATTTTAAATTATTAAATAAATACATAATTTGATGTTTAGATATTATCAATAGGTGGATGTGGGTAAGGTCCTAAAACGAAAGTCTAACTCGAGGAAAGTTCAAGTCGACGCCTGGCGACATTTCAGGAATGTCAAAGCCACATCCAATCACTTCAAGGCCAGCACCAACCATCGTGGTCTTCCTAGACAAATCTAAGCCAGGTACAGTTGATGCGCTGTCCATAAATTCAGCGAGTTAGGAACGAGGCCCCATCGCTTGGTGATCGTGACAATACCACCTATGAAGTCAGCTGATTGCGACGCCTGAACCTGTCTCATGCGTGAGGATGAAAAGGCGTTAGATTTGGGATAGATCTCATTCCATATCTCTCTCGATAACAGATAAAAAATTATCTAATTACTTTTAAATTTATTATACGCATAACAATTTAATTTTTAATTTTAATTTTTATCAATTTAACTTTATACATTATGTGAATTTCAATATTTTTCCTTACAGTAACCCTTCATTGAAAATCGATAATGTTATGATTTTCCATGTGAGACGGCTAAATATAGTTGGATTGTCTTATTAACTATTTTCGGAGAAAATTGATCGAAGAGATTATATTAAAATTTTGCATAAAGCTTTAGGAGAAATTTGACAAAATTAAAAAATTTAGACTAAATTGAGATACGTGTAATAAATTTAAGACTGATTGAACAATTTTTTCGAACAATGGCCAATCGATTTCAAATCTGTATATTTTGACTGTCAAGCTATAAATCTGGCCTTACTTAGTGAGGTGATTGTAACCATGACCATTTATTTGGATCCCATGTATTGCGGATTTCAAATTTAGATAATTTACATTCGTAAAATATAAATTATGATAATTTAACATTAAAGGATAAAAAGACAATGTGTGGTTTAGGAATCCTAGATTATTAGGTCGATTTGAGATGGGGTCTATTGAAGAAGAATATTAGACAACAATTATTAATTTTGTGTTATAGGGTTGGTAAAATTGTATTAGTAATTCTAGGTGTTTTATAAAAAATAAAAAAAGGGGGATTATTTTGAATAGTTCCTCAAGTTTGGATCTA
Organism: Eucalyptus paniculata subsp. matutina; assembly: GCA_017140255.1. Classification (NCBI taxonomy): domain Eukaryota; kingdom Viridiplantae; phylum Streptophyta; class Magnoliopsida; order Myrtales; family Myrtaceae; genus Eucalyptus; species Eucalyptus paniculata. Next base: position 36,828,082 of record CM029437.1, read on the forward strand.
CTCGCATCCCAGAACACTAAAAAATCCCACGAGACTTGTTGGGTTGTTAAAATAAGCCAGCTGGAATTAGGGGTTTCGAGTTGCCAAATGAGTATAATTCATGCCTAGAAATCATTATGTTTACTGACATATTGAAAAAGGAATGTCTAATAATCGACCAAAAAAAGAAAAAGGAATGTCTAATATATATATATATATATATGGTTTTATTAATTCAAATTACTAACATATAATTAAATTAGTTAAGTATACTTATCTTGTTAAAGTTTCATAAGAAATTCACCTAATCCAATCCCAATATCGCACATATCGACTTATCATAAGAAATTTTTTTATTTATCTTTTCCTTTTCCATTCCCAAAATTTAAATCAACTCTGTTTTTCTTTCCAATTACCCTTTTTTTTTATTCGGGGAATTATGATAGTAGAAATAGTCTTCTATTGACAGATGACATTTGAACCTGTCACAACACGACATCAGGCCCACTAACGAACTTCAATAAAAATAAAATAAAATAAATGGGTGCAAAATCGGCCGACATAGTCGGGGCTCCACAAGTGGCAATAACATGGGCCTCATGGGGCCCACAGAGTTTCTAGGAAGTTGACTATTTATATACATATACGTCTACTTATATTGATTTATTAAGTTTTGGCAATATGTCTCCAAATAATAACGTCCATTTGATAAAAAAAAAAAAAAGGTAACAAAGAAAGAAAAATTAAGCAGAGGGTGACTTGGAAAATAAATAAATAAATAGTCATAGGGGGTAAAGACTTACCCCCATATTGCCTGGACATGCAGAAACAATCTCAATTATGCACAAATCGAAATTGTCTAGACTTTGCTTTTGCGTTTTGGGTCTTTTCAGACTCCATCTAAGAAAAAACCAATTAATAAAATATCTATGATTTCTTCTCCCTTAAATATCTTATTGGTTCACTAAATTTCATGTCACAGTTCAAAAGAAAATCATTTTACCTAACCAAGGTCTATATAGAAATAAACCCTCTTCATATCCATCTGTATAGACATCTTCATTTACATCCAAGAATGAATCATAAAAGATATTTTATCTCTTGTGATGCGTTGGTCGTCGTGCATACGCATATATGTTGAAATTAAACTCTTCGCCTCATAATTAATGAGCACAAATTCCACTACGCCACAACTTTGTCTTGGTGGTCGAGATCAAGTCTTTTCCTTACAAGTTATAACTTACATCGTAATTCATTAACTCCATGCTATGCTCCAACCGGAAAGTCCATTCGGATTATGTCTATGTCGGAAGCTTTATGGTGCCAAACAAGGTGCACGAAGTATCTCGCCAACCAAGTTCAACGATATGGACAGATATAGCATCTTGTCGATGCACTATCATCCGGTGAATTATTGCCATCACGATGTGACCCGGAAGATTTTCATAGTTAGCTTAGTTAGGAAGTAATGCCGCAAATTGTTCACCGTACAACAGTTGATTTTTAGTAGGATCTAGAATTGCAGTGTATTAATGTCGGTTTAAACGTTATCCTTTTAACGGCCAGCTTGGTTGCAGCAATGGAATAAGATTATAATGTAATAATTTTTATGTTGTAATTTAACAGAATTGTAATAACTCTTACGTTGTTTGGTTTAGATAATGTGATATCTATTTCACTGTTGGGTTCCATAATATAACATATGTCTTAAGAGAGGAGCTCTAAAATCAGAATTAGAGTTATCATAACCAGTCATCACTTAAATAGTCAATCATGAATTTTGATGAAATAATTTATCTATGATTATCATTAAAGTTAAGCACATAGAATATAATTCTATTAAAATAAACATTATAGTATGGTAATAATCACTTTAATAGCCAATCATGAGTGTGGCCCTATTCTATGTTATTTCAATCATACTATTGGTTATGTGATAACTAATTAACTTAATTATAATAATTTATTAAATGATCAAATTTATATCATAAAAAGCTTGAGCATATATTAATATAATAAGTAATTAAGATAATCAACCAATGTTGAACTAATTATTATATTGTGAGTAATGTTTAATGTAATAGATAACTATGTATTATTGATAATTAATATTTATTATTACATAAATCATTTAATTATTATTTAGTATTTCATTTGATTAATGATATTTTATGTGATTATGCCAAAATAAGTATCAATGGCATTACAAGTACGTAAAACAATCTTAATCAATTATTATTTTCATAAATTTAGTTATTAATTAACAATCTAATATTGATAGAGTGAGTGGGAGAGAAAGGATTTGCATGTCATGCACAGAATCAGAGCATATATAATAACAATGATCGGATCATCGTTATCAGATACTGTCGCTGCTGCAGAGGCGTGAACCGTGCAATAATAGAGAGAGTTGCCGTCGGCTTCATGGCACGGGTAATGCTTTTGCCTGTGGATTTTCTCTGGTGCATCTTTCTCTTGGATAGATAAGGTTATTTATCCAATAATTTGTGCGCATTATTGAAGACAAAGGACGTCATTCCGATAATCATCGAATTAAACTACTTAAAAGAAGAGCTACGTTGCAATTATAATTCCCTCATACGGTGTGTTTATTTGAGTGAGAAAATTTTTTTGCTTATTAAATTTTTGAGTTTTTATGCTTTTGGTTTACTGAAAATGATCGTTCAACAAAAAATCATTTATAGCTAAAGAGAATATATGTGTTTAAAATTAGAAAAATGAATTTTCTAAACACAAAAATGGAAAGACATTTTTTTATTTTAAAATTTTTCTGAAACAAACATATCCTAAGTCATAATTTATTGGACAACTCATGTTAAAGTAATTTGATAATCCTTAGTGACAATGATGAGCCAAGATTTTGAGTTGGTTAGGGGGGATTTTCATTATGATGCAGCTAATATTTTAATTAATTTATGTTCTTGGCAGGTACATAAAATGAAGCTGACTTGATATCTCAATTAAAAGTACTGAAGTTTTTTTATAAAAAAAATGCACTAGTATTAGAATATTAAATCAAAATAGAATTAGTACTGAACATACCTTACTTGTGAAATAAAATTAAGGGTAAACAAATTGCTGAAAGTAAAAAGTATCTAAAGTAAGTAATATTAAGACTTATAATTTTGAAAAATAAAGTATCGTATATACCTTAATTCATTGATGGATATTAAAAATTGACGAGTACAAAAGCGAAGAACCAAATAGTTGATTTTACTCTATAAACGATTACAATCCTTACATTTATTTTGATTTTTAAAGTTAACCAAGGAGACAAAAATGGTGGTAAAATTCTTAAATATATTTTGTAAAGTTTCCTATATCTGAAAGACAAGGAAAGTTAGTTACAATGGTTCGTAACCCACAAATATTTTAGTTATCAAATGTTACTCGGCCCGTTAATTTTTGTTGCTTTTGTAGGGAGTGGCCCTACTTGCCTCCTGTCTCCGTGGTTACTTAGCGCGATTAACTTGCTTTTTGACGGAGTTAGAAAGGTAGATACAACTAATTATGATGAGGGAAATTTGGCTTAGGTTGCTACCTAACAGCAACACTGAACGAAAAACACTATGGTGAATTAAATATTACAAGACTACAAATGATAAGGCAGATTGAATATACATAGAATGATTCTTCGTAAGTGAGGGGAGGTTCTTCTTTTGATTTGAATAGGGGTAGTATAACGTAGTTCAAACACATAAATCCAGTCTAAGCCATGTTGTCAAAATGACTAAGTTTCATGACTTGATGGAATCATCTCACGTGTATTTTCCCCTATTATTTGAACATGTAACATGGAATCAACGTTTATTTCTATTATTTGACATGTATAGGATTGAATTGATCTAATACAATGATTCAAGACAATAATTTCTTTCCATGTTATAATTTGACTTGATGAATATGAGGGAATTTCAACAATTTAGTTATAAACTTTTTAAAAATTTGCTAATTTAATTCTTCTAGCTAAATTTGATTGAAAATTGCTAACGTGACTATCTAGCCTAGTACTAACCACTCTAAGTGGTGTGGCATGCTGACTAAGATCATTTTTATAATTTTTATAATTTTTTTTTTTTTTTTTTTCACTTTTCCTTTTGTTTTTTTTTTTTTTCTTTTTTTATAGCGTTTTCCCCTTTTTCACTTTGTCGGTCTCAGGTGAGGGCTGCCCCTCGGGCCTCAGGCAAGGAACTTCCTTGTGTGGGCTAGCAAAGGTTGCCCTCAATAGATTTAGTAGGGGCCACCCTTTGCTTGGTTGCCCTTGTTGAATCCATCATCCAATCTGGCAAAAGGCTGCCCTTGCTACCTAGGAGAGGCCAATGAGGGCAAACCTCGCTCAATCCGACGAGGGTGGCCCTTGCCAACCTAGGCTCCAGCATTCCTTGCCTAAGGCCAACGACCTCTACCGACCATTGATTAGGCTTGGTGATGGTTAGGAGAGGAAAAAAGATAAAACAAAAAAAAAAAATAAAAGAAAAGCGAAAATAGAAGAAATCTATAAAAAAAAAATGTAAAAATCTTCAACATTAACATTGGTTATGCTATATAAGATAGTTGGCGTTGACTAGATTACTATATCAACAATTTTAGTTAAAATTACTTGGAAAGACTAAATTGGTAAATCATTAAAAAGTTAGTATTAAATTGGTAAAATTGAAAACCTTATGACTAAATTGACCACTATAGAATATATTTAGGATTTTCGGACAATTTTTCCATATATATGATATATATACAAGTCAGAAGACTCCAAGGACTTCCAAGAAAGAACCTCTTAAGGTGGCTAGTAGTTTAGGAGCTATACTTTTAGGGGGACTTTAGTCCCTAAGAAATCATTGTTTTTTGCGCTTGTTCCTATCATACATATTGTATGGAAATCATATTGGATATGGATAGGTCCCCAACCATGTGTTACTACTACTATTAAAATAGACATCACGATCCACATCTTCAACTTTAGAAGATCCAAGCTCATAGGGTAACCTTGTAACCAGGAGAGTTGCCTGGATCCTTGATGTCTGGTTACAAGGTAACCTCACCAGGCAATTGAGAGTTTAACCTCCCATGTTAGGACCGTCCTCGCCTTCCTAATAATCCAACTGGACTAACATGACTACATTATTTATTTTAATTTATTGGTGCCATTGTGCTTAATACCCCCAAATTTCCTTCCATATTCTTTTCTTCCTAACAAAAAGGGAATACAGAGGATTCCTATGGAGGGTCACACCCCTTGGGGGTTCTCCCCTTTTCCGTGAACCTTTTAAGGCATGCTCGGGTCCAAAGATAGTCAATTGTTTAGGAGCTATTTTTTTTTTTAGGGGTCTTTAATCCCTAAGAAAGCTTTTTTCTCTCTTTTTCTTTTTGCATCTCTTCTTGTCAGACATATCGTATGGAAATCAGATTTGATAAGGATAGGGTTAGGGTCCAGAACCACGTGTTTCTACTTCTGGTAAAATAGACATAATGATCCATATCTTCAACTTCGAAAGATCTAAGCTTATCGAGAAAATCAACTTCAACTGGAAGCCTATAAATGGACCCATCGTGCATGCCTCATTGGAACTCAGCCCCTCGGAGATGTCAGATCACGCCGAAACTGCCCATATTACCCGCGACGAAGATTACCGAGCCCGGCATGCCAAAAATTACCAGAGGACGTAATTCGAACATCACTTTGGGGAACGGGCATAAATAATAACACTCATTAATTCGTGCCAAGAAAGTGAAAAAAAAAAAAAAAAAATCCATTAAGCTAAATTTCTGGCTTGAGCGTCTGAGGATTTCAGAAACGCCAGATTTTGTTCCCTGCTTTTTGCAGGATCCGAGTGATAAGAAAACAGGAAAAAAATAAAATCATACAACTAAAAAAATTGTTAAAAACTTCCATTACAGCATCGGATGTGCGACATGAGAGGACCGGCGCTAGTTAGATCACTGTGTTTGTGATATCCAGTTAAAATTGATTGAAAAGACTAAATTAACAAATCATTAAAATATTTATGACTAAATTGATAAATTATTAAAAGATTTAGGACTAAATTAGTGAGATGTCAAAAAGTTTAAGACTAAATTAGCAAAATTGAAATGTTTAAAATTGAATTGGTTGTTGTGCAATAAGTTTAGAATTGAATTGGAAAATTTTCTCATGTATTTGGTATATATGGGTAGACTACTCCGAAGACTTCCGAGAAAGAACCTCTTAAGATGGCCAATAGTTTATGAGCTATTTTTTTTTTCAAGGGGCAATTTACTTCCTAAGAAAGCATTGTTTTTTGCACCTGTTCCTGTCAGACATATTGTATGGAAACCAGATTTGATATAAATAGGGTCCAAAACCATGTGCTAGTACTTCCGGTAAAATAGACATTACGATCCATATCTTCAACTTTAGACGATCCAAGTTTATCCAGAAAAATCACTTCAACTACGGGAAGCCTAGAAATGGACCCATCGTGCATGTCTCATTGGAACTTGCCCCTCGGAGATGTCGGGTCACGCCTAAACTTTTTATACCCGTGACAAAGGTAACAGAGCCTGACATGCCAAAAATTACCAAAGGACGTAATTTGAACATTACTCTGGGGAATGAATGATTTGAAAAATATGTTTTTAAAAATGGTAATTTATGTCGCTTAGAGAAATGAATGAATAAAATATAATTTTATCGTTTGTAAAAATATCTAGACATAAATTATTGTTGACAATAAAATATTTATTAATGAATAATTATTTCAAGCAATCAAATCATCCATTTTTTGTAGATTAAACAGAGTCCAAGTGTGAAAAATTAAAGTAAGAAGTCTCAACTCACACCATGTCAAAATTGAATTGTTAGATGCCACTAGCGATTTATTATTTAGTTGGGTCCATTTCGGTGACCTCTATAATGTGCTCGGTCTTGATGCATTAGAAAGCTGCACATATAATACAACGTCATGATGGTTTACTTTGTATTATCATCATCAACAACAAAATACATTCTTTAGGAACCCAACTTGTATTTTTCATATTTTCCTCGACAAAAAAAATGCATTATTGGAGATCATAACGGTGTTTTTTATTTTTTTTTCAGCTACAGATCGGGCAGGCTGTCCTATGTTGTTAAAGAAGTGATTAATCGATTGATAAACTTAGGAAAATTTCATTCTGGGAGCATTTAAGTTCTAGAGAATCTGCCGAATCATCTTGCTAACGTCTACAGATTACGTCTCATCTTGGCAACTTTACTAGCGACTAGGACACTACTGCTTAGAAGCTAGTAAAGCTTGTTATTTTAGTTTAGTTGTATAGGTATTTTATAAAACATGGATTAAGTTATTAACCATATAGGCTCTCGTTTTTGAGGCTACGTTTGTTTAAATGAAAAATGAATAATTTTAAAAATACTTTTTAATGAACAATTTCTTATATCGCTTAAAAAAATTAACCAAAAATATTTTCATTGAACACATGAAAATATTTAGACATAAATTGTTATTGATAATGAAACATATTTTAGTGGCTAATTATTCAAGTGACATAAGTGATCATTTAAAAAAAAATATATTTGTTCAAATAATTCATTTTTCACAAACCAAATGAGTCATAGTTGTTCATTATTTGCCACCTTAGCTAATCGGGTCACTTCTTTGTAAGGTGATTGAAGTATCTGAACTAACTAAATTCGATAAATTTGCAAACTCGCCTCTCTTTGAAGAATTTATTGGCTTGACTCTTAATTTAGTGGAGTCTAGGGAATTTTAAAGGACAATTTTTTGAGATTAATATAGATTAAAGTAGTTGTGGTTGTGAATAGTAATTGCATGAGGGATAATCACAAAAAATATAAATCCTAAACCTATTACAAATTATGCTAATTTAAATTTAATTTTTTTAATTGTGTCATAAACCTTTTGTATTTATATTAATTCAGTCCATTAGATCAATTTTGGCCAACTAGCGCTAATGTGAATAATTTTCAATAATATTAATATTTTTTCGAATTATCTACTTATTTATTTATTTACTTTCTTTTTCCTTTTTCCTTTTTGTTTCTCTTTCTTTTGTTTTTTCTTCTTCCCTTCTTTCTTTGTTCCCCCTTCGAGTCTCCAAACCTCGGTGAGTGACCAGAGACGGTGGCTATGTACACTTCGTTTTGTTCTGTAATTCCATTGGCTTAATCGACCATTATGTCATAAAATAACAATAAAGTCTAAAATACGTCGAACAGTTTCGCTATTCTCTAGACAAATAAATACATATTTTGTACTACATCATTGCACTTCTCTCATCTGCCTGATTAATCCCGTGCATTGCTCGGGGTAATATTCGAATTTTTCTTCTAAAATAATTGGCGTGTCTTAAACTTTCTCTATCGGCTACCTAAGCCTGTATGCGCAAACCATTAACCTAATGTCGTTGAGTCATCGATCTTAATCTTACTCACTAGTTTTACACTTTTAGCTGAAATAATTAGTTAAAAGAAAGCTGGTCACGAAAATGAAAATAATTATTATATGCCAGAGCATGTAGATATTAGTGCAAGATTGAAAATAGATAATTCAATGCCTCATTTGAACGATTTTGAGAATTTTTCTCGTGATGGTTTGTGAATTTTATTTTTATTTTTTTGGTTATGGACATATTTTTACCTTTTTAAATTTTTATTAGATCGCCATGTAAAATATAATTTATGCATTCACCATTGGATGATTGACATATGAAAGAACTAAATTACAGAGCTCACTCGAAACATATATACCACTTATCCGATTGTGATTATGGATCTAATAATAATAATCTCACTATTTCTTTTTCTATTCTTTGAATATTTTTATTGAGATGAAATTGATTTATCATCTAATTCTTTGGAAAGGTCATCATGCAAACTTGTTGGGGGTTGAGTCAAGTTCCTCGCGATGGGATAGATTAATGCAATACAAGAATCGTCAACCGCGTTGCTAATTCAATTTCCTAATAAATTATTCAATATTTGATACTATCTAAGATCTGAATTATTAATTTGGACATATTTGTTAGTTTAGAATTACTTTCTTGTTGAACTTTTGTTTAGGCTGCCTATGAATTATGGCTAACAAAATACTTATTTTTAAATGATGAATTGATCTTGTTTTTGGGAAGGAAGAAAAACCTATAAACCAAGAAATAGCTTTAGCCATGGATATCGCTGGAGACAGTGGAGACAATCGGTGTTTCTATCTCTTTCCTTTGCTTCTCTCTAATTGCTCCATTTCTTTTCGCGCCATCTAATTTCTCTTACATTTTACAATTTCCAATTATTTACGCCACGTAAATTCTGTTCTTCATCATTTGGCCTCACTCCTCTACAAAACCACAATATATTTTTCTTTTACCGCAATAGACTTAAGTAACCCTAAAATGATCATATAAAGAATGCAACTCCAAATCCATTAGGATCAATTCCATTTGTTTTGTGGAAAATGAATAATTTGGAAAACATTTTCCTAAAATGATCTTTGTTTTGTGTACAAAAATGAATAATCCAAAAATACTTTCTTACGAAAGTAATTAAAAATAAATTATCATCAATAATGAAATTATTTTTGATTTATCAATTATTTCAAACGATACAAATCATCATTTTTAGGAAAATTTTTTCAAATTATTCATTTTTGATAAAATAAACAAATAGATACTAAATAAATTTCAAATTTTCTTATCCACTAGTCTCCGGAAGTCAACATCCCCATACCCACCAACATTTCTTTCTTTTCTTTTCTATTTTTTTTATTTTTCTTTTCATTCTATTCTAATTTATTTTTTCTAATGACATGTCCCACACCTTCAAGATCAGAAGATCTTTGGTGTTGGACCACAAATTTTACCTCATTATGGAGTTGTTGGATCCTCATAGGTCCCTCCATTCAGACATATTGCATCTCTGCAATAATGAAGATATTCTAATTTATAAAACGTACCCCAATTATAAAACATATAATATTTCTCAAAAGGCGGGTGCATTGCATCTTTACTTGAAATTGAAGTAGACTAGCGCCAAAGCAGCCTCTTCAACTTTATTTTTACATTTTTTATGCCTTACTTTATGGAATCTTGGGGCCAGTCCTTTGGCTTATGCTCCTTGATATTATTGGGGCACCGATGCAAATCAATCCGACGGTCACCGACCTACTCTCTTCCAGGTGGAAGGTCTTCGACCGTTTGACAAAAATCGAGAGAATTATGGGTGAATAAAGATTTCTTTATAAATGGGCTCCATCGTAGAATTATTAAATTGAGAGGAAACTGTTCACATAACAATAAGTTATTATACTGATGCTAGTTAAGTTCTGAACTTTTTAAGTGGTAATTTAATCCTAAATTTTTATGAAAACTTAAAATACATTTATTTTGGTCAATTTTGTCGTTAATTGATGACAATAGGATGATCGAATGACTGAATCATCACGTTAGTCATTTTTGGAGTAACTTGACCATAACGTTAGTCATTTTCATGCAAAGGAAAAAATTAAATTAGTAAAAATTAAAAATTTTAGTATTGAATTGGTATATATATGATGAGTTCATGACTAATTGGGTACTTTTTCTGTAAATTTGATTTATAAAAGAATGGATTATTACAATGACCAACACATCAATAAAAATAAAGCCACACTCAATAAGAAATATTTCAAGTTTTGATTTCTTTATATAACACTAGCAAACGAGCATGCACCTTATGATTTTAAAAATAGAAAAATTAAGAGGTCGTTTGGTAACTTATATATAAATACATATTTTTAAATTTTTAAAGGGAAATTTTTTCATAGGAAAACATTGTTGGACGGTTATGGTTAAACACAGTTCTTGAAAATATATATATATTCTCCTGAAAGAAGAAATATTTTATTTTCATAATTTTAGATGAATGAAAGCAGAAAGTGATTCCGTTGTTATCGATGATTTACATAAATGTAAGGAAATTTTTACGTCTCCTTTAACTATATAAAATGATGAATAATGTATTGCAAATCCATTGCACTTTTTTATATTCAACTATAAATAATAAACAATGTGTTTCTTTTGTTTATTTTGATAAAATACTTTTTCTTTTTTGATGTGGCATTGATACTTATATTAATCAGACGGTTTATGAGCGAAAGGTATAATGAACTAATGAGTTACGACACAAAAAATCACAACTAGCAGTTACACATAACACACGTTGTTAAACGAAAATGGTATTAAACACATATTTATTATGTGTAACTGCTTTAACATGTTTTTGGTTTATTATAACTTATAATAAACCAAAAACATGTTAAAAGATTTTATTGTTTATGAATGAAAAAAGAAATGCATGCAAACAAGACCTAAATATAATGAAAAATATATATTTTTAAAAATTTGGTCCGTTTAGGGAGATAAATACATTTTCTGTAAAATAAGGAAATTTTGTTCTGTTTAGAATTTGAAAGTCGTGTGTATTGGCAATTACAGACTTTCTTTTAGTAAGTTGCTTTTAACAAGTACCTGAGCCACGATAAAATCCTTCTAATTGCAATCCACATGAAGAATAATCAAGTTTATAATCAAGGTTAAAATCACCTGAACATTGCGTTCTATCTTACTTAATGGTCGATAATGTTGTTGAATTGCTGGCCAAGAAATGCGTTGGAAAGCAATACGCACTAATTGCCAAAAGCGCCAAGCCGAAAATCGATTTAATTCTTTACCAAACTTAATTAAATACTTCCTTTGTCTCGCTCCAAAAATTGAACGTGAACCGTTGTCCTATTGTTTTCTTTATTCTTTTCCTATTTTGACAAAGAAGAAAAATCAAGATAGTCCAATTCAAAAGAAGGAAGAAAATGCGTAATTAAAGGAGAAATTACATCATCTAGCATATTAGTTTTTTCACAAGAGAATTATCATAAGTTGGGTTTAATATTATAAAGAGACCGCAAATGCCAATTTTTTTTTCTACACTCTCGTGAGTGTCATAATTTTTCAGTTGATCGCTTAAGTAATATACTTTTTAACAAATATTCATGACAAGTGTCATGATATGTAAAATTTTTGACTTTTGTGGTAAACGTTTTTTCAAAAGGCAAAGCACTCAATTTCTCTTATGAAAGTTACAACATTTAATATGAAATTGAGGTTAGTACCGTACAAAAATTATGACATTTGCGGTATCCCTATTTCAAGGAAATAAAAAGAAAAAGGACAAATTCCTTTGCGTGAAATCAAAGTCAACTCTTTCTTTTGACTTTGCTTGCCCGGGAGACAATCTGCAACGGTTCCTTAAAAAGCAAACTCATTTATCTATTCAAACTTAGCTCCTGAGAGAATTTTATATTAATTAAAACCCAAGTGCGACCTTTCCAAGCGCGAGCTGCTCCAGTGCAACTGTTTCTTCGTGTCGTATTCCAAGACGAGCGCACTTTTCTTGGTCGGCAACCAATTTGAATATTCTAATAATTGTAGGAAAATATCTTCACGCACCGGCTGACCAAGTGCTACTGGAGAAGGAGAAAAAAAAATCCCAAATTGGAAGAATAAATGGGGGAACATTTTACATAGCTACGATCTGGTCATAAAAGCTCAGCATTTAATTCCCCTTTTATGCTAAAAAATAAATTTGCATCTATCTTTATTGTCATTCTATAGGGTGAAACAAACCTAAAATATGATTTCGATGGAAAGCTTCTATCAATGAAAATTCCATAAAAAGCCCATATGTGCAATAAGGCGAACATATTCAGTTAATATTCTATGATGGGTAAAAATGCAATTCAACTTTGAATTACGTCTCTTGACACTTTAAATCACGATTCTTTAATTCTCTAGCACTTTTCACACATAAATATAAACATTTTTTAATTTTTGGTAAGTAAAAATCCTTCTTATTTCACAAAAGTTTGAGTTAATTTTCTAAATTGACCAAAATGTCAAGCGTTTATATTTTTCAAAATCCATAACTTGTCATATGGTGAGTCAAATCCTTCTAATTTCATGGAAATGCAAGATCATTTGTCTAAATCAACGGAATTTCCTACCATCCCAATGCAAAATTTCCTTGATCGAACATGTTTTCAAAATTCCACAATAGCTATCGCAAATTGACCAAATTAAGTTCTTTTCACCTGCAATGTCTATACCCTTTTTGCTAGGGACAGTAGCCCAAAAATGATGGAGGACAGAAGACTAAGAGGGTCCGGCCGAACACATGTTCCCACGTCTTGGGAGCCACAAAACTTGACATTGTGATGCAATGGCCCAACTCCTGTATCCCCGAGAAAATAAACCCTAGCCACTGAAGAAACGGAAGATAGGTCAATACAAGCCTGCACAACACCAAAATCAAACTGATCACCGAATTATTAAAAAATTCCCAGCATTTTTTTTTTTTGAAAAACGTTGGATATCCAAAGAATCATATATTGTAACATTACAATTAAATTTTACTTACCTTTTTCGCTATTTGACTCCTTCCTAATAGAGATTGACACGGGCGAAGTTTCCCATGTTCCAAATTTCAAATAGTATATAATTCCAATACCGGCAAAGGTACCTTTTCTAATTCAATTTGGTCTCTACAAAAAGAAATAAATCGAGACGCTTTAGAGAACCGTGATTTATTTTTAGGTGCCGTTGCAAACGAAATCATAGAGAAACCCCACAAACGGCACGATTATTGCCCTATTATTTAGTGCTGTCTAGCCCTGGAGAGCCCTTAACTTATTCATATAACCATTAATAAAAGATTCAATAAGGCCATTATTAAAGGTTTCCAAAGTGTCTTGGCTGTGACCTTCCGATCCAAGAATCAATTACGTGGCCTCGATTGTCCCGCATTTTACGTGGCCTCGACTGTCCCGCATTTACGTGGCCTCTCCACATTCCAGGTTCTGCCGCTGCATACTAAATTCTCTCTCTTGAGACTTCCATTCTGTGTGCTCTCTCTCTCTCTCTCTCTAGAAAGACCAAAAGAACCCATCTTGCTTTCGTTCCCTCTTTTTTCCAACTCTCTCTTTAATGCCCTTCCAATCAAAACCCTCCACCATATAATCCCCTTCTCTTTCACTCCCCTGCCTTCCTTTTTCAATGGGATCTCTCAGGATCACCATCTCCTCCCTCCTCTCATGGATTCCATTGCTCACTACTGCTTCAGTCAAACCCTCCTCCCAAAACCTCCGCCGGTGTCGACCTTAAACTGTTGACCGAAACCCAAGAAGGAGGAGGAGGAGGAGGAGGAGGGAAAAACAGAGCCAAAACAGGGGTCTTTCCTGGTCTTTCCTGTCCCGGAAACTGAGAGATTTGGTGGCTCACATCGTATCCAGTCCCGGAGAGACCGAAAGGCGCACGCGGGTGTCTATACGCTTTCTTCTTTGCTTGGATCCGAATGGCAATGGAGGAGAGCGAGAGGAAGCTGATTTTCCAGAAGTACGAGATGGGCAGGTTCCTCGGGAAGGGAACGTTCGCCAAGGTCTACCACGGCAAGAACCTCCAGACCGGAGAGAGCGTCGCTATTAAGGTCATCGGCAAGGACCACGTCCAGAAGGAAGGCATGATGGAGCAGATCAAGCGGGAGATCTCCGTCATGAGGCTCGTCCGCCACCCGAACGTCGTGGAACTCAAGGAGGTCATGGCCACCCGGACCAGGATCTTTGTCGTGATGGAGTATGTTCGCGGCGGCGAGCTTTTCGCCAAGGTGGCGCGCGGGAAGCTGAAGGAGGATCTCGCCCGCAAGTACTTCCAGCAGCTCATCTCCGCCGTCGACTTCTGCCACAGCCGTGGGGTCTCGCACCGCGACCTGAAGCCGGAGAACCTGCTGCTTGACGACAACGGGGACCTCAAGGTCTCCGACTTCGGCCTCTCGGCCCTGCCGGAGCAGCTCCGCCAGGATGGGCTCCTCCACACACAGTGCGGCACGCCGGCCTACGTCGCCCCGGAGGTCCTGCGGAAGAAGGGCTACGATGGGTCAAGGGCCGATATCTGGTCGTGCGGGGTGATTCTGTACGTCCTCCTCGCAGGGTTCCTGCCATTCCAGGAAGAGAACTTGATGCAGATGTATCGAAAAATATTCAAGGCCGAGTTCGAGTTGCCGCCATGGTTCTCGACGGACACAAGGCGGCTCGTGTCGAGGCTGCTCATGTCCGATCCCGAGAAGCGGATCACGATCCCTGCAATAATGCGTAACCCCTGGTTCCGGAAAGGATTCTGCCGGCCAGTGGCTTTCTCGATTCCGGACCCGGAATCGGAGAAGCCACCAGGCGAGAGAGAAGAAGAGGAGGGAAAGCTGCCGAATTCAGAGTCGATTAAATCCAAAAAGGTCGTGTCGCCGAAGTTCTTCAACGCATTCGAGTTCATCTCATCAATGTCTTCGGGCTTCGACCTGTCGAGCCTCTTCGAGACGGAGCGGAAGTCTGGGTCCGTATTCACCTCCAAGTGCTCGGCGACTGCGATCATGTCAAAGATCGAGGGGCTCGCGAAGGGGTTAAGCTTCAAGATCGCGAGCGTGAAGGACTTCAAGATAAGCCTGAAGGGGCCGGTCGAGGGGCGAAAGGGGCGGCTGTCGGTGACGGCGGAGGTCTTCGAGGTGGCACCGGAGGTCGCAGTGGTCGAGTTCTGCAAGTCGGCGGGGGACACGTTGGAATACGTCAAATTCTGTGAAGAAGATGTTAGGCCGGCGCTCAAGGACATAGTCTGGTCGTGGCAAGGGGACAACATTTGTCACTGCAATGAAGCCGTCGCTGAAGGCGAAGAATTGCAGAGGCAGGCGTTGATTGCCTAATGACAGGTCCTAACATCGTCATTAATTTTTGGTGGTTTCGCCAATTTTACTCACCCTCCTGTGCTTTTCTGTGGGCATTTGAGTTTGATTTTGGTACCCTCTTTCGTTCTGGGACATGGAACTTTCCATGTGATCTTGCTGTACATAGTTGTGGGTGAAGAACAGATTGTGGGTTTGGAATGATATACATGAATAGCCAGTTGTACTAATTGAAGAGAGTTCCCAAAGGAAATCTCTGGGTACTTTATTCATTTGTATCTAGCGAAGGAACGGGAATCTCTAAGATACCTTGGCCCGTCGCTCCTTTTCAAGTAGTTGCGTGTGACGAGTCTGACGACCCTTCAATTTAAGAAATGTGAAAGATGTATTTTCAAGCATGAAGTCGGTACGAGGATGGATTTATTTTTCGAAAAGACCATAGAAGCTCCAAGGAAAGAGCTCTGCCTGCCCCATCTGCAGAACGTCTTCCAAAAGAGACGGAATGTGACCTGGGTTGATGGGAAAAAGCTGGCCTTGGAACGTTCAGGCGGTCTCATACCTAGAAATTAATCGAGTTAGTTGGTAGGTAAGAGTCAATATTAGGACTCCATTCCCCCCACGAGGGCCCGTGTTTGGTTGAATTCCCTCCTCCAGGGGCCAACAATCTGAGGATTCTTCTGCTGCACAAACAGACAAAAGAAAAAGTAAACCTTAATTGGCCTTAAAATGCCTATTTGCAGCGAATAATGTTTTCCTGTGGAATCTGAAGGGGTGGTTCCAACTGAAAGGTGACCTTTACTTGTGTTCTCTCCATATTGTAATTTTGGAAAATGATCCTCAGGATCTGAAATTGAGAAAGTGTAGTTTATTTACTAAACATTTAAGGAAGAATATTCTAATTTCTAAAATATCAGTGCATAAAATTTGAGAAGTTTGCTTATTTGGTTGCTAGATAAGTGCCAAGGGGGACTCATCAACAATCCCCACAACAAATTTACTTTTAAGGCATGTGAATCTCCTCTAATTATGAAATGTTGGATCATTATAATTCCTTTTCTTGTTGATCCCTTCTTAGGGATATTATCAAAAAATAACTAAATATGTTACACCGGTGTTAATTCAGTCATGGACATTTCAATTGTGCATAGTGAATCCTAAATCATTTCACATTTTGTTAATCAAGTCCATTTGGTGACTTTTGAACACAAATCTTTAATGTGGTATGGTTGATGTTTACGTGAATATTTTCAAATAATTTTTAAATAATTTTTGGATTTTATATATTTTAAAAAATTTTTCATTAACATTTTTTTTGGGACTTAAAGGCCAACAAGGGTTGCCAGTTGACCTTTGCTCGATTTGGGGGTTACAGCCTCGCCCAAATTGGTCAAGGGTTGGGTGCCTCACTTTTAGGGGCGAGATCGGTCTAGGGTCAACCTTGGACCGACCTTGGATTGGCCCAACCCTGTCGGTTTTGGTCTAGTTCCTAGGAAGATTGGATTGGTACTTGGTGTTGGGATTTCTAGACTAATACTGTGTGGGTTGGTTCTCAATATTAGGAGTTTAGGAGCTGTCTTCTAGGAGGTGAACTTCATACTTCTGCTGAAGGGCTTCAAGATCTTCTGGTGAGAGGATCTGATCTAGTCTTCTTGATGAGGATGCTTGTTCATGAGCCCAATGTGATGCTTCTTCTTCCGCCCAATTTGTTTCTTCGCTTGTAGGTCTTCTAGCAGGAATGCTTGGCTGAGGCCAGATTGATGTCTGTGCATAGTACGATGTGTCCATGTTCTGGAATGATGATGAAGGTCCCTGTTCGTAGGGATCCTGGGACAGAGGACCTCCAAAGCGTGCATAGGGGTCTTGAGTAGACTGGACAATGTCATCTTCACTTGTCATCTCATGCTCCTGGGACGATGCAGCTTGTCTGTACTGGTTGAGTGCTTCCTTAGCTTCCGGCGCTAGGTCATAATGATCCCACGTAGTGGGTGCATTATTCCAGACATCTTCGGGAATGGTCTTGTTTTCCTGGCATAGGATTCTTTGGAGTTCTCGATACTCGTTTTCACAGAATCTGACAGATCTTGGATAAGATTTGTAGATTCGAGCTTCACGGCTGTTCAAGTGGGGTTTATAGGATGTGGTTCCTATTTCAAGTGGTCTATCCAGAATACTACCATTATTTCTGCAAAAATTCCATGGACGTCTGAAAAACAGGATAGTGTGAACCTCAGGATTTGGTGTTATGGTTCTTAGTTCTCTTTCCAGGTCTTGTCGCCAACATGTAGGATGATAGAACCAATTTAGAAAATCTAAAAGATTTCTATCACATTCTTTTTCAATGTTTCTTCCAAGCATGAATATCCTTGTGAGGTTAGCAATGAATCTTCTGGTAGGGATTTCAATGGCTATTAAGTACTTATTGGTTAAGTACCATAACAGCATTTTGAGCTGATCAGGGAAATCATCTTCCTTCCAGATAAGAGGATGAATGAAGGGATAATTCAAATTTAACCCAAAAGGATAAAGAATCGAACCTCCATTGTACCTGAATAGGTCTGTAAATTTCCGGAGAAAGAAGAAATGGCGATACCTACGTAAAAGGAAAGATCGCACAGGCCATAAGAAGTCAAGCCGTTGCTACATCTGCAACAAGAAAGGACATTTTGCCAAAAATTGTCCCCAGGCGAAAAAAGGTCAGAATCATCTTATAGAGAATGAAACAGGTTTTTCCCTTGAAAATGATGATATTGAATCATTATTCTCTGCTGATGATGAACCAACCGAACAAACTCTTTGTGTCATTCCTTTTTACCAAACTTCCAGTGAAACTGAGTCTGACTCAGAATCTGAAGATATTTTTCACATATCTCCCACATCTTCAGAGCTAAATCCTGACATATTCTCAAGTCAAACTCACTGTCCTCATTTTCCTGTTAAAATCCTCACTTCAAAGTTTGCCAAACCTATCAATGTCATTGCTCTTATTGATACAGGAGCAAGTTGTTCTATTCTAGACACAAAAGTTCTACCTGAAGAATTCTGGACCCCATACATCCGATACTTCAATTCTGCTTCAGGAGATACTTTCTCCACGAATGTCAGAACCACACCAACCCTAACTATATACTATTTATAGTTTTTTTATATAGAGAAAACTCTAAAACAAATGGTGTCAACAACATTAAATATCTCATTAGTGAGGAATCTAAATAATTTTACACCGTTAGTTAATATCTTAGATTTTTAATGTCTTTTACGGTGTCAACAGCCATAATTTACGAATGAGGAATATGTTGTTGTGAAGAGTCATCATGGTGTCCAAAAGGGTATAAACAACCCCTTAAGGCATTCTTCTCTAGTACTCGTTCTCGTTTATTTTATTTGTTTTCTTAGCCTACAATTTGCTAAAATCAAAAGAAACAATTTTTTTCGCTTGCCACTCGACACTTGCCTCGCTTGCTTTTGATCACTTGTGCCATTCGCCACTCGATGCTCGCCCCTTGTTGCTCGCTGCTCGCCCCACTTGACGCTCCCCCCACTTGACACTGCCTCTCTTAGCTGACCTTGCTTGTCATTAAATCCATCAGATTAGTTTGATCCTCGATCGTCTTTTTAGAGAATATAAAAAATGAAATAGAAAAATTATCAGTTGGTCTCGGATTGACCTTGGAACTAGATTGAAACCCATTGGTTCAGTTTGGGTCTTGGTCCCAAGTTTAATAAGGTCAATTCTCAGTTTCAAAAATTGAGAATCAATATTGTGTGGGTTGATCCTAGGGTTAAAGGGTGGATCGGCCCAATCAATCATGCTCACCCCTACTAGTTACTTTGGCTGGCAAGGGCATCGTAGCCCTTGCCTAGGCTCTCATTGGCCATAGTGAGGGCATCAAGTGAGAGTTCCCATGCTCTCGCCAGCCATAGTGAGGGCTCACAAGCCCTCATTGACTTTGGCTATGGTTGATAAGAGCTGCAATACCCTTGCCTAATGCTAAAAGGGTTGGATGGCAACCTTTGCCGACCTTAGTTAAAAAAAAAAAAAAAAAGAAAAAAAAAAATAAAATTAATTAAAAAATGAATTATTAAATATTATTAAAATTGTATACGTAAACGCCACTGGTGCCACATAGGATGGCTAATATCCATGGAGGTGATTTTTGTCCTAATATTGATCGGATGGATTCAATTGACAAAATTTGAGAAGTTTAAAATTTAATTAGCACAATTGAAAACTTCATAATTGAATTGACACAAATGCAATAATTTCACGATTTTTTTGGTAATCATCCCTCTCTTTTCATATTAAGCTGTTTTTCATCATTTTCTTGTTGTTGATTTATTTCGGATTGCGTTACAATTTTGTTCCAAATAATCACAAACATAATCAAATGTTAGGTATACGTATCTCTCCTCTACATTATATATCTTTGGCCTTGGGACCAGTTTTCGGGACGTCGTCTCGTGGAATATAATTGCGATCAGATATACTTATTGTATGGTATCACCGTAAGGTCCACACAAAAATTGACTAGGAATTATGAATCGAGAACGACAGTTATAATCCATCCCTCTGATCGGTGACAAACATTCCTTGCACATCTGATCGGCAGCGAATGGACTTAATCCAAACCGTTAGATTCGACAAACCCCACCTGGTCTCATAGCTAATAGAAGTCCGGTTCAAACGGACGAATTTTCCGGTTCGACTAACGCACTAATTCAATCCTGAGGACCGCATATCCCTTTGGACTGGTAGCTACAAAATGCGACCCGGCTTGAGAACCTCACGTGATCCAATCGGCCAATGGAGCTCTTGCAAGAAAAGCAACACGAGACCAGACTCGTGTGGACCCCCAACCCAAAACCATACAGAACTTCCGACGAGCGATGCTGTCACATCCTCCAAAGCGTGACTCACCAAGGAAACAAGCTCCTCCATCTGCTTACTTAGCTCCTCCATCTGCTTAGTCGATAGAGAATGTAGAAAGAAGTGGAAGTCGCTGTGCTTTCGCTTTCACGGCTTCTTCTCCATTCCTTCCTCCACAACACGCGTCCGCGGAACAGGCCGTGAAATTTCTAGAAATGGGAGCAAAATGCCAAGCGACCAGTCCTTTCTTTTCTTTGCTTTGTGCATTTTCTTTTATTAATCCTTTCTTGTGACGCGCTAGGAAGAAATAGAGAGGGATTTGTACAACCTTTTTGTTTAGTCATATGATTGCTTGGAGTTTGTAATATTGATCAATGATTGGGGTTTTGCTCGACTCTTGCACCGAGAGTTGTTCAACTACACCATCGATATGTGCGGTTCGCCTTTTCTTAATGAACTCTATCTAGGGTTTTGTCTTTTTGTCTCAATAACGTTTTGAATACTTCTCAAATCGGTCCCAGACCCTATAATATGTAGTGAATGAAAGCTAAAAGACGTCCCACTTAAGTTATCGGCGCACCAGTTTGGCTTCCAACAGACTTTCAGTACAACTTTTATAAGTTAACGGGGCACTCATTAGGTTACCAACATACTCTGGATGTTACCTTTATTATTTCCTCTTCCATTTAAATTATCTAATCTTGAAAAGCAAATGATATTCCATCTTGATTACAAATTTACAATCATACAAGCACCTCAATTGGAAACTCTTCCATCGAATCTAACAATCACGAAAGATTAAAAGTCATATAAGGCCACTGATTATTTATGTATGTGATTAGCTATGTAGCACCGACACGGACACGCGACACGTGACACGACACGACACGACACGCCGACACGTCATTTCTTAAAAATAGAAAATTTAAACGTTCCGACACGTTATATATTAAATATATTTTTAATAATAATAAAAATAGCCTAGAATTAATTTACACAAAAAATATTAAATAATATCATTCATTATTTTAATTTGTTACAATAATACACAAAAATTAGAGGAAAAAAAACATTGTTTAAAGAAAAATGCTGAAATGATATTTTTAAATCTATTTATTTATCATATATAGCATTTTTTATTACTTCTTTCATAGTAAAAGACTTTAAAAAAAATAAAACAATTCTAAAAAAACAAAACTGAAAAGAAAAAAATTTGACCCCGTGCGTGTATATTTATAGCAATTTTATTACTTCTTTTGTGTATATTTTATTACTAATCACTGATTAGTAAGTATTCACACAAAATGTAATTGTTATTTATATATATATGATGAGAATTATTCATCGTACATTGGTGTACATATATCGGTATACTTCCCTCGCATTTGTTTGACAAAGAACACCATGTCCTAGTGAAACGGGAAATTTGAAAATTCTTAAAAAAAAAGAGGAAGAAAAAGCCCCTTTACTTCAATCTTTTAACTTAAATAAAAGGGTTAATATCATGAAAGATACAAGATTAGTACAACCATGACAAATTTACCCTAAATTAATTTTTTAACTACCAAAAACTCTAAATCGGTACATTTGTGATAAATGAGAGAATGACCAAAAAATTCTAAACCTAAATTCAATCTTAAATTTTTTTTTGCTAATTTAGTCTTAAACTTGCTAATTAAATCCATTCAACCAATTTTAGGTTGGCCAACATTAACATGGCATTGCCAATGCTAACGTGAACTTTTTTAAATAATATTTTGAATTTTATTATAATTTTTTCCTTTTTCCTTTCTTTTCTTTAGTTTTTTTCCCCTTGCACTTAGGGCCAGGACACCCTCATTGGCACTAGGGACACCCTAGCTGCCTCGCTCACCTAGATTGGGCGAGATCGCTACGGCGCTTGCCTAGCCAAATTTGGGAGAGGGGCCATGCACCTACGCCTTGGCCCCTCAAAAACCATGAGGTTAGGGGAAAAAAGTTAAAGAAAAAAATACAAAAATTAAAAAAAAAAGTATTAAAATATTATTTAAAAAGTCCATGTTAGCACTGGTAGTGCCCCATCAGTATTAGTCGATCAAAATTGGAAGATGAACTTAACTAGCATAAATGCAAAATGTTTAATACTTAATTGGCCAAAAAAGAATTTAGTAGGATTGAATTGGTATAATATGGTTTTTATGATAATTTTTCTTGTGACAACTTTACTATCCATTATTTTCCATTATTATTAAATTGCTGAGTTGAATGACATATAGCAGTCAATATGTTTATTAGTTTGGAGTTTTTACCTTTTATTTGTCACATATGTACTACTTTATAGTTTTTCATGACATTAATCAACTTAAGAGAAACTAATGGAAAGTAAACTTGTCACAAATGTATCGGTTTAAAAAATCATCATTAGTTTGAGATAAAATTGTGATAGATATATTGGTTTAGAGTTTTTAACGGTCAAAAGATTATTTTGGAATAAATTTGTTACGATGTATCGGTTTGAGATTTTTCATAATATTAACCCTAAGTATGATGAACTTCAACACTTATTTAGGAGACTCCCAATCTTTAGTTTTTTTAAGTACCAATTTTATATAGGCTATGTACTTCAAAGTTTATGGCTAGTTTCAAAGAAAGTTTTAATTAGAAACTTTATAATACGATATTAATCATTGTAATGCAACTGCAAGCTCTGATTAGCTGTTTAATTGTCTACATCCATACGTTTGGATGTAAAATCCAAAGTTCCCTCCATTGAGATGAGGGCTAGGACCTCCTTCTTGATGCGAAGTTGGATTCGTTCAAATCCATCCATCAATAAACCTATTGCTCCGACCTTCTTAGTGCATAATCTTGACTCCATTGATTAACGACGGATCTCAAGAAGGGTCCTGTCCTGCACCAATCTCTTGAGTGCATAAATTAAATCGAAAGGCAAGCTTTCCTGAGTCCCGCTTGTTAGGCACACTTACTGGGACCATGTTCACATTTCAAAAGCATTGATTATACACATAGCAAGAGTTTCAAGGTACTCATTAATAAAATCCTGCATTCACGCCGGTGTCACTTTGATGGTCATGTTTTTCCAACCGACGAGACAACCTCGACCTGTACCACGGTTGTCTTTTCCCATCAGGATAATTTTCATCGCAATTTCTAGGTCAGTTCCACATTTTTTTTTTCTTGAAGAGACAACATCATCCCTCATTTTATATTCGTCTTTGTACGTCCTGACCTTATCCTTGTTCGAAAAGTCGAACAAGTGATCTAACTAGTCATTCGAGTGGTCCGAGCGTCAAAGATTACCAGAGAGTTTGGGGACTTCTCGTGATTTTAGGCACCTCGTGAACTATGAACAGATTGTCAGAGCTTGTCGAGTAGCTGAATCTAACGGATCGGCACGACGGGCGGTGCTGACGAAAAAGGCAGCATTTATAACCTTATCCATTGAATAAATGCACTTACACAGCCCGCACTTCGTTTGACATACTTTTTTTTTTTGACAAGCTTCGTTTGACATACTTAATAAACTATTTTTCCGTATACGAAGGTTGAATGGAAATCGAAATCTTGCTATGACATTGCTAAAAGCATAAAATCTATCAATGCTACTTCACAATTACATATATGGTGAAGATCTACCAATACTATTTTACAAATTCATATTTGGTGAAGATCTATCTAAGGTTTATTCAATACTCGATACTCATGTAGCTATTGTCAAGTAACATTTCATTTTACATTTTCACTGCTTAAAATGGAAAGCATTTACAATTTATAATGCTTATTTTTCAGTTTTATCAAGGCCCCGGTTATACATCCCCGTCTGTCATGTATTAGATCTCAGATACTCCACTCTCTTCTTACCTCTTGGTGACAACATGGAGTCAACACTTCATTTATAACATGAGTAATATATCGAAAAACGATAGATGTCCGTGTTTCTTTTACTTGATTAATATATCAAATAGGCAAGTTCTTTTCTCCACGTCAGTAGTTAATGTAGAGGAAATTTTTTCTTTATATAGCCAACATCTATCATCATTGATTTGAATAATTTCATCAATTTTTGAATCTATACTAGGTAGTCAATGGTGGCAAATGTGCGTTATGGAAAAAATAAATGGTGCACAACATGTGTGGTATATACCATTTTAAAAACTCCTTTCTTATGTATTAGGAATTGTATCTTCAACTCCATATGAAGTGGCAAAATGTTCAAAGAGCACCATGATTCTAATCAAAAGAAGAATGATGCACATAGCTAGGGCTACATATGCTTTTGTGTTGAGGGGAATTGGTTCCAAGGTAAGTGGATTTTAAACCCAGAATCTACCTTGTTAAAATCATTTCTCAGTTTTTGAAACTTGGAACTTACTATATTTGTCTAAGAACTGACACTAGAACTATCCTGTTTTTTTGGTTTGATTCAGGATATAATTGAGGACCTACTTTTTTCATTCCTTTTTTTGGTTTCACTTTCATAGCAAATAACATAAGCAAACAGTTCAAACTTATAGATAAACGAGAGAAAGTGAGTTAAGGCAAGTTAGGAACGACCGACAGTTGCAAGGCTCAAACAAGTGAGCCCAAGAGGGCTCGAATAAGTGAGGGCGAGCTGTGTCAAATGAGGAGGAGGGTGAGTTATGAGTGAGAGAAAGAGTCGTGAAATGTTTGAGTAAGGTTGGAAAGAACTGACAAAAAAGAGAGGGATAAAGAAAAAAATGTTAAGAGAAAAATGAAGCTTTTTAGGCTTTGTGAAACTAGTTTTTTATTCGGTACAATTCCCAGATGATTCTGTACTTGGAACTAGTGTTGGAGTTATTACATAATAGTCATGAAAGGAGTTGGTGGTTGGTTTATAAGTGCGAGAGAAATCATTATCCCTTGACATAGTTTTTGGGGTGAGAGAGGTCCAAGATTATCCATTACTAGTATAGAGCCTAGGTTACCAATAAGTTTGAATCCAACAGTCACACAAAAAAGACATGAGTTGTTGCTCTGATCGAGGGCTCAATGTGTCTGTAGGGAATTGTCAGCTGTAAAAGGGGTCAGTGGTTAGTTTACAAGTATGAGGAAAAACCTTATCCTTTGAGTTAGCTTTTGAGATGAGAGAAGCTAAAAACCATCCAACAATTGAGAACTATATCGGTTTTTAGGGTGATTTGATCCAGTTCTCGATTAGAACCGATCCGGTTGTACAATGCTACTTTGCTTATATTCATAAATGTTCATCTATCAAGTTTCCAACTGACTTTAGATACTATCTTCATAATTTTCTCTTACATTTATATTATCTAACCTCAAAAAGAAAATGATGTACCATCTTGATTACACATCCACGATCAGGAAAGTCAAAATCATATGAACACCTCAATCGCAAACTCTTCTATCTAATTTAACAATTGCGAAAAATAAGAACTTATGTGATTAGTAATCATTCACACAAAAAGTAATTGTTATTTGTATATATATACATATGATGAGAAATATTCATCATACATTTGTGCGCATATGTCGGCGTCCTTCCCTCATTTTGGTTTGACAAGGAACACTTTATCCCAGGATGACTTGGAAATAGTATTTCACCGAAACGGGAAATTTGGAAAATCCTGGATAAAGGGGGAAAAAAAAGCCCACTACTTCAATCGTTTAGCTTAAATACAACGAGCTTCAACACTTATTCAGGACACCCACAATCTTTATTTTCTTAATATCATTTTATATAGGCTATGTACTTCAAAGTAAGTTTTCATAGTACCTCTATAATATGCGATATTAATCATTGTAACGCATATGCAAGTTTTGATTAATTGTTTAGTTGTCTTTATCCACATGTTTGGATGTAAAATCCGAAGTTCCCTCTATTGAGATAAGGGGTAGGACTTCCTTCTCGATGTGAAGTTGGATTAGTTCAAATCTATCCATCGGGGCTCCTGTAAGCCCTCACCTTTGACCTTCTCAGGACATAATCGCAACCCCATTGAGTAGCGATGGATCTAAGAAGGGACCTGTGCTTGCTAAATATGATCTTAATAACGACATATTTTGTCTGCGAGTTTCCTATGGCGTGCTTGTTAAGAATACTTATTAAGCGGATGTTTTCGATTCAAAAGCATTGATCACACAAAATTTGAGAATAATAATGCATGCACGGAAGAATTGCAATGTTTATTCATTATATGCTAAGAAAAGCTCTGGGACACTTATTAACAAAATTTTGCATCACAGTGGTGTCAATTCAATACTCATATTTTTCGACCCAAAGAAGCAACCTCGACCCATACTCAACTTGTCTTTTCCTATCATGAACAATTTCATCATAATATCCAGGTTAGTACGACATACATTTTCCAAAAATAAGAGGGGATGATTCCATAAAAAAGGTATCAATTTTGGGTCGATGGACAAATCTGGCCAAAAATTTTTTAGTCTCATGAAAAAGTACAAACTTTAGGTTGATGATTAAATCTGGCTCGGACTTTTTTGTCTCGTAAAAAAACACAAACTCTAGGTTAAGTGATAATTTTGGCCCAATTTTTTTTTTTTTTGTCTTATAAAAAAACACAAACTTTAATTCCTATCCAAAATCTAACCCCTACCATTAACTTTCTATTTGAAGTTAACTTTATTTCAAAAGAAAATGTTCTAGTCGTGAGATTAATGGATCTTATCTGTGATTTCTCTTGACAAGTGAAAATCTACAGCTTCATATATTACGACAAAATGACAAAATCTAGTTAGAGAAATTTAATCTAGAGATTGTTTTACTTACTAGTGAAGTATAGGAGACGATATAATATCACCGTTATTCTTCAAGTTATAGCTCAAATAAGAAGACAATGGTTGGTGTTAATCAACAAGTGAACATTGATTTATTAATAAAGATAATCAATGAATCTAAGTTACGAGGGTTAGATTTAGGATTTAAGTGAAAGTTGGTATTTTTTTTCAAAATAAAAAAATGGGTTATAATTGTCACTCGATCTAAAGTAAATATTTTTTTACGTGACAAAGAAAAAGTTTGGGTCAAATTTGTCACTTAATCTAAAATTTGTGCTTTTTTACGAGACAAAAAATAAATTCGGGTAAGATTTATCTATTGACCTAAAGTTGGTATTTTTTTTTTGGGAATTAACCCTCTTATTTATATATTTCTCTTTCAATGTCCAGACCTTATCCTGGTTTAAGAAGTCAAATGACTGATCTACAAATGACTGGTCCAAGTGGTTCAATAGTCAAAGATTTCTAGAGAGTTGGGCTCTGCGGGATTTTCGGTATCTCGTGAAAGCATAAACAGATTGTCAGAGCTTGTCGACAAGCTGAATCTAAGGAACCGGCACGAGATCCCGTGTTAACGAAAAAGGCAGTACATGACACATCACCTCATCCATTGAATACATGCACTTACGCAGTTCGCACGATTAGTACTTTTTGAGGTGAACGCAACTGAATTGGAATTGTAAAGGGGAGGGCAACTGATGCGGCCTAAAAGACTTTCTTTTAACAACTTAAGACTTCGAGGTGATGGGGCAAGAAAATTGACTCAATAAATCGACGTCGTTGCTAAGTGATGTTCGAGTTTGTTACAAATCCAAATGGTAATCGACCTCGTAATAGAGGTAGGTAACAAATGACAAAAGACTTAAAGAAATAGAGCAGCCAAAGACAATGCCAAGTGATACACTATGGTGATAAGTGACAAGTCAATCAATGTACATATTTACCTCAACCATTGAAAAATTTCTGATTTACCATAATTTAGATTAAATGTGGCACTAGTGTGTAAGAAATCCTTTTTGATTAAAGAATTTTCATTTGACAAATTTTAAAAACTATGTTTCTTGAATGCAAAAGATATCAAAATTGTGCTATGACATTGCAAAATGCATAAAATCTTCCACTACTATTTCCCTATTCCATGTTTGGTGAAGATCTGATTTTTAGTCAATGCTTGATGCTCATTTAGCCATTGTCAAAGTAACATTTCATTTTTCATTTTCACTGCTAAAAGTGGAAAGAACTTATAGTTTTTGATGTTTATTTGTCAGTTAGATCAAAACTGGCTCCGGTTATGCATCCCCTATATATATCACAAATCTTCTACTCTCTCCTTGCTTTGCGGTGACCACATGGATTTAACACTTCATTTATAACATGAGTAATATACCAAAGAAAGATAGAAATCCGCATCTCTTTTACTTGAATAATGTATCAAACATGTAAGATTCTTTGTCCATGCTGATGGTTAATGTAGAGGGAAATTCTTTAATTATACAAACCAAATCCATCCTTATTGATTTGGATAGTTCGTCAAATTTTCAATTTATAACTACCCAATCATTGGCGGTAGAATGTGAGTTATGGAGAAAAAAAATGGCGCACAACATGTCTAGTATATAACATAATAATATATATATCTCTCTCTTTCCTTATGTATTAGAACTTGTATCTTCAACTCTCTTCTAGCCTCAAAATATTTATATGGAGTTGCGAAATGTTCAAAGAGCACCACGATACTAATCAGAAGAAAAACCAATGCATATAACTAGTGATGTATATGCGCCTTTGCGTTAGGAGCGATTGGTTCAAGGTGGTAGGGTTCATACTTGAAACTTAGAACCTATTTTGTTTGCTCTGAAATTGACCCTACAACCTACCTTATTTATTTATTTATTTGGTCCAATTCCAGATTCTATTCGAGAACCTATTTTTCTTTCGTTCATTTTTATTTATTGATTTCATTTTGTATATCAAAATAATATCAGCAATGAAATGGTTCAAGGTAAATGACAAATGAGGTGAGTGAGTAAAGGTGAGTTAGGAACAAGCTAATGTTGCACTCAAATAAGCAAGGGCAAGCTGCGAGCAAGCAAGGAGGAGGAGGAGGAGGAGGAGGAGGAGAGAGAGAGAGAGAGAGAGAGAGAGAGAGAGAGAGAGAGAGAGAGAGAATCATGAAGCATCCAAATAAGGTTGAAAAGGACATAGAAAAAAGAGAGAGATATGTAAAACGATGCCAAGAGGAAAACTAAGGTTTTTAGGCTTTATGAAATTGGTTCCAAATTTAGTCTGGTTCTTGAGTAATTCTTCACTTAGAATCATGAACCAGATTAGTTCCAAAAATTTAGAACCCATAACCATAAAATAGACCAGTTTTTAGTGCAATCCAATCTGGTTCTCAAGAAAAATTGATTAGGTTGCATAGTCTAACTTTGTGCATATTCATAAATGTGCTTTTCTAATTTTATTTTGATAATGAGGAAGCTTGATGTGTAAAAATAATTTGTAGATTTCGAGTCCTCCAGCGATGGAGCAACGAACGCCCCTTAGATTCGGAGGTCCCATGGCCATGCTAACCCTCCAATTGACTTAAGAAAGGCTTTATGGCTGTGAGCTTCACCATTGGCGGTATAGAGAGATGGGGGAAGGGAAGGGGGGTCAATGAAGATTTCACATTTTCATATTTTCAGGGGGATGGGAGGGGTTGCCATAGGATGGTGGTAGTAGTTGTAATATGAGATTGGTTAGTGTGGGTTAAGTTGAGTTTAGCCCATAATGAGATGGAGCTACTAGAAATTTTATAGATAATGCTAAAGTCTTTTCCTCTAATCCTAGCACACATAATTATTCTTACAAAGGAGCATTTACTAAGCATTAAGGATAAATGGCTATCTCATTGAGTTAGTGATACAAATGGCAATAGAGAAGTTATTGAGTTTGGATCGTTGCTATTCTGCATCAAGAATGATGGTCCAAATTAGGTGTATTAATCTCTCTATATAATTATATATACATTCTCGATTCTAGTTATGGAGATCTAGGCGTTGCACTTTCACATCTAACATGTGGTATTGGAGTAGCCATAACCTAGAACTTGAACGCATAATTTCTTACCCTATTTTCATGAATTTTGTTCAATAAAAATTAATTTTAATTACAAAAAAAAATAGCCTTGTCGAGATAAGCAAAACCGCGGCCGACGCACCATTGGGGGAGGCCGCAAGCGCCTCCATTTGTGGTCACATGCTGCCATGCTTTCCCACAGGCTCTCATGTGCGTCCACGCTCGACAAGGCTAGCATGTGCTAGGGCTAACGTCATAATAACGTTAGCCACAAGAGTCGCCGGTTTGACCTTACCTGTTGACTTGACTTGATTGACCATTGACCAACCCTAGTTGACTTGACTTAGGTCTGACTTGTTGACTTGTTCAACCTGTTGTTGACCGAACCGTTCCAACGGTAAAAACAATTGGGATAAGTCTTAAAGGTTGTTAGACTTAACCGTTGTGATGAGTATTTTGACAAATATGATAATGCTAAATAGCTTAAATGGCCATTTGTCAAATAGTTGGAAGATTTTGAGTGGCAACTTAATTTACTATGCCTAAAACTTTTGAACAAAATAGTATGGCCGAAAAGCATAATCACACCATAATAGACATGATGATGAGTATGATTAGTAGAATTAATTTATTTGGTTTTCTGTGGGCTAATGCTTTGAAGCAGCCTTTTCACATACAAAACTATGTTTCTACCAAAATTATTCCATTAACTCTCTTTGAGTGATGGAATTAACGTAAATATAACTTGAACCCATCTTAAGGTTTGAGATGTCCTGCAAAAATGAGATTATATAATCTAGCGTTAAGTAAGTTGGAATCCAAAATCATTCGGTAATATTTTGTATCTTACCTAGCTCATTTAAAGGGGTATCAATTTTATGACCTAAATTAAGGTACAAGAATTATAGAATTATAGATGGTAAAGTTTCTAGAGTTCAACATAACTACAGAGGATAGTTGCTCTCAAACTATTGATGATGTATGATGGAGATCATTGTATCTTTGTCCTTACCTATATAGACAATTGTGAAGTTTCTACACCACGGACTAAGTTTGTTGAGGTTTGGGATATTGTTCTTGAGATAGTTCATGATATAATTTTTCAAGTCTTTTAGGTGTAGAATGAAGTGATTGTAGCTCTATTTAGGAGATCTATTAGGAAAGGCATTCCGTTATATTATTAGGTGAGAGCATGACTATAGTATTTGCTGTATAGTTGATCTAGTGACTTATATAAATGCCGTCTCTTGTCCTCAATCAGATTTGTGGTTAGATGCAATGAAAGACAAGATGCAATCTATGAAACATAATAGTGTTTGAGAACTTTTGAGTTGCTTGCAAGGTCATAAAGTCATTAGTTGCAAATGGGTGTCTAAGATGAAAAAGGATTCCGGAGAAAGATTGGGGAGTTTAAAGCCAAACTCGTAGCCAAGTGTTGCACTCAGAAAGAAAAAAGGTGGACAACAAAGAAATTTTTTCTAGTTTTTTTTAAAGATTCTTTCAGAGTAAACATGGTATTGATAGCTCATTTTGATATGGAGTTACGTTATAGTATGTTAAACTATCTTTCCAAATAAATTCTTTGGAGCAACCCGAAGGTTTTGTAGCAAATGATTTAGATAAGCTTGTGTGTAAATGGATTAGTCTTATTTATGGCCTCAAGCAAGTTTCTATACAATGTTCTTAAAGTTTTATAGTGTTGTCACTTTGTTCAATTGAGAACAAAGAAAATTAGTATATATACTGTAAGGTTATTGGGAGGAATAATTTTCCTTACACTCTATGTACATAATATCTTGCTGTAAGTAGTGATCTTGAATTACTGTATAAGATAAATACGATATTATTAAATAATTTTGATATAAAGGACCTTGATGAAGCATCTTTTTTCCTTGACACTAAGATCCATAGGGATAGTTCTTGTTGTTTATTGGGTTTATCTTAAAAGACATTTATTAATCGTATTTTGGAAAGTTTAGTATATATCACTGCAAGTTAAGAATTGCTCTTGTCATTAAGGGTGATGAATCGAATTTGTCACATTTTCCTCATTGAAACATTGAAAAAACCCAATTGAAGGATGTGCCTTGTGTTAGTGTACTTGAAAGCATCATGTATGCTCAAAGTTCCACTAAACCAAACATCGTGTTTGCAATATGACTTCTAGGTAGATATTATTTAAATATAAGACATGACCACTATATTACTACCAAGGAGATTTTGAGGTATTTAAAGAGGAAAAAATATTATATACTGATTTATAGACATGTTCAAGTCCTACATATAGTAGGGTATTTGGATATAAAATTTGCTGACTATTAAAATGACATGAAGTTGATTACATAATACATTTTTATATTAGCAGGCTATGCATTAAACATAAATCTATGTTATCCTCTACCATGTAATTTTGTAGTATGCTTTTCGGCTCTTACTCATGTTATTCGGCTTCGGAACCTCATTAGAAAGTTGACTGTATTTAACTTTGTGGATAGAACTATACTGTTGTATTAAGATAATAACTTTATAGTTTTGTTTATTAACGACAAAGGTCTTAAGGGATCTAAACATATGGCGATTATGTTTTTGACCATAAAGAAACTATACAGAATGGTGACGTTACAATAACATATTTTCACAGATTAGATGGTTGCGGATCTACTAGCTAAAGACTTCACTTTTGTGTTCTTGAATGACATGTTATTAACATGGACTTAGGAGCATCATGAGATGCTTTTATTTAGTAGAAGCTATTTTAGTTTTGTTCTAATAAAATTTACATCTATGTTTGTTACATTTAGTAACATTATGATATATATAAACTCTTTTGCATTTAATAAAGTTATTCTGAATGCATTGTTATCGAGTTGAATATATATATCTATTAAGAATCTCAAGGATTATATAAACCTTGAGTAAAGACATATAAAAAAATATTAACTATAAGGACAAGACATATATGGATTCATTGAATCATAATTTTCTAGTGGCATAGGTTTTTGTGACACTTAAAGTAAAAGAATGTTAACTGACAAAAGAAATAACATGTAAGACATTACTCTCTATGAAATGTGTTATCCATTTGCCACACTATCATATTATATCAATAAAATTAAAAGCATTTGTGACTATGGAAAGCTTTGTGTATATACATGCATTTAGCATTATGATTTGGTGTTTGAAATTTTATATGATATGATTGACTATTAAGAATTATCTCTAGACCAATGTGCATACATACAATACAATTTCAATTAATATAGCCCAAGTGAGAGAATGTAAGAGTTTTCTTAATGTGGGCTATATTAATTGATATTATAATTTATCATTTTACGGGGTTGGTTTAAGGTGAAATAAAATGTTTCTTAATTAATCTAATATGGGACTAGTTAGTGTGGATTGAGTTGAGTCCGGCTCATAATGAGAGGACCTAATTGAAAATTCTATAAATAGTACTCAAGTTTTCCTCTATATCTAACACACATAATTATCCTCACAAATGAGCGTTTACTAAGCGTTAAGGGTGAGGGTCGTCTCATTGAGCCAGTGATCAAAGAGTAATAGAGAAGAAATTCTTGAGTTTGGATCGTTGCTATTTCGCATAAAAAACGATGGTCCAATTCGGGTGCGTTAATCTCTCTACATAATTATGCATTTATTCTGGATTCTAGTTATGTAGATCTTGGGTTCTAATATGTTAAGAGGGAGCATATCTAACATTGGAGCTCACATGTGATAGGGAGATTATTAGGATACACATGTGAGTTGTGTTAGAGATGTCTCACATTGGAGAATTAATTGGTGTTGGGTAGTTAATATATTTTAGTTGCCCATAACTCTTTGGCTTAAGCTTTTGAGTTAAGG
Organism: Eucalyptus paniculata subsp. matutina; assembly: GCA_017140255.1. NCBI lineage: Eukaryota > Viridiplantae > Streptophyta > Magnoliopsida > Myrtales > Myrtaceae > Eucalyptus > Eucalyptus paniculata. The sequence continues at coordinate 36,862,386 of CM029437.1, forward strand.
TGAGTCCAACTAGATATATCGACAAGCTCTGATTTTGGGTTCCCTTTTGGTGATCTCCTAAGGTTATTGTATCAGACTTCTGCTGTGCACTCCTAACAAATGATATTGGAGCCAATTATTGCTGTTTCTAGATGGATGAGCATTGTGGTGTAGCAATATGGGCTCATAAGTTGGTGCAAAAGGATACTTAAATTAAGGGGGAACATTCCTAATACTGAATTCACATGTGGGGGTGGGAGATTGTTATGATGCATGTATGAGTGAGTTGTGTTAGAGAAGTTCCACGTCAAAGAATTGATATGGTGTAGAACAGTTAATATATCTTGGTCAACCCATAACTCACTAGTTTAAGCTTTTGAGTGAAGGTAAGTAAGTCCAACTGAATTTATTGATGGACTCAAACTTGGATTCCCTCTTAACGATCTCCCCAAATGAAGGTATTGAATTTCTATTGTGTGCTCCCAATAGTTATAACTTAGTAGCAGAAGTTAACAAAGGTGAGGTGAAGGTATTAGACTTCTACTGCATTTTTCAACAACAGTAGCTTAGCAGCAGAAGTTGACAAAGGCGAGGGTGAAGTTGCGGCCGCGTAATGGCAAACTCGTGTCTATGGTCGAAGGCTTAGGAGATCTGGTGTGAGTGAGCACAAATAAAGCGTCTGCATATCGTCACGGGAAAGACTAAAACGGGGGACGATGATCGGCATCTTCTTTCTGATTGGCAGGTTATTAGTATGGCTTCAAAATTGAAAAATTATTAATACGAGACGTGATTGGAAATAGTTTCTTCCAACATAAGTGAAGATAGCCATTCGTTATAAAATGCCGCGTGCCAAAAAGGGCACGTAACATGTTTCAAAACCAGTATTAAAAGTAAGAGAAGACAAAATTCTTTCGAAAACCCTCATTTCGAATTATTCAATAAGTCAAAGCTCACTTCATGTCTCATAAAAGTAGGAATAGAACTTGGCCAGGCTGCTGCAAATTCCAAATTAATCCTTCCTGCATAAAAGTTTTAAGATATGATTTTCCTTGCAACTAGCAACGTAGGATTAAGATAAAGCTTATTAATTGGGGGGAAAGTAGCCAGTGAATATTAAACTTATTGTACGGATATCAATTTAATTATAAAATTTTCAATTTTATTAATGTAGTCCTAAATCTTTTCTTTATGTGTAATTTCAATATGGTCATTTCGGTCAATTTTAGTTGAAAATCGCTAACATAATTGTGTGCATGTAAGATAGTTGGTATTGATTGGACTTTATATTGACCGAAATGATTATATTGGAATTTCAAACATATGTTTAAGAATATATTAACAAAAGTGAAAAGTTTAAAACAAAATTTGCATTCCAATCATCTTATCACGCTCGCATCATTCATAGAAAACTAATTGTCATAGCAATGAATCCAGGGAAAAGCCAGTCACACAAACATGTATGAATACACAAGTATCAAACTCTACTACTTACCACCGTTTTGGTTATTTCAATTGGGCATTATTTTGACTAAAGAGGGCCCATCAACTATATCTTTATGCAGTGAAAACGACTTCATTTAATCCTTCTCCAAGATCAGAAGTTTTATGTCACTATCAGTGCTGTTATGTTGCAAGATGTAGACAAAGGAGATGGCCACCTTTGTCAACTCCGTGTCGAAAATATCTCACTTATTTTACTCATAATGGCAAGCACGGTGCAGATAAGCACATTGGACTATTTTCTCCGCTGTCCGTTTTCACGACACGGCGTTTTGCATGGATATATGCTAAAGACTAAATGCTATTTTTTGGAGAGTCGGCGAAGAAAATTTAAGTGGAAATAAGTGTACAAAAGGTCAAAGTTTTCCTCCATTCAGACTCAAAATATATCCACCATTTTCCACCCAATTTTTTCAGCTCCCGAACGTGGAGTAAAGTCACATGATTTCAAACTGACTTTCATAACAATCGCACAATTTCTTTTGAAAAAATTATCTAAAAAGTCGTAAACCTATTATACTTTTGTCACATTAGTTTCTAAAACTTTCAATTTTACTAGTTGAGTTGTAAATTTTTTCATTTTTTATCAATTGAGTTTATTTAGTAAATTGGTGATGTGGATAGTTGTTGTTGATGTGGATATTTTTAATAGCATTTTAATAAGTTTTGAATTTTTACCAGTTTTTCTTTTGTTTTTTCTTTTCTTTGCTTTTTAAAATTTTTTGGAGAGGGTCGGTGAGGGTTGCTGGAGGTCCTCTTTCCAAAAACCTTAAAAAAAGGTAAAGAAAAGGACAAAAAGAAAAAAAATATAAAAAGTTCAAATAATTATTAAAAAATTATTAAAAATATTTACGTCGAGCCGATTATCTGTAATAATCGAGTCGCATTCATGTCAGACAGCTGGTGTCTACTTTAGTGAATTTTGGTCAATTTTGACTAAATGGACTCAATTGATAACATTGAAATGTTTTTGACTGAAAATAGGTTTAGAAATTTTGGACAGTTTTCCCAATTTCTTTCTATGAAACCTTTCATTTTAAAAATGTTTGGACCTTGAGTTTTGACTCTATGTAATCACTTGCACTTTGACACTAGTTACGATTTACAAAATCATAATTTTCTTTTTGAAAAATAACTCAGCGCAAGTCTCAAATTTCCCGACCTACTCAAAACCCATAAGCTCAACTCAAAACCTAGTTAGCCACAACCAGTTGCCGCCGCCATGATGCCCTTCGCTAAGCTCGCCATAGGATGTCAAGACCTTAATTGTCGCCACTTCTGACACTTCCTCTCTCTCTCTCTCTCTCATCACTTATGACCTTGAGAAAGGTCGTGCCAGGCAACACTGACCTTGGTTGAGGTCACCGTCTCTGTTGAAGGCCTGGACGACGTCCATTAGGTGGGGCAAGTCGTGAATGTAGTCGTCCATGCATGGGGTTCCTATGAGAATAGGGAATGAAGAAACGAGTTTTGAAAGGGCGGTGCATGGAGGAGGTAGAGATGGGATTAAAGGCATTGGAGGTTGAGATTGCGTAAGCGGCACAAATGGTGGTTGGGGTGGCAGGCTGTCAGTCAGGCGAGCTAACGATCAAGGTGGGGGTGGCCGTGGGTTGGGATTGGTGATGGAGTTGTGTGGGTGATGGGGGAAAGGACTTGTGAATGTTTGGTGGTTTGGAGATTTTTAAAGCGACGGTAATTTGATCTTTTCAATGTGAAATTTTATTTGGAGGTATACATCAAAAACAGGGATATGTAAGTGGAATCTAGGGAAAAGCTCAGGTATGTTTTCGGAATATTCCTCGTATTATGTCCCATTGACTCTTTCTTTTGATTTATGAACTCCTAACTCTCTAGTATCTTTCAATGAAACGATCGTATGTCATGGACAAACATTCTAGTCAGTAGCCACCATCAATCTCTTATTCTCTGTCCCGCTTATATGGACTACGTGTGGTTTCTGGTGGTGACTTGTTGAATAAAAAAATCTTATGAAAGCAACTATTGCAAAACATTTGCAGGGACGAAGAAGATATTGCTTATAAGATAGGAACACTATTATTCACTAGACATTTCACATTTGTTTGTACTCACCCTTTGCCGTTGTATAGCTTGATTTAAGTGTCTCCCCTCTCATTCACATCGGAGCACGCAAGAAGAATCCAAAATTTTGTCATTAAACTGTAGCTTTTACAGGCTGCATCTTCTATAGAAAATTAAGGTCATGATAACGTTTATGAATGGCAAACAATTTTCTCGGCTTTTCATCTAAGATTGAGACTGGGTTAGGTTTGACTCTTGGAAATTACATATAGTAAAAAATAAAGTATAATTTAAAAGTACATTGGGAATCAACTTTAGTTAGATGCTGTTTGAAAAAAACAAAACTATACTTTTACAAGAATTTTACTATTAAAAAACAAAAATTTAAACCTTTTATCATATGTCAATAAAGGGCTCAAGTTGCCGGTGAGCCTGGTTTGGCATTGGCACCCTTGCCTTAGATTGCATGAATCGACTGGGGTTGCAAGATCTCAAGTGGATGCTCATTGGTGGCGGATCAAGCTCACCGACAGCATCGCACAAGGTGAAAATGGTAGGGGTAAATATGATATTTCCAAAGTTTTACGAGGGTAAAGTCGGAAAAAATTAATTAGCATTTTGGAAATAATCAAAACCCAAAATTAGATAGGACTTGCAATGGGCTAAGGGCTTTGGAAATGCAAATGTATCAACTATCTAAAAATATTACAGAACACTATTGGCATTTGTGTAAGGGCTTTAGAGCCCCAAAGTCCATTTGCAAATTCTGCCCAAACGCAGCCCAAATGTAATATCTGTCAAATCCACGTTTTAATGTTTAATAACGAAGTTAGGATTCAATTATCATATCTTTATCTACATTCACATGTTAAATATTGGTCTATTTATAATTTGGAGGCTCATTTTGAAACTAGAGCCCAATGTGTCATAGTAAGCCCGTCAAAAATTAAATCCACCACAAACAAGTATCAAATGAGCTTCGGCCTATCTTCTCATATCTTAACCTCATTTAAGTGGTGTTCCTGGACTTGTTTTGTGGGTCAAGATTTACTCAACCTTTTTTCTTCCCTTTAGTTTCATGAACCTTTTTCAACATTTGTTTTTTTTATTAATTTATTTAATAATGTAAAACTGTTGTTATCACCTTAATAATTAACACCATGTGTGTGGAGATTGTTCAGTTTAGACGGCAAAGGAGTTTGCTCTTTGCCTTTTAGTCTTGGGTTCAAGTCTTGTTAGGAGCATTTTAAAAATAAAATCTTGAATGTACCAAGTTAGTATGGATATTGCACCCTTAAAATCACCTGGGGATCTAGACTGGTTGAGGTGCACAAAAGTTGGTACAAACACCACTTGATTACCAAACCTCTAAAGGAAAAAAAGGAGTTTTGTTGGTCGAAGTTTATTTCGTTCATTTTTGCCTCCCGTTCTCAACTAATCCCTTTTCAGATTATTTGTGCAATTTTTTTTTTCTTTTTCTCTCTTCATTTGTTACTTTACACATTTGTAAGGTGAGATTTCTGTCATCTATATTCTCATACGTTATCTCCATACCAATATGCCAACTTAATCTTTCCATGCATAATGAACATCTTTAGTGATTTTCTAAAAATTATCAATCTCTTTTGGGGTGAGTTTCTTGTAGGCCTTTCTTTACTTGTTTAGAGTTGCACTCACCCTTCTTTGTTTCTTCAAATTTAATATATCTGAGTTCCCTCGACATCATCCCAAAGTTTCTGCATTTTTTTATCAAAATTTTGAAGTTGTTCAATGCATGCTCATCCCATTATACGAGGCACGTTTGCAATTTTGTAAACGAATGTAGGAATGTCGACATTTGACAAGAGATTCGACGTGGAGATTTCCAAAAGTGGATAATGGGCCTCACTACTGAGCATCGATTCATGGGCCGAAGTGTTGGATTGAGTGTTATAAGGCCGCTATAATTGGATGACTCCAGGTTCCAGAAAACCTTCTGATTGTGGTATGTTTTCCGAACAATTTACATGAGTATAAATGGATACCCTATTTGACCGAGATGAAAGTACTTTTGGGTTTATATTTATATTTAAAGTAAGAGTAATCTAGATATGATCAATTTCTTCACTTGAACTCTCTTTGTGAAATTTTATAATTATCTCTAACATCTCTTATACTCAAATCTCGAGCGTGTCGCTCCGTCTAGACATCATTTTGAAGACTTAAAATCAAGTTCGAGGGCCTTTCTGGGTTGTAATTGGTCTGCCTAATGCACAACTGCTTACAACTGTTGCTTTCAGTTCCCCAATGAGTCAACAATGCAAGGCAATCACATGGCATGCTTTAAATCAATTTGATTTCCAACTCCTAAAACTTTTATTTTATTCTATATTTGGTGATGCTCAATATGTCCCGAATAGAAACATCAATCGATCTAAGAGGTGGGATGAACCGGGGGAAAATAAATTCCAAAATTTCTGCTGCTTAAGCAAGAGCACATCTGTAGAAGAGAGATGAACTAGGGCAACATGGACGACAGCGGCCCTCAAGAACAACCATTGTCCAGCGGCCTCGTTCAATAGGCGACGACCATAGTGTTGGCGTTGTCCGCGTCTCTCTCTGTCTCTGTCTCTGTCTCTCTCTCAGGACTTCGCTCCTTCATTTCGTTTTTCTATACCTATCTTCACCGATGAAAGAAAAAACCTTTGACCACTTCCGATGGGGTCCTCATGAAAAAATTCTAGTTGACTTTTTTGTTTGTGGTGGCCATTGCTATTCAACATCACATTTATCTACCTTGCATCATGATTGATGGATACTCTAGAATGCATATATGATATAAAGTGGACAAGCTGTCGATCTTGACATTCTATCTAAGCCATCATTTTAGATTTTCCCCCTTCACACTCCGCAATATCTCTCTCGGTCTTGGAACTTGACGTTTCTCCAGTCCAATTTGTGGACTTTTCAGTTCTTCACGAACATCATTATGTTATTGCCGTTCCCTTCCTCCTTCACCTTTTTACCTTACAAAGAGAAGTCCAGGGAGCCAACCAATCCATCAATTTGATGGAAATGTATTCAGTATTATATTGACACGATCAAGACTCTGTGGTGGATTCTTTGTTAACTGAAGAATCAGCAAGAAATAAATCAGGAAGATATACTTATTTGATTGATGTGAGGATGGTGACATCAATGCTGACTACATCATCTGACGTTTGTATCGATTTTGCGATTGGCAAGAAGAGATTGACCACCATCGGTGATAGGGATGTTTAATTGACTTAGAATCCTTCATTTATGATTTTTCTTTTTGTCACACTTTCATAAAAACTTTCATTATACATGGCGACTCTATAGTACAGGAGCTAAGGGTGTCCATCCTACACGTCTAAAAAATAAAAGGGACGAGTCAAAGCTCAACAAATGAAATTTCTAATTTTAAGTTAGAAAAATCATATTACCACTTCACTTGATTTACACAAAATAAAGTCATAATCCTCCGATAAGTATGATACAAATATAAACAGCCTTTACTTTTCATGTTCATTTATCACAGAAGTTGTTAATCAATAGAACGCCTATCTTGACTCATGCATGTGCACACTATGTTTCACATAATGATTTGGTTCTACATATAACAATATATTTTATTTATTAATGCTTCATCCTCTTGAACACTCCCAGGGCATTTCGACACATGGGGCATCTCAACTTCAAGGCATCTCACAAACTTCCATTATAGGGGTATTTAAACTCTCGAGGCATCCTAAAACACTCTTCGAGACATCTCAACACATGGGGCATCCCACAAACTTCCGTTACAGGGTATCATCACTTACCGCTATACGGGTGAAGAATTCACATTAATTTCATTCATGCCATGATATATACATACTCACAAGTATAACACAGATATTTCAACTCAATTTAATGCATTAACCAAATAACCACATATCTAATAACATATAATCATATTATGATTGTCAAAGTATGGACATTTTTTTTTTGGGTCGAAAACACGGTTGCTATTAATTTACTTAGCCAAGTTTGGAGGAAATACATCAAAAGCATCATCGCATAACAAATTAAAAAGGCCGGGCGGGAGATTAGCTATCCAATTACTAGGTGTTAGGGAAATCCCTTATGATGTTTTGAAGATGACAAAATAAATCAAAAGCTACTAACATGTTTGATGATTGAGTAATAGACTATGTAGATGATAGAATGTGTAAAAGATATTATCAAAGTCTATTCTTGGAAGAACCAGAAGACAGACTCTATGCTGAAGCTGAACCAGAAGACAAACCCTATGCTGAAGCAGAATATGTTCAAACTCAGATTGTAAAATCTATTGCACTCAGACTCAGATGGTAAAGTCTAGTGCTCTTAGACTTTACATCCATATTCGACAGAACGTAACTCAAGCCCAATTATATAACGGCTAATGATCTAGTTTGGATTCCACATCAAGATTGATTTAATTGACTCAATCTAATTGATTGACAATTGGATATTGAAGACAAGAACTTTCTATACAAAGAAACTTTACTTATGGAAACCAATATTCCGTTTGTATGAGCGATCGGAATCATTTTGAGATTCTATATTTGTCACTTAACGGCTACCAAATCTTCTAGATACAGAGCTATCCAATAGGTATATTGGAAGATGATCCTCAAGATACTGTCCAACGGCTAGTTTGGAAGTGGAGGAGTATTTAAGGAGATGAAGGACCGATGAGCAAGTAAGAGACGGAGCGTAGAATTTATAATTCCAAAGTCCAAGCGATCTTTGTTCATACACTTGTCTTTGGTGAGCTTAAATGTTTGTGATCATGAGAGAAATACCAAAAGAGTGACTTAGTGAGATAGTGTGATCTACTAAGTGTTTGCACTCAAAGTTGTAATCTCTTGTTGATTGTATAGTGGAATCTAGCTAAGAAGGCTATTAGCGTGGGAGAGTGGATGCGTAGGCTTGTAGGCTTGAATTAAGTCGAACCACTATAAACCTTGTGTTCTTATTCTCTTCCTAACTCCTTTATTTTGTTTGAGGTTTATTTTATTCCGCATATATTTGTCAAGGTTTAGTTTAAACACCTATTAACCCCTCTCTAGGTGTTCATACTAGTTTCATAATTGGTATCAAAGTCAAGTGTTCGGTTTATAAAAGTGTTTTTTACTTTTGAGCTAAAGATCTTTTATGGCTAGTATCTTGGCACAAGGACTTATGGAGGGACAAAGCAATACAAAGCCACCATATTTTGATGGAAATGAATACAACATATGGAAGAACAAAATGAAAGCATTCCTAAGATCCAGAGATCCCTTGCAATGGGATGTTGTGGAAAGAGGAATCAATACCATTGCTGCGTCTATATTAAATAAGAATGGCAAAGACAAAGAAAGCAAACCCCCAGCTCATATGTCTCGGACGGAGATGTTCAAAAGAGAAGCGCTTGATGCAAAAGCTATTTATTCTTTATATTATGCATTGTTTCTTGCTTAATATAACATAATGTCTTCATGTGAAACATCAAAATAAGTTTAGGATAGACTTCATGTTACATATGAAGGGACCGATTGTGTAAAAGAGACAAAAGTAAACTTCCTATTCGGCAAATATGAATCCTTCAAGATAAAGTAAGAAGTGTCAATTGGATATATGTTCAACCGTTTTACAGAAATTGTAAATGATTTAGCATATCAAGGTCAGCAAATTTCTATCCCGATGAAGGTCAACAAACTCTTGCGAGGTCTCTCAAAAGATTGGAATCATGTCAAGACCTCAATTCGGGAGACTCAAAGGATTATGCCACTCTCCGTTGATGAATTGATCGACACTCTTCAATCTTATGAAGTAGAACAAATCAACGATGAAGATCCCAAAGGTAAGAAGTCCATTGCTTTAGTATCTAACGCTGTTTTTGATAAAACAGACTCAGAAAATGACATGGACGACGAAGAACTTGCCTTTATGGTCAAAAAATTCAAAAATCTAAATAGAAAAGGAAGGAAATTTAGTGGAAGAAGACGATACAAGCATAATGGGCAGAAAAGAACAATGAAAGAAGATGATGAGCAAGAAAATATATGCTTGATGGCACATTCAGAATCAGAGTCTAACTTAAATACAGACTCAGAATCAGAGTCTGACTCAGACACAAACTCAGAATCCGATGAGGAAATCAAGGTAAGTCATTAAAAATTCCTCTCAAAGTTTCAAAGTATATAAATGAGCTTTGCTCAAATCTCAAATCTTCTCTTAAAATGATCTCCAAACTTAAAAAAGAGAATTCACGGCTTAGGCAACAAGATCTTTCTCAAAAAGAAAATTTTGAAATTTTGCAAAAAGATTTTCTACAAATAAAAGAAAGTTGAAATTTACTTGTCAAAGAAAATGATTCTTTGAATAAAGAATTTTCAAATATTTCAACAAGATTTTTAAATGGTTCAAAAACTTTTATCCTTTCCATACAAGTTCCTTACTATAATAAGTCAGGACTTGGTTTTAATAAGGAAAGTGACTCTCTAATTGATTTTCTTAAAGTCAAGGAAAGATTTAGACAAAGACCTCCAAAGGCATTTTACAAAAATCATTTTCAAAAAGTATTTGTAAAACCTGTTGGTGGAAATGACGTCAAGTGTTCAAATTGTGGAGATTTGGAACACTTTGAGAAAGAATGTTCTAAAGTCTGGAGATCTATTAAAAAAGATTGGATAAAAGCAACATATTCTACTAACTCTCATGGACCCAAGAAAAAATGGGTATCAAAGAAAAGATGAGTTATTTTTGCAGGGGAAATCTCCCATCGACTATGCCTTCTAGCCTCTTCAAGTCTTCCCTTAGATGAGCTACCTCCTCTCCTTTGGCATTGGCTTGAATTTGTAGAGCTAGGTCTTTCATTTTATCCTCCAGAGTAACCGAAGATGCTTGTCCAGCATTCTTCATGGCTTGAATTTCACAGTTCAGAGCATAGATTTGACCCCACATTTCTAGAATAACATCAAGAATACGACGAAAATCTGCTGAATTGTCCGTCTGTGTACTTGCATTTGCTTTCTCGGATGGAGTGAATGCGGGCGATGGAGCTTTTGTATAATCTTGCAGATTTGGTGTTGACGTATCTTGTCCTTCTTGAGCAATTAAGAAGCCCTGAAACTCTTAATTTAGATTATCTTAAACCTTCACTATTGGCGGCATGAGGTGTGGACCTTTCTTGCTTGCCAACTCCCCTTGTCTCTAGGACCTCGGTGGGGAAGAGTGATGATCATGCTCTTACGAATTCCCCCTCTCTCCGATATAGACTTTTCTTTCTCTTCTTCTCCTTCTTCTTCAGCTTCTTTCTCCTTCTCTCGGCTGCTCTTCTTCTTCTCTGTTCTTGGCTTGCTCCTCTTCTTCTCTACATTTTCTTCTGAAGTTACGTCGATTGAAGTTCTGTGAACGTGCGGGTCCTCAAGGCGGTGATTATGAGATCTTCCTCCTCATCTTCATCCTCTAAGATGAGAATTCTCTTCTTTTTGGATGGGGCACCAATGGCCTCCTTCCCTTTTCTCTTTGAAGCCGAGACGAATGTTTGGAGTCTTCACTCTGAATTTCTCCATTGCCTTGGAAAGTTCTTTTGACGCATCTTCGTCAACATCTTCAAACCTACCACCATCTTATCGCACGGTCGAACACAAAGCGTATGTGGCGGTTCAATGTTCATGTCACGAAGATCTTGGTCACGGCGGACACAGGTAAGACGGTGGCGAAAATTCATCTTTTCGGCATTCTTACGTACATGTGAAAGAGAATGGTGTTGAGAAGAAGAACTTCTTCTCTGGGTTGATTGCGTACATCAATTTTGCCTCGGAATTCGACACATCAGTCTTTGATGTAGACTTGGGCCTGATGCAATTGATCACAATTTTGTGCAGCACGATATTGATGGCACGCATCCTTGAATAGATGATTCTTCCCTCTATATCTCTATCTTTGACAAGTTCTAATGAGGCACGAGCAATTGAGACTTTGATCGGTTGATAGCGTCCTCGTTCAACTCTAATTATGTTCGCCAACATGTCCACGTCTACCACATAGTCTTTGTCTCGAACACTGAATGATATTCTATTCGCATCTAAAAAGCTGAGATTCGAATAGAAGTATGTTTGTCAATGCGCATAACCGTACGTGGTATCGGTGCCAAAAAGGTAACTCTCAAGTTGAAACGATTGAACTTCTCCTTAAGTTCACATTAACGACATCAAGAAATCGAAATCAACACTCCTAGGGTTTATCACCCCTCGTTTCAGCAGTCTGAAGAATAGATTCTCCTGTTCCTTCGATTTAAATAACTCCATTCTTTTTCCCTTCACCTTCGTAGCAACACCCATTCTAGGTTGAAAATAAGCGAACATTTTATCATCATCGTTCCCGTCGGTAGAATTTGGTCCCGACATACGAGGTCACTTGGAATGTTCGCAAGTGCTTCCTCGGCCTTTCCCTTGGGAGCAATTCCCAAATCCTCCATTCGTCGCAGGAAAGATATACTCATTCCCATAATTCTTATCTTTAAGAAAATTATCCGTAGTTCAACGGAGTCCCGGTACTTTTCAACGCACGAGTAGAGTTTGTAAATAAAAGCGGGTTTTTGGACTCTTACGAGTGCGTCTCGATTATCTCTAACTTTTCCTCCGGTTGTTGACCCGCACCTTGTGGGGTAGATGGTGTTGAGTGACGTGGAGGAGAGTGAATCGGAGCTCATTCTTTGACTCGATAATTCTTCCTCTTCGGTGAGATCGAAATGGGTAGGTCCTCCTTCATTCTCTGTGGTCCCACATTCGTGATTCTTGAAGACTTCCTCTGAAGAAGACATCCTTCCTTGTCGTTGAAAGATTCCTTTACTCGCTTTCCCAAGAAAAAATGACAACTTTCCTCGAAGATGAACACGAAGTAAGAGACGGGATTGGGAGGAGAATGCCTTTTAAGGTTTTGAAGATTGGGCGAAAAAGAAAACTGTATATATATAACTCGGTTTTTGAAAAGGAAAGTTGATCGACACGCAAAGGAAAGTGTACGAACACCTCTTTTTTAAAATCATTAACTGCCAAAATTAATCATTTTGAAAAGACAAGATTCCGTTTTCACGGAAATTATAAATTAAGCGAACGAAAGATCGTACCTTTTCGAGTTTAAATAAAATATCAACTTACAATCTATAGCCATGAATGCGAGTCTAACGGTTTAGAGTCGAGAGTTGGAGAGTCTCTAGACTTTAACTTCTTCAAAGCTTCAAAATGTTAAAATGCGGAATGGATAAAATCCGAATTGATTTTTCTCCAAAGGCTTTGAATATAATATCCGCTAGTTGACTTTTTTGAATCAACAAATTGAATCGATATTTCTCCATTTTGAATATGATCTCTAATGAAGTGATGTCGAATCTCTATATGCTTTGCTCTTGAATGAAGGATTGGATTTTTAGTGAGATTGATTCTTGTTGGTGTTATCACATCGAGGCTGTGCATGAGTCTTCAATCCTAAAGTCTTGTAAGTATGCATTTGTTTTTTATCCATAGAATTTGGGAGCAAGCTGACTTCAAGAAAAACTACATACTCCCATTGTTGAGAGAGCCACGGTGCTTTGTTTCCTTGAAAACCAAGACAACTGTCACCTTTAAACAATGGTAAGTTTACGAAGTACTCTTTCTATCGACTGCAGCGGCCGGATGCGTCGGAATATCCCGGAAGATGAAAGTCTCCTTTCTTAGGACCAAAGACCGATGCTTGAAGATGAAGCAACGTATTTAATAATACGTTTTGCAGCATACGAGATGGGATTCTCTAGGATGCGATTGAAACCTAGCACGAATGCAAACACTCAACAACATGTCGAATGCAGAAGCGGAGTAAGATAGAGAAGTGAACCAATGATATCTATCTGACTTTTGATCAACTTTCTTCCCTTCTTCATCTTTGTCACTATCTTCAAAGAACTTGACATTGGTATATCGTTCTCTTTTTGCAATTTTCCAATCCAAACCTTTTGACAAGATCATTAGCATATTGGTAAATGAAAGTTCCTTCCTTCAATTGCTTTACTTGAAGATCAGAAAGAATGTTAATTCTCCCATCATACTCATTTCAAACTCATCACCCGCATAGACTTAGAAAATTTCTTACATAGACTTTCATTAGAGGATCCAAAATAATATCATCCACATATATTTAGACAAGTAAAAAGCTTTGTTTTCCTTTTTTTGATAAATAAAGTAGTAGGCATTTTACAAAAATCATTTTCAAAAAGTATTTGTAAAACCTGTTGGTGGAAATGACGTTAAGTGTTCAAATTGTGGAGATTTGGAACACTTTGAGAAAGAATGTCCTAAAGTCTAGAGACCTATTAAGAAAGATTGGATAAAAGCAACATATTCTACTAACTCTCATGGACCCAAGAAAAAATGGGTATCAAAGAAAAGATGAGTTATTTTTGCAGGAAATAAAGGAAGAGAAGAATGAGAATTTGGTAAGGAATGTATATATTTTTATTCTCAATTTGGTTTGAGTACACAATTTAAAATTTATCATTATACTTGATATTTGATATATCCTTGGTTAATTGAGATTTTATAATGTTCATATTTTGTTGAAGAAAGAATCGTATGATTTATTTGTGATTCATAAGTTGAGATTTGATTTAATACGTGTGATTATTTGAGATAATTCAAATTATTTTGTCTAATTTTATACTCTCAGATTTAGTCATATTTTGCAAAGTGAAAATCGGTTTTACGTGATGATGCAAGATATTCTTAGATATTCAAAAATTTTATTCTCTCTATTTTTATCATACTATGACTAAGTGAGAATTTATTCTTCAAAATATCATTGTGCATAATATTTTTTCTTTAAATACTTTGTTATGATGAATTAAGAAAGAATATTTGTTTATAGAGATTTTATATTTTGCTCTAACGTCATGGAAGGATCCAAATTGATGGATACCAAAAAGGAAATGAGTTGATTGCAGGCAAGAATGATTGCAAATCTAAGCAGATTTTGGTGCAATAAGAAAAGAATCTCAAGTGAAGATTGGTAATGATTTTTTAAATCAATTGTATATTTGAAACATATACCATGGGTAAGAGAATATTTTATTTATTTATCATCCCGCTTTCCAAATTTCTACATGCATTTATCATGATTTTGGATGATTGTTTATTATATTGCGAATATCTTTTGTCAAAAATATAAGGTATTGCAATTTTGTACGTGATAGAAATATTTATTTTCCTTTTGCAAAATGCATATATGAAATTTATGCTTAAGGAAATCTCTTTGATCTTGAAAGATATTATTGCATATTTGTGGATATTCTTGCTATATTCTTAGAAAATATATTATATCTAGCAAGTTTGATCCGCAAATCAAAGGAAGATATTACGTGACATTTTTGCAAAGATTATTATCTGTTATATAAGAATTTGCAGGTCATAAAAGAATCTTCCATATGGATTTTGAAAAACTCAATCAGAAAATCATGGAAATTATATACTATCTTTTGGAAGTTCAAAGATTCTATTCCTTATGCAAAATTTTTGCAAATTGTTGAGGAAATCCCTCATGTCGTACAAAAGGTTGAGTAGTTCTGAATTTTAATTTTACATATGCTATTCAATTTATTTATTTGAAGAAATGGCATTATATATTACGTGGATATTATTACAGTTTATTTGTGGAAAAAGTTTGTTAAGTTTATCCAGGTTGAATTCGAGATGAGCTTGGTTAAAGAAAATAAATTTTTGCCTCGAATTTCAAAATGCAAGTGATTGTTGTGGATATTGTTGCTACAGAGGAAATATTGGAAAAATATTCTGTTCAACGTGCACAAGCCACAATTGTTTCTATCTGCAAATATTGTCATGATTACAAGGGGAGAAAGCGAATCCAAAAGAAAGGAAAGAATCATGATCATCTCAAAAAGGCAACAAATTGAGGGGGAGCTTTGATTAATTATGGAAAAATCTTTTTGGATTGATCGTGATCTTATTATGGATGGAAGGAAAGGAAAATGTGTCAGAATTTGTTATAAAAAAAATCCGGTTACTACATCTTTTATTATCTTTTGTCATTAACAAATCTCTTATTAATATTATCATTTTATTATGACAAAAAGGATAAATGAATTTTATGATGCATCCGTGATTTTAATTGAATGTTTGCTGATATATATGATCGAAGTTAGCTATATTACATATTTTTAATATTCAATAAAAGCTGATTTTTTTGAAATTGTGTTTCATGCAAGATATTTGTTATAATTTTATATTCTCTACGTGATACTATTTTCATTGTTATCGCTTTTTAATTATGACAGAGGGGAGAAGATATGAATGTGCAAATGTATTGATTGGTTGATATTATCTATGGCATAATATTAAGCTGCGATTATTTTTTATATATTGTTATGCTCAATTTATTTGCTATCTTCTGATATCCTTTGATTTAAATTAATATTTTTAAAAGCATGTTTACAAATCTGCATATTCAGAAATTGTTTTGTCATCATAAAAAATGGAGAGATTGTTAGGGAAATTCTTTATGATGTTTTGAATATGACAAAATAAATTAAAAGCTACTAACATGTTTGATGGTTGAGTAATAGACTATGCAGATAATAGAATGTGTAAAAGATATTATCAAAGTCTATTATTAGAAGAACCAAAAGACAGACTCTATGCTGAAGCTGAACCAGAAGACAAACTCTATGCTGAAGCAGAATATATTCAGACTTAGATTATAAAATCTATTGTACTCAGACTTAGATTATAAAGTGTATTGCTTTCTCAAACTTTATATCCAGATTCGATAGAATGTAACTCAAGCCCTATCATATAACGGCTGGTGATCTGATTTGAATTCCATACCAAGATTGATTTGATTGACTCAATATAATTGATTGGCAATTGGATATTGAAGATAAGAACTTTTTATACGAAGAAGCTTTACTTATGGAAACCAATATTCCGTTTGTATGGATGATCGGAATCATTTTGGAATTCTACCTTTATCACTCAATAGCTATCAAATCTTCTAGATACATAGCTGTCCAATGGGTATATTAGAAGACGATCCTCAAGATACTGTCCAACGGCTAGTTTGGAAGTGGAGGAGTATTTAAGGAGATGAAGGATCGATGAGCAAGTAAGAGATGGAATGTGGAATTTATAATTTCAAAGTTCAAGCAATCTTTGTTCATACATTTGTCTTTGGTGAGTTTAAACGTTTGTGATCGTGAGAGAAATACCAAAATAGTGACTTAGTGAGATAGTGTGATCTACTAAGTGTTTGCACTCAAAGTTGTAATCTCTTGTTGATTGCATAATGGAATTCAACTAGGAAGGCTGTTAGTGTGGGAGAGTGGATGTAGGCTTGGATTAAACCGAACCACTATAAATCTTATGTTCTTATTCTCTTCCCTAACTCCTTTGTTTTGTTTGAGGTTTATTTATTCCGCATATATTTGCCAAGGTTTAGTTTAAACACCTATTCACCTCCCTCTAGGTGTTCATACTAGCTTTCACACTAGCAAGACAGTTAATTCTTTGGGCTTTTGCAAGCCAATCTGCTATCCTATTAGACTCCCTGCTACAATGGGCCAAAGAAAGCCCATAAGATTCATTTAGCTTGGCCTTGATCTAGTCTACGATGACCTGAACTTCCCAGCTTGTTTTAGTTGTCGCTAGAACGCTTTGCACGAGGGAAAGGTAGTCATAATGTACTTGCATCTTCAACTCAGACCTAGAAGAGAGGAACTTTAGGGTTTCAAGAAGTGCCATGGCCTTTGCTTGTTATGTGGAAGAAACCGCAACCAACTTTGAGAATCCATCAACAATACACCCCTTGGAGTCTCGACAAAGGCAAGTGATGGATCCCATGTTCTCCTTCGAAGCTGCAGTGGCTTCTTCATTCGATCCCCTGTTCTCGTTGGCTTCTTTGTTCAATTCCTTGTTCCCGTTAGAAGTTGTAGCTGCTCCTTCATTTTGGACAAAAGAAGCATCAATGTTAACTTTTAGCACATTTGAGGCCGGGGGTTGCCATCGGTAAATCTGAGCCTCACTTGTCTTCTTTCCCTTTGGTTTGCGGTTCCACGTGAGAAAGTTCTTGCGTAAAGCTAAGGCTTTGAACAATGTTTGTTGTGGATGTAGGGGACATTGTCCGAAAATGAATAGATTCCTATCTTTCCATATGCACCACAAGGTTGTTGCGGTAAGGTCGAACTTCAGATCTCCTTGTGGGTCTTCTTTTAACTTGCACAACCAATCATCAAATCTTGTTAACCCAATTCTTGATATTTTAATTTGCAGAGAGGTAGCGTGCCATATTCGAGTTGTCCATGGGCAGAGCAAGAGGGTATATTCAATGGTTTTGGCTTCCTGTTCACATATGGGACATAATGGGGTAGGTAATATTCTTCTCCTGTGTAAGTTTTCCAGTGTAGGCAACGCATTTTGACATGCATTCTAGAGAATTTTGGGTAGAGTTCAAGAGTGTCAAATATATTTCTAGAGTTGAGGTTTCATTTGGTGAGATGAAGTTGCTGTTGTTGTATATGTGCTGGTTGATTTATCTTTGATGGTGAAATAACTGCCTTTAACTATATAGGACCCTGACTTGTTATTCATCCAAACCAATTTGTCTTCTATAGTGGGTAATCCAATAGGGGTTTCTAGGATTTCCTTCACTCTTTGATAATCAAATAATGATCTTACCATTGGTTCATCCCATTTCCTAGCTCTTGGTTCTATTAATCCAGCCACATTAACTGGCTCATTTCTTGTTGCTGGGCCATCAATAAGTCCACTTCTCAACCATTTGTCTCCTCAAATCAAGATTTTCTTTCCATTTCCCACCGAATACATAAAAAATGGTGCTATAGAGTCTCTTCCGAGGATAATGCTTTTCCATCCCCACGAAGGTTGGAACCTTTTCCAGCTTTCCAAAAATCACCTTGTGGGTAATAGAGATCCTCCATCACTTGGCTTAGGAGGGACTGTGAATGCTGTGAAAAACGCCAAGCTTGCTTCCTTAACATGGTTGTATTGAAGGGAAGTAGATCTTTGAACCGAGACCCCCCTCATCCTTCCTAAGTTTTAGAGTTTCCCAATTTTTCCAATGAATCCCAGCAGATTTGTTACTATTTCTCCACCAGAAATTGGCAATTTTCTTCTCAATAGATTTGCAAATGGAAACCGAGATTTTGAAAATGGACATTGCATATTGAGGAATGGCCCGTATTATTGCTTTGATCAATATTTCCTTCCCTGCTTTTGACAGCAACTTATCCTTCTAGCTTTCTAACTTCATATTAATCTAACTAGAATCCAAGCAAACATGTCTTTCTTGGAAGCTCCCCAATCCGAAGGAATTCCTAAATACTTCCTTGTCTTCTCCATCTCTGGAACTCTCAATTTTGAAGCCATATTTCTTCTTAAGTTCACTGTACAGCTTTTACTAAAATAAATGCCTGACTTATTAAGATTAATAGTTTGGCCTGATGCAAAACAATATTGGTGTAAAATGGCCGCCAGATTTTGGCATTCTAATATGGTTCCATGGAGAAAGAAAATGGAGTCATTTGCAAATAACAAGTGTGATAGAGTAGGACAATTTCTATTCAGTTTGATTCCTTGGAGTGTACCATCCGCTATAACTTGTTTGATCAGGTTAGAGAGGGTGTTTGCCACTAAAATGAAGAGATAAGGGGATAGTGGTTCACCTTGTTGAATCCCTCTGATTGGCTTGAATAAAGGTAGGAGTTCGCCATTGAAATTTACACTAAATGAAATCATTAAAACACATTGCATCACCCATTGTACCCGCTCATTGCAGAATCCCATCTTGAGTAAACATTCTCAAAAGAAGTCCCACTTAATCCGATCATACGCCTTCTGCATATCTAGCTTTAGAATAGCCTGGAATTATTTTTTCTCTCCCGAGTTTGCATTCTATGGAGTACTTCTTGCACAATTAGGATATTGTTTTGAATTTGTCTACCCCCCACAAAAGCACTTTGTTCTTCCATAATAAGGCTTGATAGCAGGGGTTTAAGTCTATTGGTTAATACTTTGGAAATGATTTTGTACACAAAATTGCAGAGGTTGATTGGGCGGAATTGTTCAAGCTTTTTAGGGTTTGGGATTTTGGGAGTTAGGGTGATTTGGGTTCTGTTCATGGCTAGATTTAGGTAACCCATATCAATAAAATTCTGCACTTCCCTGAAAATATCCTAGCCTATAGCTAGCCAATGATTCCTGAAGAAGAGTCCATTAAGCCTATCCGGTCCTAGGGCTTTGGTAGCTCCTACTTATTGCATTGCTGCCGTAATCTTCTCCAAAGTAACAGATTTAACCAGCTATTGGTTCATCATTTCATCAACAGAAATTGGAATTTGGTGAAGAATAGACTGAAAGTCTCGAGACCCCACTAACTCATACAAATTTTTAAAATATATCTCCGTCATTTGCTTTAAAAGTCGTTCCTCTCTCACCGAATCATCTTCAACATTCTTTAACATGATAATTTTGTTTATGGTTCGTCTTTAAATAGCTGTAGCATGGAAGAATTTAGTGTTTCTATTGCCCTATTTCAACCAGCTAATTCTAGATTGCATTCTCCAATACATCTCTTCTTGCCGCCATAAGTGTTCAATTTCTTGAGATATCTTCTTTGCTTCCATACATTCTTGAGAAGCTTCCGTTTCATTCATCAACCTTTGAAGCTCACTCTTCAGCTACTCGATTTTCCTATTAGCATTGGAAAATCTGTTCTTACTCCACATTGTCAGCTTTTGTACCAATATCTGCAGTTTTTCCACCATATTTAATCTTTGGGATTCGGTTTCAGCCCAAGTTTTCTTGACTAATTGCACACATTTCTCATCCTCTGACTAGAAAGCTTCATATCTAAATACGCTTTTCCTCCGTTCCTTTTGTTGGTAAAGTAATAATATAAGAGGGTTGTGATCAGAGCCAATGACTAGTAAGGCTATACATTCGGCGTTTGGATATTCAAGTCTCCAATCCAAATTACATAGAGCTCTATCAAGGCGCTTCTTAACCAAATGTTCTCCTGCTCTAATATTTGTCCAGGTGAATGCACAACCCTTGCATTCCAAATCCATTAAGGAACATTGGTGCAAAAAGTCTTTGAAAGCTGTAAGTCGGTAGTTTTCTGCTCTTTTTTTTACCACTTTTTCTCAGTGATATAGAATTTCATTAAAGTCCCAAGCAAAGCTAAGGTAGATGATAACTTACACTCGCTCTATGTATAGCCTCCCATAACAATACTCTTTCATGGAATTCAGTAGGAGCATGCATAAATGTGATATACATTCTTTGTTTGGTTTCTTTGACATGACATTGAACATTAATAAAGCTATCCGAGAAAGACTCAATGGATATTAATACCTGGTCATCCTAGAGAATGGCTAAACCCCCTGCAATACCTGCTGGATCCACTAAGAAAAAATTCTGAAATTTTAGCCTCCTCCTTAATCTTTGCACCTTATGCTCTTGATTTTTAGTTTCCATTAAAAAGATGATGCTAGGCCTTTCTTGAGTCACAAGGACTCTCAAAGCTTGAATTGTCAAGGGTGTGCCCAATCCTTGACAATTCCAACTTAGAATCTTCATGGATAATCTGGTGGCTTATTAGGGCTAGCCACCAGAGCCCACTGATTTGACTTCTCCGCCACTTTAATAGGGGTCTCCACCAGTTGTGTGTTATCAAAAGCTGGAGCCTTTGAAGTTTGAGCTCCATACAAGCAAAATCTCTTGTCTTTTTTAGTGCTAGATAGCTTAATGCATTTGGATTTGTTCCCCTGCTGTGTTTTCAATCATGTCCACTTTTGTTGCCTTCTATTGTTCCTCATATAGCACCATAGCGAACTCTTCATCTAAACAACAACTTCCTCTTTTTTGAGGGCCTTTCTCTTCCATAATTACTATTGCTAGAGGAGAAGTAATAAGGTTGTTCTCCTGATGGGTTGGATTTTCTGCATTGTTCTGCCCACTAATGGAGAGAATTTTGTTCATATTTTGATGCTGCACTAGCTTTTCTTTTTCAAGACCGAGGAGGTAGGGGTCTCTGGCACACTCTCATCATCTTCGTTTATGATCTCCTACTTCCCATAGAAGATTTTTTCATAAGGACTGAGTTCTCGCACCTCTGCTCTTAGCCATTGTCCAAATCTTCTTGGTAAGTCCTCAGCAAGCCCTAAAGTCTCATACGGTATCTCTTTACAAGTCGTGGCATAATGTCCCATTCGACTGCATGAATAGCAATAGTGTGGGAGCCTCTCATATTTGAACTCTACCCACAACTTTTTGCTCTCTAAATTAACAATAACCCTAGTCTTAAGAGGATTCTCCAAATTCAGCTTTACTCTTGCCTTTCCAATCTTGTAACTACCGTTTCCTTTTGCTTCTAATTTCACCTCCATTATCTCTCCAAGTTTTGATGCAATATCTATGACCACATCATTAGTAACTCTCCCAAAAGGAAGGCTGCAAAAATGCACCCAGAAGGCACAATGGTGGAAGTCATAGCATATCTCTAAGGTGTCGGGATCACAATGCTGAAGAACTAGTAGATTACTAGCAAAAGACCAAGGCCCGAAATCTAATACTCTTTGTTTTTCAGCTTCAGATTGGAAAGAGAAAGAGAAATAGCCTGGCTATAGCAAAGAATAGGTAAAGTTTTCAGTTCTCCAAGTTATTTTCATAGTATTCACAAAGCTGGGAAATTAATGTTTGGTTTAGAGTAAAGCTTCCCAAACATAGTTTTGCAACATTCTACCATTTTTTCTTCAGAAATATCACCTTTAACATCAACTACATCTTTTGTAGACCATAACTCACCCAAACTCTTACAAAGTGCCGCCAAATGCCTATCTTCATCATATTGAACTACCATTTCGATCTATTTGGACGGGGCCTTGAAGAATTGGAATAAGACGTGCCCCTCGATAGTGTAGATATCTGTATTGGGCAAATTGAATGCATAATTGGAGATGATAGTGATCTGGGATTCTCTTCGCATAAGCTAACCTAAGAAAATTGGAACCGGTTGTGAAGGAAAGTCATGCCCATACTGATTGAAGGGAGCTCTAGATCCATGGGTGGGTGAATGATGGTGTCAAATAGGGAATGGGAAGGAGATGGCAATCACAGCGGATGGAAGGTTAGGGTTTCTCCCTTTCCATTGAAACTAAATCAAAAATCCGGAGGAAGAAATAGTGATTGGGGCTAGAACAAAAAAACCTACCCTAAAGGTAGGAGAGAGCTACCCATATGGTATAGAGCGAAGAGAATCTTCCCCAAAGATGATTCTCCTTTATTCACTCTCCTTGACTTTTCTCGCTTTGTTTTTTCAAAGTATGGACATTTAATGAGTACATTTTGAGTTTGGACGTTGAGAAGGTTCTGGACATTAAAAATAGAGTAAATCAAATGGGTATATCCTGAGTTTAAACATTGAGCAAGCTCTAGACATTGAAATCTAGTAAATCAAATGGGTATATTTTGGGTCTAAAAATTGAGTAGGTTCTTGACATTAAAATCTAGTAAATCAAATAGGCATGTTCTAAGTTTGGGTGAACAAGTACATTCTGGTCATAGAGTCTGAACAATTAAAATGGTAAATTCTAGCTTGATAAAAGCTCATAGAACAAAAGAATAGACCCAATAGGAAATAGACTTACAAATGAACAAATTTAGCAATGGACAGAATCAACATATGAGCGGATTCAATGAGAATTAGATTCAAATTCAATAAAGTCTCTCTGAACCAATAAACAGACTTATGAACAAACGGATTCACAAGTTAGTAGATTCAGCAAATGATCAGATTCATCAATCATTTTTTCTTTACTGAAAGATTATCTACTTTAAGGTTAATAGATCAAAACCTTTATTTGAATAATTGGAGTTTGAGGTCAAAGTTTCACTAAATAATACCACAAATGGATTATGAAAGTATTGCAATTATATCTAACTGACTAGTGGAACTCGCATGATATTGTCATGGGTTGGTAGTTCCTTGAACGTGGATTAACCATGCGGAGCTTGGCGAGCGAAACTAGTTAGGCCAGTTTTCCTTTTATAGTTGTTCTAGTGAACAATATGGCAAATAGCTATTTTATATGAGATCGTGCCATGCCTAGTTTTGCTTGAGCGTCTAGTCCGTCAAGTGAGATAGCAAATATCTTTAAGCTCAACAACTGGTTTCGACTTGCTATGGCCTCATCAGGAGAGAAGTACTAGCTCTTAACCAGTTTGTGCACGGGAGGCTAACCCCATCTTCAAAGCTTCTAAGTAATATAATAATTTTATCTTAGAACTCCTAGCACCAACCATTCCGACGCCATTCCCACAAACCAGTTGAGTTCATTCGCTCTGCATCCTCACTCCTCACTCGATAACCCCAACCTTCGCTCCCAAGGGTTCGTGGGTATGGGAGAATCACGAACTGTGACAATATCCTATGAGCCTATCTACAATCAAATCTATGCATTTGTTGTGATATCCTGATTTTCAGACTTTGATTTTGATTGGTTAGATTGGGTATTTCATCGACGCGACTATAGTGTTTTTCTCTAAATTGGCCACTCACGAGATAACTAGACTAGTTTGATAGGCTATTAAAGACTTTATAGACTTGAGAATTCGACTAGGGATCGACTTCTCAACCATGCTCATCTTTAGAGATCATTGCGGCATAGTATAAAATCAATTTGAAATCAGAGATAGGTCAATTTGACTAAGATGAATGATCGATCGAGGGTGACTCTACTAAATTGGAAAATTCTCATCGACCAGCACTAATTTGATTTTACTATCGTTTTGGTACCTTGTGTCCGTATTTGAATCCTTGAGATTTTTGCGACAATCAAGAGTCATCAATGGGTCGAGTGGGTTCATCGTGGCTCAAGAAAATCGACCATAGATCATTTGTTCTAAAAAGTTCTAAAATTTACCCGGTAGCTTAGGTCATGCTCAAAACGCGTTCGAGTGAAATTAACCGACAATCTAAGTCCAATTTCAGAAATTGAAGAGTTTGTCACGTCACGATAAATTCTAGGAATGTCGACTCGGTCTCAAAAGAATTTTTGGAGATTCTGAGATTTTTACGGAAAATCAATTCGGACATTGCGGAAAATTAATAGAAATTTGTATGGACCGAATTTAAGCGAGTTTGGACTTTCAAGCCAAGCCTTTGGGTGTTGGGTATTTACAGAAAATTCTATGGGATTTTTCTTCATCGAATTGGACCTCAATTTGGGAAATTGAGTGAAGAAATTGAAGTTTAATCAGTGAAATTCGGAATTGGTTCTTGGGACAGCAAAATTGGTTTTAAAATTTGATTATTTGATAAATTATATTCAAGAATTAATTGAGTAACATTAGGATTTTTATGAAGACTAAATGGGGACCAAACATTAATGCTTTGGATAAGTGTTTGACTTTTGGACTCTCTTTCTCTAAACTTTGCTTGCACGGTGGCTGCCCCTCTCTTTTTTTCTTCGTCGAGCTCACCAGCTGCTCCCATTTTCATTTCTTTTCCCGCAGCTTCATCCCCTCAATCTCACTCTCTGCATTCACCAAAAGCAACCCATCTACTCCACGTCCCTCTGCCTCTCCACCATCAATTGTTCTTCTTTTTCCCACGCAAGTCAACCCAAAGTTCCTTCGAAGACTTCATGTGTCTGCTTCACCACCGATCTTCACGCGTCTTCTCTCTGCCAGCTTGCGTCTCCACCGTTTGTTGCAGCTTATCTCACGCGGGGTCAAGAACCCACCGAAGCATCCCCAAACGTTGACCGCTCCACGTGTCTAGGCCAGCGTCTTCTCTTGGTCTCGTGTTCAGTTCGCATCTTCAACGAAGCTTGGCCCAGCGAAGTCTGCAGCAGCTTCAACCCGCCCCATCTCCACCTCGCCGGCCCTCTGTTCCAGTGACTAGTTCAGATCTGGTGGAGCTCCGCCGGAGCCGTTCAGTCCACCTCCAGCCACCGTGAAGCCCCACCTAGGTTCGGTTCAGCCCCTCCGTCCATTTCCGACCCAACCCGGCTCCGGATCCGCCCTCCTTCAACCCCAACTAGCAGCACACAGAGAGTGCAGAAATGGGTATGGCAGCAACTGTTTTGCCCGTTTTGGCCGTCTTCCTGAGCTCGGATGCTTGGCCCGCTTTGAGGAAAGTCGATCCTCGTGTCGATGCCATCGTTTGTGTGAGTTTTGCTCACTAATGCCTTCTTAGTTTGCTAATTACACTTAAAGATTGATTAGTGTTAGTTAAGTGTAATTAGGTGGTTGAATTAAAATGGATTAGTGTTTATTAGTTAATTGTATTGCATATTAGTTGTTTGGTTAGTGTACTTAGATAGAGAATTGCCTATAGTATTTATTGGATGCTTCTTGGGATTTTTCCCAACCCTTATTGAGTGTTAATTAGGCAATTCGGGCCTAAATGGAATTTTTAGGAATTAAATATTAATTTTCGAAATTAATTATTTTAATTATTTATTTTCCGGAAATTAACTGGATGGCTAGTAGTACCAGGATTTTATCTTGATGATTGTAGTACAGTCCGTTTATTTAATTGAGTTTTATATTGTGCTAAATTGAAATTATTGTATTTACTTATTTAAATTTCGAAATTAATTATTTAATTATTTATTTTCCGGAAATTCAACTAGGATGGTCGGTGACCAGAATTTCGTGCTGATTGTCATGGCGTAGTCCGTTTATTTATTTGAGCTCTACGTTGCATGGTATTAAATTAATTGTGATATTTTAGGGATTTACCCTAAATTGATTGAAATAGAATGATTGATTGGTAGTTGGCCAAGTATATTTATTTAGCATTTATAATGCTTTGTTGAGTTGTAAAGTGAGTAGAATGGTGAGAGTGAATCAGAAGTACTTTGGGCTTGGACTGATTAGGTACGATGTATGGGCCTACGTGGTTCAGTGACTAAGGACGTCATTGGCGAAAACGACGCCTTAAAGAACGTACATATCAATCTAGTACTCATATTGTTATAAGCATGTGTGGTTCGGTGATTTGGGATATCACTTGCGAAAACGGTGCATTAAAGAACGCACGCAATTATCTATTGAACACATCATTGTAGGCATGTGTGGTTCGGTGATTTGGGATATCACTAGCGAAGATGGCGTTTTAAAGAACGCACGCAATTGTCTATTGAACACATTATTGTAGGCATGTGTGGTTCGGTAATTTAGGATATCATTGGCGAAAACGGCGTCTTAAAGAATGCACGCAATTGTCTAGTGTATACATCACCTTGGCAAAAACGACGCCTAAGAGCATTGATAAAGCTTTGTGACTAAGTGTACTATTGGAGGTTATGTGGTATGGAATGAATGATCGAGAGATAGCCCAATTGAGATAAAATTGACTATGTCGATTGATTATTGCTTTGATTTGATGTTGTGGAGTGATTGATTAAATGGAAATGACAATGAGTGGTCTTGTTGGTGTGTAATCGATTAGGTCGATTGATCAATGATTTGATGTGAGTGTGATTTAATGTGATTTAATGATCTGATTTGATGTTGTGAATGGTTGGATTGAGATGTAATCGACTAGGTCGATTTGATCGATGCTTCGATCAGTAATGTGATTACTCGGGTGCCTATTTGATCAGGTGGAATCTGAGGCTAAGGTAAGCCCTCTGACTCATGTTGTGCATAGGCAACCCTAAGGTGTATTAATTTACTAATTGGGTCTTAAGGGGTAAAACTTGTTGAGATATAGTCTCATCCCGGTTGTGGGATATCATTTCAGGACCCGATGAAGAACCCAAGGATAAAGAAATCGAAGAGGAGTATGTGGAGGAGAACTCCGAGGATGATCCAGAGTAGGATCCTGATGACTTTTGCTGTAGAATCAATTTGAGTAGAAACCAATCGTTTTAGTATGGCTTGTATATGAACACGAAAGTGTTGGTTTTCAGGTTCAATTTCTTAGTCCTACTTGTATATCCCATTGTTTTATTGTCTGGGGATTTTTATAACTGCTTTCGCATGTGCTATTAAAAATGAAAAAGGTCAGAGATATGTAGTCCTAGGATATTGCATTATAAAATCAACCGAGGTCGAAGGATGTCACGTGACTCGAGAGTCGGGGCATGACATTTGTATCACTAGATTAGAGAAAAAATGGGGAATTTAATTTCTAGCCTAGGACTTAAAGTCAACTTAAAATGAAAAAAAGAATAAAAAATAGGTAATTTTGATGAGAAGGCCTACTTTTTATTTTGTATATGTTTATGAGAAGTCCTAACACTTGTTACGAAAGTATAATCAAGTTCTAAAACTTTTAGAAAGTATAATTAAGTCTTAAAACTTGTCAAATTGGTACAATCAAGTTCTTATATTAATTCCGTTCAATTTGGCTAATAGAAAATGTTGATTGGCTTGTTTTAATGCTTTCTCTCTTCTACATGGTGCTAACGTAACCAAAACAAGTAGGATAACCCAAAAAATGTTGTTTTTGGTCCAAATTTAATTATTACTATAACTATTTATTAAATCAATTAAAAAATAGCTAAGGTAGCAAGCTAGTGAGGCGCCCTCACTACCATCACCACACCATCACTAGAAAGGGTCGACAACGGTGGGCAAGGTTGGTCGGGGCCCAAGGTTGTCGAACCTTAGCTAGTGACCGACAACTTTGGTGGGCTATAGGAGAGGGCCTGCAGGCCCTTGCCTAGATTGAGCCAAGGGTCGCCACTAGTTATAATGGGGCTAGTGGTTGATGACTTCAATCCAGCCAGCGGTTGCCTATGACTCTAGGCAAGGGTCAGCAACCCTCACTTGATTTGGCGGAGGGCCACAATCCTCACTTGTGGTTGATTAGGGTCATCGGCCACTAGTTGGGGCTTGATGACCCTCGCCAACCCTCACGCCACCATCACCAACCCCATTTGGTGTTGGTGGGGCAACAGTGGTGAAGGCCTGCAAGGCCTTGTGCAGGCCCTCCTTTTTTTTTTAATTATAAAATTTTAGTTTATTTATAAATCTAATAAAATTATTACTAGAAATCAAATTTGGATCAAAATGACATTGGTTTTGGCATATTTTTCTTGTTAGTCACATTAGTGTCATGTAGGAGTAATTAAAAAAAACAAGCCATGTTAGCATTTTCCTATTAACCACATTTGATGGAGTTAACAGAAGCATTTGCTTGTTACAATTTGATTAGTTTAATGATTTGATTGCATATTCTAAAAGTTTTTTTGACTCAACTGCACACTGTACTTCCGTGACAAGTTTTAGGACTTCTAATGGGACATATCCCCTTTTTTGGCTAGAAATTAACATTTTATTTCAAACAAAACGTTACAAATTGGAGGTAGTACCTACATTAGGATGATAAATAGAAGAAAACTCTACTAATACTATATTTTTAGCTCTTGGTGGGAGATTGTGGAAAAGAAAAGAGGATGTGATGCTTAGATTAGAAACCAATTTGCAAGCGCATGAGCAGCTCCATTGTTAAGTCTACAAGTTTAAGGCAAGCTCCAATCTAGTCTGTGTTAAAGTAGGAAGGGAGAATCTACAATAATGCTTTGGTTAAAAACCAATTTACAAGTTTAGTTAGTAGATTACCATCTTCTTTCAAATCTTATCAGTGAGCTTAGGAATTTACCAGCGTTGTAATGAACTTCCAAAAGATATAGCATGATACGGACTTTTTACAGACTTTCACCAAGTTATATTTTGTCTAGAAATTTAAGTTGGAGGTTTTAAGCCAAGAAATTTAGAGTGCCATAGGTGCAAAAGATGAAAAGGATCTTCATGTATTTTCACGAATACAAATAAAATATGTTCTTCCTCTATTACATTGCATAAACATAATGAAGCCCCTCTTGCCCCAAGATAAGGATCTTGTGGATATTATTATAAAAAAAAATGAAGTTCTCTAAATTTATCAGGCAAATTGACGCCACATTAGTAATTAACTCCAGTTATATGTCAGAGGATATATTCTACGTACTCACAACATGATTATGACATCATCCTTGCGCTCAGCTCACGTGGCCCCAGCTCAATGAACCTCATGACCTTTAATTGGAGAAAACATTGCAATCGTGACGTCACATCATAATTGCATTAGTCCATTTAACGAGTGACACGTATGTCGCTCACAGGTCCATCTGTCTTCTCTCTACCCTCAGCAGTTTTTCTTCTCTCGGACCTTTGTTTTTCTTATATTTTTATTGTCTCTTCCCTTTTCCTTTTCTTTTTCCCCTTTCTTTCCCTTTAGCTTGAGGCTGGCACTTAGCCATGGCCACGTGACCAGTTAGAGGCGAGGGCCGGTGAGGGTGTCGCGGCCCTCACCAACCACAGGCAAAGGTTACCATCGCCAAATTTAGTTCGCTGGATCCAGAAGTTGTGTTGGAAGGCAACAGCATCGGAGCAGCAAGGGACCTTGATGATGCAAGGGTTGAGGGAGGGCTCGGGGTGGTAGATAATGCGAGGCTTTGGCTTGTTCTTGGAATGGGACGGAGGGGGAGGGAGGGAAGGAGGGAAACGGGAGGGAGGAGGGGGGGAGGGAGGGAGGGAGGGGGTCTGCTATGTGGGTGGCAAACGACCTATGGAGGGAGGCAACGGCATCAAAGTTACAAGGGATCTTAAGGATGTAGGGGCTGAGGGAGAGCTCAAGGTCGCAGGTGATGACAGCGGGGGGATTGGTCTTGTTCTTGGACCTAGGGGTTGGCCGTGAGGGTGTTGGATGAGGCGATGGCGGAGGCGGATGAGAGAGCAAAGTTAAGTCGACGGGAGGGAGGGAGAGAGAGTAGCTTGTGATTTACAAGGGACGGAGAGAGAGAGACTATGAAGAGAGGAGAGAGAGGGGAGAGGTTGCGGGTTACATGACATGTGGGCTGTGAGCAACCCGTGTCGCTCGCTGAATGGATTAGTGCAATTCCACGTGGGGTCACAATCGCACCCAATGTTTTCGCGACTCTCTGACCCAAAACGACTTTGAAACCAGAACAATGCTGTCAACATCGCTGCCTCGCTAGTCTTCCCGACGAGCCATGGAAACTTTCAGAAACGGAGTCCTGGTCAGGTAGACTTTTTAGGGCAAAGCCGAAATGATGATGGAAAACCGTGTTTGCGCATTTCGAAGTCAATACTCGAACCGGACAATGCTTGTCGCCGTATTCATCTTTTTCTGCGAAGATTCGAGTTGCATCGTCATCAGTTTCTAGATTCATAATGGCAGATCTTTCCCCGTGTTTCGGGTTACTTGACTGGGAGAGAACCTTTTTTCCCCCCATGCATGAGTGTATGATAGAAAATAGGGGTGTGTTTAATTTGAGTGAAAACTTTATTATAAAAAATACTTTTCAAATGAAATTATTTTTCAGAAAAAAGTTCTCCTTTTCAGATTAGGGAAATCATTTTTTTTTTCTAACTTTAAGTATATAAATTTTCATTAACCGTAAAAAATTTTTCTGTTAAGTGGTCATTTTCAACAAATCAAATGCGTGAAAGTCTACAAACTCAATTTGCGGGAAATTTTTTGACGCAAATAACCATACCCTAAATTTTGTTATTCTCTTACAGTTTAAAGTTTTACAACAACAATAGCTCACTCAACTCAGAGTCAAGAGATGTCTCTTGGTTCCTGCATTTTCGCATCTATATGGGTTTTTCCTTCTTTATAAGGCAGCAATTCATGTTTCTTCTTTCACCTATGTGTATCAATCTTGTGTTATGTCTCAACGGTCCGATCGCTAATTTAGGTGGAAGTTAGTACATGAGAAATATGTGAATCCTTATTTTGGCACTTTAAAAGATCTGATTCATCTTCTTTATTGGTGATGTGAAGATCTAGGCTTATATGAGAAAAATGAACATATTTCATCGGTTTATTATTCACTAAGTTCTTGCGTGATGGGATTCATAAGCCAAGAAATCGACTTAGTTTAACGTTTCAATCTCTTAGTTATCACTTATATACTATTAGGTTAGTCTCTTAACTTTAATTTGTGAGATCAAGGTACTCTTTAAGCCCTCAAACGGTTTTCCATAATCTAAGGCTCCGTTTGCTTTAAGTGGGAAAATAATTTCCGAGAACAGATTTTTTGGATTTTTCGGCGTTCGTTTACACTAAAAATGAATTCCTTTAAAATGTTTTCCATGAAAGGAAAAAAAGTCTTTTAAATTAGAGGAAAATGTTTTCCATTTTTTAAAAGAAAAATATTTTCCTCACTTTTTCTTATCTCACACCTCTACAAATCTTCACTTCTTCCTCCCATTTTTTTCTTCTTTTCTTTTTTTATTTGAATTATTTTTTAAAAATGTTTTCCATGAAAGGAAAAAAGTCTTCTAAATTAGAGGAAAATGTTTTCCATTTTTTAAAAAGGGGACAACATTTTCCTCACTTGATCTCTCTTATCTCACACCTCTACAAATCTTCACTTCTTCCTCCCTTTTTTTTATTCTTTTCTTTTTTTATTTGAATTATTTTTTTAAAAATGTTTTCCATGAAAGGAAAAAAGTCTTCTAAATTAGAGGAAAATGTTTTCCATTTTTTAAAAGGGGAAAACATTTTCCTCACTTGATCTCTCTTATCTCACACCTCTACAAATCTTCACTTCTTCCTCCCATTTTTTTCTTCTTTTCTTTTTTTATTTGAATTATTTTTTTATTTTATTTTTTCTTTTTTTAATTCAAATTATTTTTAATTTCCTTTTTCTTTTCTATTTATTTTATTTTATTTTATTTTATTTTATTTTATTTTATTTTTCCTTTTCTTTTCTTTGTTTCCCATCCTCTTCTTTTTTGGCTAGTCGTTGACCATTGCTAGGCAAACCTCGAGCTCATCAATCTCAAGCTCACGTTCTACACTCTTGCTTATCATTTTCTTTATTTACTCTACCTTGCAGTTGTACATTATTCAAGCAAAGGTATATGCTTTGCTTCTTTTTTCTTTTGTTTATTAGAACATAAAAGACGCGGGGGGAGAACATGCCACTCAACTGGAGAATTCTTATTAGGGCTATACATGCTTTACTTCTTTTCTCTTTTGCTTCTTTTTAAAATCCATATGAACATTTTTTAGAATAGATGAGCATTTGGTAATAATGATGGAACAAAGATATGAAGAAAGTTTGCTCGGATTTAAAGGTGAGTTCATATTTGATAGATTTATAGGTCGGTAAGTGATGCATGCCTTAGCGATGAAGTCTTAGAAAATATTTTCCTTACCAAACATCGGAAAATATTTTCTAAAACAATTTCAGGTTTTAACCAAACACCAGAAAAGATTGTCATTTTCCTAGAAAATGACTTTTGGGAAAATATTTTTCGGAAATGGCCTATTTTCCGTAAAACGAATGGACCTTAAGAGTCAATTTACAATATGTTTATAATGACATAAATGAAATAATGCACTAATGAATCTTGAATAGCAAGAGTCAATTTGTTATTGGAATTACCAACAAACCTTGAATTGCACGGTGATAACCGTGCTGACAATTTGTTATCGACTTTATTTGAATAGTATAACGAATTATTTTAGGCAAGATGATGAATATGTGAGTTTAGTGATTAGAGTGAAATTACAATTCAAATTGGGCAATGAGGGAAGAAAATTTACCCTAAGCTGAATTTCAACCGCAGCAACAATGTGTATGTCGACCATAGGTTGAGTCCAACCCTTGGTCAACCACCTAATGTGAATCCACAGAAAAATAGATATACATGGCATTGCGTGACGAATGATACAAGCAGGTGTCACGCCACATCTTGTATAAGCCCTCAAGTCTGCTGATGAATGTTGTAAGGAAATATCTAGTTTTCGACCTTTCACACCGTGAGTAATAGATCAGACATGACCATGTCAGGCGCAAGCAAGCCCTCCCGTTCAAACTGACTAGGAAGCATGTGAAAACGTTCTTTCTCTTTTTCATCGTATGGAGAAAGAATTGATAATTCAACTCGAAATCATCACATAATCATCATGATCTGGAACCGGACGAGCATT
The DNA here is from genome assembly GCA_017140255.1 of Eucalyptus paniculata subsp. matutina. Taxonomy (NCBI): domain Eukaryota; kingdom Viridiplantae; phylum Streptophyta; class Magnoliopsida; order Myrtales; family Myrtaceae; genus Eucalyptus; species Eucalyptus paniculata. Next base: position 36,895,956 of record CM029437.1, read on the forward strand.
CCTTATGCGTGTGATTGGGATACACCTATATCCTAAGGGCAAATCCAACATGGGTCGATTAAATAATTTGCTTAACCAAGTGGCCAAAATACCTAATTTTATCTAAAAGAATGTACAAGTTATTGCTCAAAGTTAACCAAAAAAATCCAAGCTACCAAAAGCAATTTTTGGTTGCGCTCCGATTGGTCTTGGAATTAATTAGAATTCCTTTTTCGGTCCAAACCTGAGCTTGACTCTTATTTTTCTTCTTCCTCATTATTATTTTGCGGTTTGCTTGAGGTCGACTAATGCCATCATAAACGATACTTCGCGGAAACTCTATTGACGCGTACTCCTTTTGTGTTTTGCAATTCTTTATTGTTCTGTCTTTTCCAATCCACCCTATAAGTTCAAAATAAATTGCAACAACATTCTTGCGTCCGTCCCTTCATCTACTATTTTGGAAGATTTCTGAGTCAAGACTTCATCACTTCGGGTTTTCTTTTTCTGGTTCTTGATGGCGTCGACTGCAAGTCCGATGGAATCGAATTGGATAGTGGACACTTCCCTAGATCTTAACACATCGTATCCGGTGAGATGAACCTATATTTGCGAAGATATGCAGTGATTAATCTTATCTGCTTGTTTTTTGGTGAAAAGAAATGAAATATCTTTAGATGTTCAGCTCACAGTCTTTGCCTTCTTCCTCACGCTTCTTTAAAATCAGAAGAAGGAAATTGTTCCAGAAAATGATAACTCTCGAGGAGGGCAACAAGAAGATCTGGTCGTTAAGCATGAGGTGAGTTCATCTACAATAGAAGTTGCATCAAGACATACGAATGATGCTAGAGATAGTTGTGAAATATGAAGATCTTATGGCTAACATACGCAGTGAACATCAAGAATGAGAGCTAAGAGTCTCTTCTCGAGTATATGATTTGATCATCAAAATTTTACAGCAAATTCCACTCCAGATCTTGGGTCATCATTGCTTTTGTTAATACGAATGTCACTGAAATTGGAATCCAGGGAAGCGACTAGAGTAGCCCAGAATGTGTCTGTTAACCGACCTATTCAACCGTGTAATGGACATGAGTGTTTCACGCAAAGTGCTTGGCAAAATTTATTGCTGTTCACCAGCCTAAATTTCAAGTACTATTAGAAAACTCCGGTTGAGGTCAAGAGTGCACAATAGGGAAAATGAAATGGTAAGAGGCAAAGTCAAATTATACCTATGCTTCAAGAAAAGTGTAGCTGACTGGCCTCATTTAAAATAAAGAAGAATCGATTTCTAAAGAAAATGAAGTTTAAGAAGCCCTGAGACTGATTCTGAAAACTGGAGTATTTAAATACAAAGATCGTACCTGAGAGATGATCTGTTTTGTTGTGTGTAGGCTGGTGTACTGGTCGAGGAGTATCACCGAATTAGCCACGAGAACAGGAAGTTGACCGAAATGCTGACCCATATGCACGAGAGCTATAATGTTCTGTATAACCAATTGATTCTCTTGCAAAATACGAGTGCATCAAGAAAGAGGAAGCATGAAGCTAATGTCACCACAGAAAGTTGTGGTTACGATGAAGATCAAATCTTCAAGACGCCAAGGGACAGCTTCAAACCCAAGATCTCCAAAATCCACTTCCAACTGATGCGTCTGACATGAGCCTTGTAAGATCTTAGTTTCAACTAAGAACATTTTTTTTTTCTTTTTGTGTTCCTCTAGCCTATAGTTGGCGTAAAGAAATTCATCTTCTCTCAGTACGAAGTGATTCCCAACATATTGGTTTTTTTTTTTTTTTTTGCTTTATCAATTTGCACTTGCTAAAGGTAGTGAAGGATGGTTATCAATGGAGGAAATATGGTCAAAAGGTCACAAGAGACAACCCATCTCCAAGAGCTTACTTCAAATGTTCCTTTGCCCCAGCTTGCCCTGTTAAGAAGAAGGTAACTCAGCTTGGTTAGGCTTCTTAGAGATTATATTCTGGAGACCACACAGTCGCAGTCCAAAAATAAATCAAAATCAAGAAATCGCATGTACGATGAAAAGTAGCTGAATGAATTCTATCTCTCTCTCATGCTTTATTTGCATCTTCAGGTACAAGGAAGTGCCAGTGACCCATCTATCCTAGTGGCCACATATGAAGGCGAACACAACCACTCGAGCCCGTGTTGGTCGGCGATTCCACTTGGTTCTGACAAACAGGGAATGAATCTGGGCGCCCCTCCATTTCCGTTGCCCTCGAAGTTGAGATCTTCTAGTCCTAGGAGTACTCCTGATTTGATAAACCTGGGTTTTGACACACTATCTGCAAAAAGGGCCCAAGAAACAGAAGAGGCGGTGGCATGTCAACAGCTTTTGGTGCAGCAGATGGCCTCTTCCCTGAAAAGAGATCCCAATTTCATGGCAGCACTCGCGGCTGTGATATCGGGAAGGATATTCGAACAAACCCGGATGGAGTAATGGTGAATGGACAGGGCATCGTTGGAGTTGTCTATTTAGCATAATTTACGTATAGTTCGAGCCTTGAATTTAATAGTCGGATCATGACGATGGTCAGCATATAAGCTACTTTTGTGTATTGGCTGAGAAAGCAAGTTGATCTGCTCATGAGCTTAGCTTGAGTTCGGCAAATAAGCTACTTATACTCAAGAAGATTGTTTAGAGGTTTAGTCGAATTTGAGTAGCTTGCATATTAAACTTGCCTGGCGATTTAACGAAGAGTTCACCTGTTTATACTATATCTATTTGAGTCGATTTTTACTTCTTGCATTTGCCATTATTAACTACAATAACAATGGCATGCATGCAAGCTTTTAAACTGTTGTACATATGTGAATTTAATCTCAAACTTTCCAATTTCGTTAACAAAATCCTAAACCTTTTCATGTACTTCAAATGAAGTTATTTTGTCCAATTTTTACCTGGAAATGATGATGCAGCAATTTAATCATCTCCATTTGTCCTACATGGCACAACCAACAACTGACATTAGGGAATTTAAACAAAACGAGTCATTTGTTTAATTGTTTCAAATTTTCAGATTTATTCTTTTCTTTGTTTTCATTGTTACTACTCATCTTTTTTCTCTCCTACCCTAGTTCTTCTTTCTCGTGATGAATTGCTCAACCGCAATGCCAATCGGTTCGTACTGTCACTGGCCTCACCAAGCAGTTGCCATTGCAAGCGCCCTCACCACTACCTAGCCATCCTATGTCCTCTCTCTCTCTCTCTCATCATCAATCAGAGCTCATAGAACTTAGGCCGCAAGTTTAGGTAGAGAGAGACAAATAGAGGTGACTCGATCATGGGTGTTTGCGAATGGTGGGATGGCAACAGGCTCACAACGGAGATGAACGGCAGACGCGATGTGGTTGAGAAGGCATGGACATGTCAGTAGGGTGGACGGTGGTGACAACGGCCATGGGTGAAGTACGAGTTCGACAATTAGGGAGAGAAAGGAAGAGGGAAGGAGAGAAAGAAGATGAAAAGTAACAGACAAAAAGGAAAAAAAAATTAAAATTTAAAACTTAGGCAAAATGATGTTCTATTATCAGAAATTGTCCACATCAAATGCCGATCACATCAAATGCCGATTATACCGTGTAGGACCATTGGCAATGATTGTACCATCATGTCAATACTTTTATAAAGAAATTGGTTAGATTGGTTACATTAGAATTTCTCAATAATGTTTAGAATTATACTAGTGAAATTAAAAAGTTTAAAATTGAATTGACATTAATATTATATGTTTAGGATTGGTTTGGTAATTTTTCCATTGTCTAATACTATATGAGTAGTTCTAGTGCATATGGTGAAATCTATATGTATGGTTGGGGCATGTAGGAGTGATTAGTTCTAGGGTGGGTAGGTTTCGGACTTAAAGGTAGAAACCTATCATATTATAACCAGGTTCTCAATTTTTGAAAGTTGCAACTTACCATATTTCCTTGGGAATTGGTTCTAGAACTTACTATATTTTTCTAAGCTAGTTCTAGGGTCTACACTAGAACCTATTATTCTGTTATTCATTTTTTTGGTTTCATTAATAGCAAAATAATATGAGTAATAAAATGATTTAAAGTAAAAAATGAACAATTGAAATCACTATTTGCTGAAAGCAACAATCCATAAAATGACCACATAGTCATGTATAATTATATACACTATAAAGTTCAAACATTTAATATAAAACATATATTATAAAACTCCATTCTTAATTTATACAAATATTGCTCCAAATTCTAATCACCTGAAAACAAAACAAACAATATAGTTTAATTTGCAATAAACTTATATAAAACTTCAGCCTAGAGGTTCAAAATAGAGGAAAGGGAATTTTTCCTTTGTTTGTACTTTTTTCAGCTATATGAAACTGGTTTCGAAATTGGTTCCAAAGTTAGTCTGGTTCGCAGGTGGGTCTTTACTTGAAATCACTATTTGCTCAATTTGACAATTCCAATTTTTGAGTGCTTTCTTTATTTCCTCGCACGTTCTGCTTCCTCCGATTGCTTTTGTCTTTTTTCCTTTGCGCGTGCTTCCTTTCACTTGTAAATGAAAACTTTGCATTTGGAAAAAGAAATTGAAATTCTCTATTTACTAGTGGAACTAAAAATCATTCATAAAGTTGGTGACTAATGATGTAGGTTGATAAAGGCCAAGAAACTTAGAAAGGACAAGGCACGGAAAAAAAGTTGGAGTTCATTAAAGAAATTATGTTGTCTCTTTGGATGGACTTACATATAAATTAAAAAAATATCTCCATATTAGGGGATATTACCAAACTTTCCAGCCAAAATTTGGAATCTTCTTTCATCATCTACTTAGGATAGAGGATTCTACCTTCACCTTCTTATAGAAGTCCAAGGAAGAGTTCAAGCAACATCCCTCCCTACCTTCTTTAATTGGAATTTCCTTCACGTTCCGCGGACAATGGGGAAATGTTTTTTTGCTTTTGACACAAGCAACACTTATCTCATGATATATGTTTATTATAAGATGATGATGGCGACTGAATATTCACATGTATTATGAAATATGATGCTCATATGTGGAAAAAAAGAACGAAAAAGGATTCTCTAACACTAAATAACGTGGAATAATACTGCATGAAGTAAAAACTAACTAGTTAACAAATTTCAACAGCTAAAAGTGCCTGTCACATCGATTGACCTTAGGAATTTCTTCTAAGATCTGGATTCTTACGTAGTTCTAGAAATACTTTCTCTCTTTATTGATTGGGCCCACCTAGAACAAGAAGTCAACAACCAACGAAAAGGAAAAAAGAATTCGGTATGTTTCTACATTGATCATTGTAGGAAAAAAAAACACGCATAGCCGCATTGGTTGACTTCGCCAACGGTGTTGCACACTTCTTGGTCTGGTCTTCGTCTTGCTTCTTGTTACTTGTTCTTGTTGTCCGAGAGAGGAAGGGGGGGCCCGTGGCCAGCGGGGCAGCGAAGGCTCTCACCCAGTCTGGGCGAGACCTTCGTGGCTGGTGAGAGTCGTTGGCAGGGAAAAAGCATCGGAAAAAAAAAGGAAAAATGGAAAACAAAAAAAAGAATTGAAAATTCCAAAATATATCAAAGCATTATTAAGAATTATCTATATCAACACCGATTGTACTATGTAAGATGGCGGTTTCCACCAAAATTGACCAAATAGAAGCAAAACTTAAAATGTTTAAAACTTAATTGACAAGATTAAAATATTTAGACTAAATTGACAAAATTGAAATGTTTAAGACTTTTTGGATAATTTTCCCATGAGCAATCCTTACAAAATCAAAGAAAAACCTAGATAGGACAACTTTTGTTCTATTTGGTATTTGATGGCGCCCCATATGTCCCTAATAGAAAAAAAAAGTTATCTAAGAATTGGGATAAACCAGGAAAAAAGAGATTCCAGAAAAATTCTGCTGCTCAAGCACAAGCACATCAGTAGAAGACAGATGAACTAGGGCAACATCGACAACCGCGTTGCTCAAGAATAACCATTGTTGAGTGGCCCCGTTCCAGAGGCATCGACCGTGGTGTTGACGGTGTTCACAGCTAGCTATCTCTCTCTCAGCTAGGGTTTCACTCTTTCATTTCATCTTTTTTTTATATGTATCTAATCCGATGAAACATGGACCACAAAAGAAATTCCAACGGGGTCCTCAGGAAAGCATCCTAGATGCCTTTTTTGTTTGTGTGGGCATTGCTGTTCAACGTCACATTTATCAATCTTGCATCATGATTGGTGGACGCTCTAGAATGCTTATATAATGTAAAGTGGACAAGCTCTCGATCTTGACATTCTATCTAAGCATCATTTGACATTTTCCCCTTCACACTCCGCGTTCTCTCTGTAAGTCTTGAATTTGAAGACTTTTCAGTTCTCCACGAACATATTAGATTGAATCAATCTAGCATCTTTCTCCTGTACTTTTCTACCTTGCAGAGAGAAATCCAAGAAGCCAGCCAAAACATTGTTGACAATTTGGTGGAAATGTATTCGGTATTATCTTGACACGACCACGACATTGTGGCGGATTCTTTGTTAACCCAAGAATCAGCAAGAAATAAACCAGGGAGACATAGTCATTTAAATGATGTGAGGATGGTGATGTCAAGTGTTGACTACATCATCTGACGTTTGTATCGATTTTCCTATTGGCCAGAAGAGATTGACCACCACCGGCGACAGAGATGTTTAATTGACTTAGAATCCTTCATTTATGATAGTTTTTGGGACACTTAGAATATTTAATTTTTTTGGCTTGATTAATTTCTACAAATGTAAGGTAATCACTCCATACCATAATCACTCCGTCTTATATATTAGGTAATTTACAAGGTAGGTGGTGCCGTCTAAGTGGGAGATTTTGTAATTTGAATTTAGGATCTTTCATGTCCAAATCAAGAATTTAACCACCAAGCTAATCCCTTAGGAGCGCATTTGGTGACTTGGATACGGATCCAATAGAATAAAAATTATGTTACTTGGCATTTGGGGACACATGCATGGATATTGTCACAAATTGAGATGGAAGTGAAAAAGAGATTGAAGAAGAAGAGGGATGTCATAGGAGAGGAATCGTATATTGTGCACTTCATTGATTGTGTATTCAATATATTAGAGGATGAATATATAATACAGAAAGTATTCGATAAAAAAGGCAAGACTACATTCTTCTAATCTAGGTATATCAAATCTAATCCTAGATTGATTCAATCAATCAATTACCATCTCGAATATATCAAGCATAATCCGGACAAATCTTCGATGTCTTGAGTATATCTTCTAACTTTTCCCCACAAGCCGGTGGCTTTTATATGTTCAAGATACCTAGCTTACTTTGGAGATATGCATGTTACTTTGACATAAAGATTTGGTGTCATCCCGATTCCTCTTGTCTTGATTATATCTTCTTGAATTTTCTCTTGGGTAAAGTGACAATTGACTTCTACGTGTTTTGGTCTCTCATGTACCATGGGATTCGTCGCAAGCTTGAGTGCAGAATCATTGTCACCAAATAGCAAGGCCAGTCTCTTGACTTGTACTCCGAGATCTAGAAGTAGGCCTTGTAATCAAACTACTTCACAAATAGTCTTACCTATGGATTGGTACTCAGCATCGGCTAATGATAGGGACACAGTGGACTGCTTCTTTGTCTTCCACAAAAGTAACAATATTCAAAGTTTGATGTAAAACTAGTGATAGACCTTCGACTCATCGGAAAATCATATAATCCACCTCACAATAAGCTGTCATCTCCACATTGCAATTGCAAGAAAGAAGAGTCCCTAGTCCTGGACATTTTTCAAGTACTTTACAACCTTCAAAGTAGCATTCATATTAGACTATTTTGGACTATGCATGAATTGACTTAGTGTCTGGACCGCATAACATATGTTTAGCTATCGCGACCTCTTTTTTCGGCGCCAGATTAGGCGGGCACTAGTGGAGGTTAATGGCTTGGCTAGGTCTATTAGGCTTAGCTCAGGCTCTCCCAAGCTCACCAATTCACAACTTAATAATTTGTTTTTAATCTATAAGTTAATTTTGAAAAGGAGTCGCCACTAATCAATTTGGGGTAGGTCAATTAAAAACCCAAACAAAATATTGTGAGAAATATTTGCTCATGCGCAATTAGAGAAACTAAAATTGGGGACTTGATTATACTAGTTAATCACTAATGCTCTTCCGGTACCTAATCTTATTTAAACTCTAAGACTTTTTGGATTGTCAAGGGATTTTTTGTGCATTTGTGGAGAAATTTTTTTTTGATCTTTTTCCCTTACCCAAAAAAAAAAAAAAAAAAAAAAACATTTTTAATCCTTTTCTTTTTTTCTTTAACATAAAAAGCATTTTTTTTTTGGTTTTTTTGATCTTTTTCGAAAATATAAATCACTTTTTGACTTTTTCTGATTTTTTTTAGGAAAACATATAATATTTTTGGGTTTTTCTGATTTCTAAAAAATTAAATTATTTATTGTTTATTATTATTAAAAAATATATTATATATAATACTATAGTATTATATGAAAAATGACCCAGTCGGATTCTTGAGTTGGGATGACCCGGTTTGTTAAAACCAGTGGCTTGCATTGGATTCCCGGATTGGGTCTGACCCAAATCGTTCTCAAGTGGCCCAAATGGGCTTGTAGCACGGGTTTGGCCAAGAACTTTCTTTTTCTTTTCAAACAATCCATGCTTGAACCAACCTAGCCCACTTTCTATCAAAAGGAATTAGTCGACCCACGCATGTTGGCCCAAATTAGCTAGAACCCTACTCGGGTGAGGTGCCCAAACTCGACCGACCTCGACTTGACACAAGGTCGCCTTCTTCTCCGTCTATTTATGGCACCGATGGAGGGGTTGGGGTGTAACCGGGTGGTAGCTCGGTGTTGATGACGCGGCGATGTAGTGGATGGTAGCAGCCAATTGTTTAGCGGGATTGGCGTTGGGATACACGGCACGGCAAAGCAACAAACACGGAGCTACTTGGCCATTCGAGACCAAGATGCATGGGGTGCGGTGGCGGATGGGGGGTGACGTCGATGGAGGTGAGCAGAGCTCGTCACTACTTGTCCATGGTGAGCAAGGCCAATCGGCCTGATGAGCCTAGTATGACACGACTCCAATCGGCATGGCATGGTAAAGGGGAACTCCATGACGGAGGGCTTCGTTTTGCACTAGGCTTCGAGCATTAGAACATCGGCGATTCTGTGTTGGGGGGCAACAACAACTGGCATCAAGCCAGAGGGCTTCTAAGCGGCTGGGCTTGTGGCTAGTCAACAAGGCGGCAGGTGGCACCATAGCGGCGACAGGCGGCGGGGAGTTAGTCTCACGGTTTTCCTCTCCCCCTTTCTCCCATGGTTTAAGCCACCTTTGTTCAAATCTAGGCTTGCTCGCTTTTAGGCCTCCCCTAAAGTCTCTCAGGGGAAGCTTTCGAAGCTTGCATGCCTTCGATCTCCCTTGGTGTTGCGGTTTTTGGCTTTCCCTCGATGGATCTATTTATAGGCAAAGGGGGGTCGATCGATGGAGCTTCGCCACCGGTCCTCGTACGTCGGCTTACCTTGGTGCGGCTGAATCGGCATCTCCTTAGCCGCCCACTTGCTCTGCTTTGAAGACATGTCACATTCATTGCTAGTCTACTCTTTCTCTCTCCGCCGTAGGCTGTCCTCGAGCGCATCATCATCGCTATGTGAGACCTGCAAAGGTGGAAGAGGAAGGAGGAAGGAGGAAGGAAGAAGAAGAAGAAAGAAGAAAGGGGGGTTGGGCTAAGGAAGAAGGAGTAGTGGGCCTTGGGTCCACGCGGAAAAGGAAAAGAAAAAGGGGTTGGGGTTAGGCCCAACCCAAAGTCCCTTTTTTTTTTTTTTTTTTTCTCTTTTTTTAAAATTTATTATAAAATATCCAAAAAGTGAAAAGTAAAATAAAAAAAAAGGAAAATAATGCTTAATGGATGCAAAAAAAACAAAATAAATAAGGCCTAAGTGATGCGAAAATCATTTTTTCTAGGGTCGAAATTGGTCCCTAATTTTCTATGCAAATCAATTTAAAATACGTAGCTAAAATTTAGGTGTCAACAGCCATTCCTCTTTGAAGGTGAGCTCGCAGAGGTTGTATTCAAAGATGAATTGATACCTAAATTTTGTCCATGCATATACAGTAGATTATATCTTATTTAGAACCAGGTGTCCTATGTAGAAAAAAGAACAATATAACATTATATCTACTAAGACAGATAAAAAGATACCTATACGTACTTATTGGGAATGAGTGAGATAGGGCGCGAACCCCAAATTTGGCAAGTATTAGGGCATGATCTTACCTGATGAAGTAAGGAAGTTGTTTTTCCATGACCTAAACATTATTTCGATCACCTTGATAGGAAATTGCTTTTCCAGGACCCGAACCATTCTTTGATTGCTTGTTAGAGTAATAAGTTGTTTACCCGACCTTTCTCGGGGGATGCCTTGACCTTTCTCAAGGCATCTGTTTGTTGGGTGCCTGATCTTTGTTAAGAACACCAATTGGTTACCTGGCCTTTTTCAAGGGATGCGCTGATCTTTCTCAGGGCATCTATTTGTTAGATGCCTGATCTTTGTTAAGGACATCGGTTGGTTACCCGACATTTCTCAGAGGATGCGTCGACCTTTCTTAGGGCATCGATTGATTACCCGACCTTTCTCAAGAGATGTGCTAACCTTTTTCAAGGCATCTATCTTGGAGGATACTTGGACATTCGCATGCATTGAAAGAGTACTTGGATATTCACAAGTACTAAAAGAGTACCTGGATGTTTATAGGCATTAAAAGAGTACCTGGACATTTGCAAGTACTAAAATAGTAACGGGATGTTTGCAGGCATTGAAAGGGTACTTGGATGATCATAAGTACGAACTCTGAAGGATATCTGGTCATTCACAGGCATCGAAAAGGTACTTGGATGCTTGCAAGCCTTTTGGTAAAGAGAATTTAGGCAATATTTAGGATGAACTTGGGATATTTGTGAAGGTTTTTCACCTTCTAGTACATGGAACATCGAGGACATGCCTCGGATACTAGTGAAGGTCTCTCATCTCTTGGTAATTGGAATATTGAGGACGGGTCTCGGCTATTCGTGAAGGTCCCTCACCTTTGGTAGTTGGAATATCAAGGACGCACCTCGGTTATTCGTGAAGGTCTCTCACCTCTTGGTAATTAGAGTATTGAGGATGCATCTCAAATATTCGTGAAGGTCTCTCACCTCCTGGTAATTGGAATATTGAGGATGTGCCTCAAATATTCATGAAGGTCTCTCACCTCCTAGTAATTAGAATATCGAGGACACACCTTGAATATTCATGAAGGTCTCTCACCTCCTGGTAATTGGAATATCGAGGATGTGCCTCAACTATTTGTGAAGGTCTCTTACCTCCTAGTAACATAAATTTGAATGTAACATGAGGCTTACTTGGATGGCCGCAGGCACTCGAAAGGGCTGTAACACTTGGGTAACCACAAGAACACAAAACAGTGGAATACTTGAACAGCTACTAGTTTTTAATGATATAATTTGAGGACAACTTGGACAAATCGAGTGTCACGGGAGGGAGTACTTGGACGGTGTCAGGTATTCAATGACAATGGAATACTTGCAATCACTAATATCCATACTATGAGGACAATGTGAATGGGTCGAGTGTCGATGAGAGAGAGTACCTGAATAGTGGCTGGTATTTAAAGACAATGGGATACATGGACAGTTGCAAGTATCTAAACTTTAAAGATAACTCGAACAAATTGAGTATCGATAGGAAGGAGTACCCAGATAGTGGTAAGTATCCCAAAGGCAATGGGATACTTAGATAGTCACAAGTATCAAAACTCAGAAAATAACTCAAATAGGTCAGTGTCAAGAAGATAAAGTACCTAAATAGTGGCAAGTACTTAGAGACAATGGGATACTTGGAGAGTCACAAGTATCCAAACTCATAAGACAACTTGAATAGGTCGAGTGTCAAGAAGAGAGAGTACCTAGACATTGGTAGGTATTCAAAGATAATGGGGATACTTGAATAGTTGCAAGCACCCAAACTCAGAAGACAACTTGAATAGGTCAAGTGTTGATAAGAGGGAGTACCCGGACAGTGGTGGGTACTCAAAGACAAAGGGATAATTAGATAGTTGCAAGCATCTAAATTTAGAAACAACTCGAACAGGTCAAGTGTCAATAAGTTAGAGTACCCAGATGGTGGCTAGTACCCAAGGGTAGGATAAGGGTAGAGATACGCTTACTTAACGATATCTTTGATCTTTGGGAGTATGTTTGCTATCTACACAATAGGCACACATGATCATATATGATGTAGATTCATGAATTTAAATGTGATTCATGTATGCCAATTTTGTCAATTTTGCATCATCTGAGTTCCATTGGGGAAAAATTTGAAAGACAACCTACATTCAAAATGTAGATGTTTTGAACATGCCAGGTGAGGAACTTTCAATTTGAAAGGATTTTCCGCTCACTCTCATGGAAAATTGTTGTTTTATCCTAACCATTGATGCAGGATTTATAAATACCACTATCATCATGTCAACAAGGGTCTGAGTATTCTCACAAGCAGTATGACTTTACCAATACGAGAGGTCTTTGCCGGGACTATGATGTACGCTTGGTCAATGGCTTATCAAAGGGGACCATCAAGGTCAAGGCCGATAAAAGAAATGCAACACAATCATCTCCGAGTTTAAAAGTCAAGAACCCTGTGAAAAGAGATTGAATAATCTTGCTTATACTTCTTCGAGCGATGCTTATAAACATATGAAATCCTGCGTTAATTAAAGTGTCCTAGTCTGAAGAGACTTTTACAATAGGGATGTAACGTAGGGTTGGTTAATGTGTAAAAGGGAGTTGGTGATTGCCTTGGCATTGTCACCAGTCCTTCGTCTCATAACTCAGAATTTTCTTCATGGAGGCTCCATTAATTGAATCACAATGGCCGCTCTATTTGGGAGTACTAATGGGGAAAATTCATTTTTTGTTTAAGGGCATCGGCTTTGCTTTTATCAGGCACACTGCTTTTTCATGCCCCCAGTTTTTTGTTGTCTAAGGAACTAGCTTAGGCAAGTTCAAGCAAAACATTGCTATTAGACTCTTAAGGTCTTCATTTTTAGTCAGTGCTCCAAATCACGCTGCTTGAATGACAGTAATTCTTGCTTTGCCTCAATGTGAGGGTGGAATTATAGACTCAATTGGGTTGTACAATGAGTACAAAAGCATAGAGAAAGAATTGCTCTTTGTCATTCTAGGGCACTTAAATTATTGTGAGTGTTCAATATGTAATAAAGACACCCGAAGATTGATGTAAGTGTGAGCAAGAAAATTTTTATCCTCTTTCCCACCTTTTAATGCCACCTTGCCTTTGATCTGCCCTAGTGTGGGGGTGATTCGTGACAGGGGTATAAAAGAAACTTCACAAGTGTATGGGGCTCAAAGAGGGTGAGTAATGGATAACCTATTGTGTTTAGGGTAGAGAAATGAAATGCCTCTCACTATTTGGTTATCGACCATTTGCGAGAGAACTCTTTATCTTGCATACATGGAATTTTCTGCACTCATCTCACAAATGTATAGATAGGGAACTGTGTGTAGGATATGGCTTGCCTTTCGTCATCCTGATGTGCCTCATCCAACATGTTCGGTCAATCTTATATTCTTCATTTAGCTGTCTATTTTGATAATCCTCAGTGGAATTAGTGATCTAGGCAGACAAAAACATCATGCAAAATCCATTTGGAAAATGCATGTAGACTTTTAAATATGAGAGATTTTGTACAAATAATTGAATTTACTCAAAAATTTTATTAACAACATTAGAGGTATTTATTTGATAGAATTGTATTTACAAATATGTTAAATTTTGAATATCAAGTAAGTTATTCACAAATGGGTGTCGACGAATTGTCCCTATTCAATAGGGAGATGACACAAGAATGATCAGCCGTGTTGGGAATTTGATCATTGATTTGATAGGCCTTTCTACTTTTGCCCTTGCAAAACAGAAGATGCAAAAATGGATCAATCAGGAGGGCCAAAATTAAATGTGAATTGAGGCCTGAAGGGTTTCTGTCATTTGCTTTGATGATACTCGGGATGCCATTTTGCTTAGGAGAATTTGTTAAAGTCTGACATGCCTCTCATTAACTTGTTGTCTGTATTTTTTATGGTCGAGTGATCCTACAATAGATAAGAGGGGACATGTTAGTCATGACTCTCAAAGGAGTTGAATAATTGGGAGCAATACAACATTAGCCTTCCTTGGTTTGTTAATGATTGAATATACCTAAAGTACGAGAAAGACATTAAGTCCTTCATCTTTCATTTCGTTAGGTCACCTACTCTCCCATTTTTGCAGATGCAAAAGAAGCAAAATTTTATTTGTTTTTACATATACGGTAGCTAGTTGCCGCTTTTGAGGATTGGACCTCGGACGCCTCTAGACCATTTCAATTCCCATACCACCAGGCAGCGGCACTGGTAGTATTCAAGGAGCGTTTATTTTTCCATCTAACTGAACTGGCTTTTGGATGACATGTCCTTTTACACAAAGTTAGATGAATTCGATACAGGTCACTTCCATGTACTAGCTTGGCCAATATTGATTTGTCCAAAATTAACCATTGAGTTTGGTTCTTGAATCCCAATGCTTATTGTCAATAGTAAAAATATGTCAAAAGCGAATTTAGAGATGGGGAGTATTGGAAACAATACCTAATTACCCTTCACCAGAGTTTGAATTTGATAACTCTTAGGGATATTTGAATGCTGATGATAGCCTTTTTGTCTTGACACAGTTCAACGTCTCTTTTGATTGGCTCTCCTCATTTGTGGTCATGTGTGCACGATTGATGGTCGTTGATTGATCTTCAATGCCTTCCTTCTGTGGAATTTTTCTTTTGTCTTTGATCATATGAACATTAGCAGCATTGGGCAAAGCCATGTACCTCAAGCTTTTATGGAATCTGAGATGGACAATTAAAATCTCTAGTTTTCTAATGGCAATCATTGCTAGGGAGAGTATGCATCTGGAACAAGAAGTGAGGTTTCCGAGTTCTTAAGTCATCATCTGGAATAAGGGCCTAGAGATCGCCTTAACTGTTTGGATTTTTTCCTTGTTGATAGTAACCAATTCAAAGGAAGAAAAGAAATTCCTTCCCTGTGCTTCTTGGCTTGTCAAAGTTGAAAATCTCATCCATGAAACCACAACTTCTAGTTGCTCGGGCATGTTGTGCGAAAAAGATATTGCTTAGACTTGAGACAAAGTTGTGTAGGTGCGAGGCGGAGTGCATAGAGCTCTAAGACTTGCAAAATGGGAAGGTTGAGAGTAGCATGGAGGAAGTTACCCTGCCTTGAGCTACCATGTTATGCATGCTTCGAGTTTGACCATATGCTTGTGCCTATTACGTCCTATCTTTCGTTTCGTGTAAATAGAAGAGAGAGGACATTATTTCCAACATTATGTTTAGGGAATAAGACATACCTTTTTTGGAACAGGATGATCTTTTCTATTTGCCCCTACTTTCTTGAAAGAAAGTTTTCGAATTTGGTGAGTTCTCATGATGTGCCAGTTTTAAATGCCCCCCGTTACACTAGGTCAAAAGGAATGATATTTTGAGACATGAAGTAAATAATAAGTCAGAAAAATAAACAAGATTAAATTTAACATATTGTTTTGACAAAAGCTTTTGTAATGAAATATTTTTGTTTTCAAAAGTATATATATAGGGGGGAGAAAACATGAGGAAGCTTAGCCCTCAATATTCTCCTTAGATAATATTTTCTTTTCATGGTTGGATAGCATAACCGGGCCGGTTTGGAATACCACCTCATGTTCTCAAAATGAAATATTAGAATTGCACATTAGATTACTGGAATGGAAAATGCAATGGTAGCACACTAGATAGGATAGACAACGTGAGAATATAAAAACAACCAAATGTTGGAGAAATCTTTCCAGAATATTTTGAAGCTGACAAAACGTTTCTATCAGTCTAGTCTAGATATTTGCAGACCTTCTGTTTAGAGTCTGAAGACTTTTAGATCACCAGACTCAGCTCTCAAAACTCAAGACTCAAGACTATTCTCATTGACAGTTTTTCTAATCCAGTGTTGAAGGCAATCCAAAGCCGAAGTATTTGGTTAAGGATTTAGTCCTATTCTCTGGAGAAGATCTCTTGGCTGGATAAATATAACGGATTCTTTTATACGTAATCTAGATCGTTTGAAGATCCGATGGTTGACGAAATATTCTTGGAAGGTTCTATTCTTGGAAACCAAGATCTTGATTGTATGGGCGAACAGGATTGATGGGCTATTGTCAGGTTCCTTTAATAGCTCGAATGATCTTCTTAATTGATTCCATCCAACGGGTAGATTGGAGGAAATTCCTTTGGTAAGTGCCAACGGGTATAATGGCATAAAGAAGTATAAAAGGAAGTCGTTCCAGTTACTTTAGTGCATGATCGATAGAGAAATTCCAGAGTCTGAAGCACCTCAATTATTAGTCGATACATTATAAGCGAAATTGTATACACAGAGAGTGTCTATACTCAGTGAGACCTTGAGCGAGTGTGGTAGATCATCTACACCAAGAAATCAAGGAAGATTAACGCTGTAACATCTCTTTGTTCATAGTGGAATCCAGCCAATAGGCTGTCAGTGCAAAAGAGTGGACGTAGGCTTGAAATAAGCCGAACCACTATAAACCGCGTGTTTAATTTTCTCTTCCTTTCTCTCAGTCTTACTTTGATTATTGTTTGTCTCAAATCTATCAACTGTCTAGTATTGTGCAATTATCGAGAAAAATCTTTTATATACCTATTCACCCCCTCTAGGTACTTATACTAGCTATATCAATTGGTTTCAGAGCTTGTGTACTCACTTTATTTGAAGTGTTTTACTTTAGAGTAAAAGATCCATGGCTAGTATGCTAGCACCAGGGCTGATGGAAGGGTAAAGTAATACCAGACCACCCTACTTTGATGGAAATGATTATAACATCTGGAAGAGCAAGATGAAAGCTTTCCTACGATCAAAGGATCCTCTAGAATGGGACGTTGTAGAAAAATGAATTACTCCTACAGTTGCATCAGTCTCTGAAAGAGGGAAAGAAATTGTTGAGACCAGCGGAATGACTTAGGAAGAGATAAACAAGAGACAAGCACTCGATGCAAAAGCAATTTACTCTTTATATTGTGCTTTGTCACCAACTTAATATAACCGAATATCTTCTTGTGCTACAGTAAAAGAAGTGTGGGACAGATTACATATCACCTATGAAGGAACAGATCGAGTGAAGGAAACCAGAATTAATATTCTTCTCGGTCAATATGAAGCCTTCAAAATAAAACCAGGAGAATCTATAACTGACATGTTTAGCCATTTTACAGATATTGTCAATGGTCTTGAGAATCAAGGACAGAAAATTTCTGATCCCATGAAGGTAAACAAGCTACTGTGTGGACTCTCCAAGGATTGGAATCACATAAAGACTTCAATAAGAGAGACGCAAAGAATTATGTCACTATCTGTCGACGAGCTGATTGGAACTCTTCAGTCTTATGAAGTGGAACGAATTAATGAAGACGAAGATCCAAGAGGTAAGAAATCCATTGCATTAAAATCAAATGATGATTCTGATGATATAGATTCTGAAGATTATATGGACGATGAGGAGCTTGCTCTCATGATAAGAAGATTCAGAAAACTGAATAGAAAAGGAAGAAGGTTCAACTCAAAGAAACAAAGTTTCCAAAGATAGCAGACCAAGTCTGTTGATGATGAGGAACCAAACAAAGATGTAGTTTGCTTCAAATGTAAGAAAAAGGGACACATCAGACCCAACTGTTCTCTTATGAAGAAGAAAAGAGGAAAAGCTGAAAAGTTTCGAAAAGCTCTCAAAGCCGAAACCTGGAGTGATACAGAGTGTGAAGAAAGTGATAATGAATATGCCAACCTATATCTTATGGCACATTCAGACTCAGACTCAGATTCTGGATCAAACTCAGACAGTGAATTTGAGGTAAGTGATTTTAAAATTCCTGTCAAAGTTTCTAAATACATTGATGAACTGTGTTTTAGTCTTAAGACTTCTCTCAAAAGAATTTCCGAACTTAAAAAGGAAAACTCAGCTATAAAACAAAAGGAAAACATTTTAGAAGAAAGAGTTAAAAGTTTAGACTTGAATATTTCTACTCTTAAAGAAAAAGAAGATAATCTTTTGAAAGAAAATGCTTTTTTAAAACTGACTTATCAAATATTTCAAAGAAATTTTTGATAGGGTCCGAAAAACTTGAAAAAGTTCTTTCAGTTCAAAGACCTTACTTCAATAAGTCCGGTCTAGGCATGACAGCAGAAACAATTCCCTTGATTAATTTTCCTAAAGTAAAAGAAAGAATTAAAAAAAGACCCTCGAGAGAGGTTTACAAAAATCATTTCAAGAAAGTTTTTGTAAAGTCTGTAGGTCGAAATGCCCTCTGGTGTTCAAAGTGCAACAGTCCATATCACTTTGAAAAAGAGTGTCCTATGGTTTGCAAACCTGTTAAGAAAGTATGGGCTAATACTGTTTATCTTACTAACACCAAAGGATCCAAGAAAATTTGGGTACCAAAGAAAGCTTGAGACTCTCTTTTAAAGTGGTATCTTGACAGCGGATGCTCAAGACACATGACAGGAGACTCAAATTGCTTCATAAAGATTGTTCAAGTAAATGGTAGAAAAGTTTCATTTAAAGGAAACAGTAAAGGAAGTATTGTGGGATTTGGAACTGTGAAAATTAGAAATCTCACAATAAGTAATGTTTCCCTAGTGGAAGGACTCAATTACAATCTTCTTAGCATTAGTCAATTATGTGACACTGGTTTTAAGATCTTCTTTCAAGAAGGAACATGTTCTGGAACCAGTAGAGACTCTACTCAGTCTTTCATGGGTCGAATACATGGAAATATCTATCTTCTGGATGTGAAACCAAATGAATCGCAATGCCTAATCTCAATCCAAGACGAAGCAAGCTTATGGCACAGAAAGCTTGGTCATGTCAACATGAAGCAATTAGCCAAAATCTTATCAAAGCAGCTTGTTCGAGGTCTACCCAAATTACCATTCCAAAAGTCCGATCCATGCACACCATGTATTCTGGGAAAGCAGATAAGAAATTCATTTAAGCCAATAAATCATGTCTCTACTAATCATGTACTACAGTTGCTGCATATGGATCTCTTCGGACCAATCAGATTCCAGAGCATTGGAGGTAAGAAATATTGCCTAGTAATTGTGGACGATTTCTCCCGCTTTACTTGGGTACATTTCTTTGCAAGTAAGTCCGAAACCTTCTCGTATTTTGAAAAATTTGCTAAAAAGATTTAAAATGAAAAAGGATGTGTTATCTCAAGTATAAGAACATATCATGGAGGTGAATTTGAAAATCAAGATTTTACAAAATTTTGTGATTAATCTGGCTTGAAGCATGTGTTCTCCTCTCCATATACCCCTCAGCAAAATGGAGTTGTGGAAAGAAAAAATAGAGCTCTTCAAGAAATGGCTAAAACTCTTTTAATTGAAAGTAAAATTTCTTCACGATTTTGGGCTGAAGCTGTTTCAACAGCGTGCTATATCATCAATAGAGTCTTCCTAAAACCTATTCTAGAGAAAACCCCTTATGAGTTATTCAAAGGTAAGAAGCCCATTGTTTCATACTTTCATGTGTTCGGTTGCAAATGCTTTATATTGAAAAATGCAAAAGATCGAGTTGGTAAGTTTGAAGAAAGATCAGATGAAGGCATCTTCCTTGGATATTCTACATCAAGCAAAGCCTACAGAGTCTATAACAAGAATAGCCAGTCTGTGGAGGAGTCAATGAATGTCAAATTTCAAGACTCTACGCAAGATGAATCCAGTTAGACTCATTATGAAGAGTCTAAACCTGCTCCAGACCCTCCAAAGCTTACAACTCAAGAAGCATCTCAGACTCTGGAAGACTAGCATCAAGCTGTTCATGAAGATTCAAATAAAGAAAGAGATCATCAACTAGACAAATCAACCAGTAACTGGAAGCATAAGTCCAGTCATCCCAAAGATCTCATTATCGGCGAAATTAATGAAGGAATTCGCACCAGATCCAAAAGACGTGAAGAGTCTAGTGCTGTGGCTCTCATTTCTGAAATTGAACCAAAGAGCATATAAGAAGCTTTATCTGATGAAAGCTAGATTGAAACTATGCAAGAAGAGCTCAGACAGTTCAACATTAATGATGTCTGGGAATTGACATCTAAACCAAAAGGTAAAACTGTTATTGGAGCTAAATGGGTGTTCAGGAATAAGATGAATGAGAAAGGAAAAGTCGTACGAAACAAAGCAAGACTTGTGGTCAAAGGATATACGCAAGAAGAAGGAATAGACTATGATGAGACTTACGCACCAGTAACAAGGTTAGAAGCTATTCGATTATTACTTGCGTTTGCTTGCTATAAAAATTTCAAGTTATTCCAAATGGACGTCAAAAGTGCATTCTTAAATGGATTTATTCATGAGGAAGTTTATGTGGAACAACCACCAGGGTTTGAAGACCCAAATAAGCCAGACTCAGTCTTCAGACTGAAAAAGGCATTGTATGGTTTAAAGCAAGCACCTCGAGCTTGGTACGACAGACTAAGTAAGTTCTTAATACAGAATGATTTTGTCAAAGGTAAAGTAGATACTACTTTATTTATCAAAAAGGAAAACAAAAGCTTTTTACTTGTTCAAATATATATGGATGATATTATTTTTGGATCCTCTAATGAAAGTTTGTGCAAGAAGTTTTCTAAGTCTATGCAAGATGAGTTTGAAATGAGTATGATGGGAGAATTAACATTCTTTCTTGGTCTTCAAGTAAAGCAATTGAAGGAAGGAACTTTTATTTATCAAGAAAAATATGCTAATGATCTTGTCAAAAGGTTTGGATTGGAAAATTGCAAAAAGACTAATATACCAATGTCAAGTTCTTTGAAGATAGACAAAGATGAAGAAGGGAAGAAAGTTGATCAAAAGCTTTACAGGAGCATCATTGGTTCACTTCTTTATCTTACTGCTTCTAGACCTGACATTTTGTTGAGTGTTTGCATCTGTGCTAGGTTTCAATCAGATCCTAGAGAATCCCATATCAGTGTTGCGAAACGTATTATTAAATACATTGCTTCATCTTCAAGCATCGGTCTTTAGTATCCTAAGAAGGGAGACTTTAGTCTTCTGGGATATTCAGACGCAGATCTGGCCAGTTGCAGAGTCGATAGAAAGAGTACCTCAGGAACTTGCCAATTGCTTGGAAGCAGGACAGTGTCTTAGTTTTCAAGGAAACAAAGCACTGTGGCTCTCCCAACAACAGAAGCAGAGTATGTAGCTCTTGGAAGTTGCTGTTCGCAAATTCTATGGATAAAACAACAGTTACAAGACTTTGAAATTGAAGACTCATGCATAGAAATCAGATGTGACAACACCGGCGCAATCAATCTCACTAAAAATCCAATCCTTCATTCAAGAGCAAAGCATATAGAGATTCGACATCATTTCATTAGAGATCATGTTCAAAATGGAGAAATCTCGATTCAATTTGTTGATTCAAAGAGTCAACTAGCGGATATATTCACAAAGCCTTTGGAGAAAAATCAATTCGATTTTATTCGCTCCAGACTCAACATTTTGAAGCTTGAGGAAGTTAAAGTCTAGAGACTCTCCAACCCTCAGACTCAGACATTCATGGCTATAGATTGTAAGTTGCTATTATATTTAAACTCGAAAAGGTACGATCCTTCGTTCAGTTAATTTATAATTTCCGTGAAAAACGGAATCTTATCTTTTCAAAAGGATTAACTTCTATTTGGTAGTTATTGATTTTAAAAAGAAGTGTCTGTTCACTTTCCTTGTGCCGATTGATCTTTCCTTTTTAAACTGAGTTATATATATATAGTTTTTCTTTTTCGCCTAATCTTCAAAACCCTAAAAGGCATTCTCCTCCCAATCCTGTCTCTACTTCGTGTTCATCTTCGAGAAAGTTGTCATCTTTTATTGGGAAAGCGAGTAAATGAATCTTTCAACGATAAGGAAGGATGTCTTCTTCGAGAAAGTCTTCAAGAATCGCGAACAAGGGACCACAAAGAATGAGGGAGGGGCCTACCCATTTCGATCTCACCGAAGAAGAAGATTTATCGAGTCAGCAATAGAGCCCGATTCACTCTCCACCACGTCACTCAACATCATCTACCCCACAAGGTGCGGGTCAACAACCGGAGGAAGAAATAATCGAGGACGCAGACCTTGTAAGAGTCCAAAAACCCTCTTTTATTTACAAGCTCTATTATGCGTTGAAGAGCACTGGGACTCCGCTGAACTACGTAGATGATTTCCTTAAGGATAAGAATTATGTGAATGAGTATATATTTTTGCGACAAATGGAGGATTTGGGAATTGCTCCCAAAGGAAAGGCTGAGGAAGCACTTGCGAATATTCCAAGTGGCCCTCGTGTATCGGGACAGAATCCGACTGACGGGAACGATGATGATAAAATGTTTAGTGAATTTCAACCTAGAATGGGTATTGTTGCGAAGGTGAAGGGAAAAAGAATGGATTTGTTTAAATCGAAGGAACAGGAGAATTTGTTCTTCAGACTATTAAAACGAGGGGTGATAAACCCTACGAGTGTTGATTTCGATTTCTTGGATGCCATTAATGTGAACTTAAGGGAGAAGTTCAATCTGCTTCAATTTGAGCAATTTTGCACCGATACCACATATGGTTATGCACAATTAACAGCATACTTCTATTTGAATCTTAGCTTTTTAGATGCGAATAGAATATCATTCAGTGTTCAAGATCAGGACTATGTGATAGATGTGGACATGTTGGCTGACATAATTGGAGTTGAACGAGGACGCTATCAACTGATCAAAGTTTCAATTGCTCGTGCCTCATTGGAGCTTGTCAAAGATAGGGATACAGAGGAAATAATTACCTATTCAAGGATGCGAGCCATCAATATGTTGCTTCACAAAATTGTGATCAATTGTATCAGGCCGAAGTCTACATCCAAGACTGACATGTCTAATTCCGAGGCAAAATTGATGTACACAATTAACTCAGGGAAGAAGTTCTCTCTCCCTCACACCATTCTCTTTCACATGTACAGAGCAATGGCGAAGGACAAGGGCCAATTGCCTTACCCAGGTCTGGTGACCAAGATCTTCGGACACTTGAATATTGAACCTCCACATACTCTTTGTGTTCAACCATGCGAAAAAATGGTGGTAGGTTTTAAAATGCTGACAAAAATGCGTCTGAAAGAGCTTGCTAAGGCAATAGAGAAGTTCAGAGTGAATACTCCAGTACCTTCTGCTTCAAAGAGAAAAGGGAAGGAGCCCATTGGTGCCCTATCCAAAAAGAAAATAACTCTCATCTTGGAGGATGAAGATGAAGAGGAAGATCTCACTATCTCTGCATTGATAAGAACTAGACGTTCTGTACCTGAATCAACGGAACATCAGAAGAAAGGGAAAGAAGTAGAAGAACAGAGAGAAGAAGAGGAGCAAGAAAAGAACAGAGAAGCAGAGGAGCGGTAAGAGAAAGAGAAAGAAGCTGAAGAAGAAGGAGAAGCAGAGAAAGAAAAGTCTGCAGATGAAACCGGAGAGAAGGGGAATCTAGATGCTGAAGAGCCTGACCATCACTCTTCCCCATTTGAGGTCCTAGAGACAGGGGGAGATGGCGAGCAAGGAAGGACTACACCACATGCTGTCACCAGTGAAGGTCTAAGACGCTCACCAGCAGATCCAGAAGATTTTCAGGCTTCTCAAATGCCTGAAGAAGGACATGATACGTCAACTCCAAATCTGCAAGATTATACAGAAGCTCCATCGTTTGCATTCACTCCATCCGAGAAAGCAAATGCGAGCACACAGACGGACAATACAGCAGATTTTCGTCGTATCCTTGATGTTCTTCTGGAAATGCGGGGTCAAATCTATGCTCTGGACTGTGAAATTCAAGTCATGAAGAATGCTGGACAAGCATCTTCTGGTACCCTGACGGATCAAATGAAAGACCTTGCTCTTCAAATTCAAGCAAATGCCAAAGGAGAAGACGTGGCTCATCTCAGGGAAGACTTGAAGAGGCTGGAAGGCATCGTCCAGTCGATGGGAGATTTCCAGATCGTGCGCATTCCCAAGCAGACCTGACTCTTTTCTCACCTTTTTAATGATGACAAAAATGGGGAGAATTGCAAATTTGAACTATCTAAACTTTGACTTTAAATTTCTTTTGAGTGTTTGAATGTTTGTTTTTGAGTATGACTTAAGTGAACTTGGGTGTGAAGGGTGTGAACTTGAATTTGACTGACTTGGGTGTAGATTTTGATGCTTGACTGTTTGCATTTATATCAAGTGTTGTCGTATGGTATTACTCATGAAAGACTAACCAATTTTCTGTGGATGCAGAGTCTGGTTGTTTTATTAATCTTTATGAGATAGCCATATTGCTTGAGAAATGTTTTTGCAAGTCAAAGATGTTCAAATCTACAGGAAAGTTTTGTCACCATAAAAAATGGGGAGATTGTTGGAGAAATCTTTCCAGAATATTTTGAAGCTGACAAAACGTTTCTATCAGTCTAGTCTGGATATTTGTAGACCTTTTGTTTAGAGTCTCAAGACTTTCAGATCACCAGACTCAGCACTCAAGACTCAAGACCCAAGACTATTCTCATTGACAGTTTTTCTAATCCAATGTCGAAGGCAATCCAGAGCCGAAGTATTTGGTTAAGGATTTAGTCCTATTCTCTGGAGAAGATCTCTTGGCTGGATAAATATAACCGATTCTTTTGTACGTAATCTAGGTCGTTTAAAGATCCGATGGTCGATGAAATATTCTTGGAAGGTTCTATTCTTGGAAACCAAGATCTTGATTGTATGGACGAACATGATTGATGGGCTATCGTCAGGTTCCTTTAATAGCTCGAATGATCTTCTTAATTGATTCCGTCCAACGGGTAGATTGGAGGAAATTCCTTTGGTAAGTGCCAACGGGTATGATGGCATAAAGGAGTATAAAAGGAAGTCGTTCCAGTTGCTTTAGTGCATGACCGATAGAGAAATTCCAGAGTCTGAAGCACTTCGATTATTAGTCGATACATTCTAAGCGAAATTGTATACACATAGAGTGTCTATACTTAGTGAGACCTTGAGCGAGTGTGGTAGATCATCTACACCGAGAAATCAAGGAAGATCAACGCTGTAACATCTCTTTGTTCATAGTGGAATCCAGCCAATAGGCTGTCAGTGCAGAAGAGTGGACGTAGGCTTGAAATAAGCCGAACCACTATAAACCGCGTGTTTAATTTTCTCTTCCCTTCTCTCAGTCTTACTTTGATTATTGTTTGTCTCAAATCTATCAACTGTCTAGTATTGTGCAATTATCGAGAAAAATCTTTTATATACCTATTTACCCCCCTCTATGTACTTATACTAGCTATATCACCAAAATCCATGAAAACTCCTATGAAAGCCCCCAGTAGACTTGAAGTATTCGCATGAGAAGATCACTTCATTGAAGCTACGAAAGTGCAATCCATGCAACCAAAAGCAATGCTTACGGGGTAAAGCTGTTATGAACAGCTTTATCATTTCTTCATCGGCTAGTTGAGGGTTGGTTTGAATCACAAAAGCCTCCCACCTTTCTGCATATGCTAAGAAATCCTCCATTAGTCTTCTTCTGATGTGAACCAAATCCTCGTAGGGTGTTCAGCTCCAATCTTGCTTTGGTATTAATGCAGGAATGCGGTAGACAACTTATCTCAGTCCCTTATGTGGTGGATCTTTGCCATGAAGAACTATTGTAATGCGGGCCCTATGGCCTAACCATTGCAATCCGATTGTAGCCCCGACTTATTTCAATATGGAAATATTGCAAGTGGGTCATGGGACAAGTTGTGTAGTCATACTTATAGAGATTAGGTATCCCCGTTTCTTCGGGGAGTCATAATCCTATGCAGGCAAGACGGATCTGCCGTGTCTTGGTTAGGCCACTAGTTTTTCCATTGCATATTCATTACGGTGGTGAATTATGTTACTTCAAGAAAGATGGACTCTATTGAGATCATTTCATTTCTGTCTTCTTGGTCAAAAGTTCCAATCAAGGATGAGGCGTTTATGTCATCCTTATTGTCGAACAATAAATTTAGCAGCCCATTTAGAGACAAGTCATGACGGATGAATTTTTCCTCTTCTAATAGGCTTTGGATCCTGTGCGTGGGTGGGGGGTAGTTATTTAATGATTGATTGATTTCATCTATATAGGGAATGCTTGAAGTCTTGGTGTGGCAGTCCATTGGTTGTCAGATTTTGCCTATGTTCAGTGGTAGGCGTTGGCTCGAATTGCTTACGCTTTCTTTTCTTGACTCCTGGTCCTGACTTTTGGAGTAAGGCCCTTTGTTTTGCCAGGTGGACTTTGTCAGGGGGACTGGGAGATGGTGGAGCTTCGCTCCCTAGGTTAATGGGGGTTGGCATTCTTTAGACCCTAACTCTGATGGTAAGCTTAAGAAGCTGTCCTGCCGTGCTTCAATTTTGAGTAGCGTTGACTTCATCTGTGGGTTCCTTGCCTTTCTTAGTGAAAAGCTTTTCAATAATAGGATACTGTTTGGTCATCCATTTATCATGGAAGGCTACATTGATATCTTCTTCTATGGGCTGCAGGTCAGATTAGGTGGTCGGGCTCCTCCTTGACATGGCATATGTTATTAAAAACATATTATCCTTTGTCTCTGCAACCATAGGCTCTTCATGAGGTGAGGCGATGTCGGTGTCGATGTCAACGCCATATTCTTGGCGGAAAGCATTAGTCAGCTCCCTCTAAGTCTTAAGGAGACTAACCCTTCTTATAATGTACCATCGAAGGGCGAGGTCAATCAGATTTAATTGGTACGATTGAATCATCCTTCAAATCAGGTAGGCCTGTAAATAGGCCTCTGAGGTATTGGCATACTTTTCGCATTCAGGCACTTTGAGCTCTTCTAGGATCTTAACACTAACATAATTAGACAAATTAATGGGATCTTGCCCTTGCAGCTGACTTAGCTTCTTCATGATCTTTACATATTGTCTGTCCTATTGGTCATCCTCTGGGAAACTTGCAGGTGTCATGAGTGTGTTTAAAGTAGCTACGGGGTTAGGCTTGGCCTAAGTGGACTCCATTTGCCTTGAAAGTTGTTGAAGGACAATGGACATTTGTTCTACACCGTCTTCAATGTTAGTGATGCGGTTTTGTACATCATTCTAATTGGGCACTATTTCCTAAGGCCATTCAGATGTGATTGGTAGTTGGCAATTCATAATTACCTATGTCACAAAAATAACGAATGAGTACAAGAGTAAATAAAGATTGACCCATGGCAACGGTCCAACTATTTTTATTTATCAAAAGAGGATTTCACAAACAACATACTTCTAACATTTGAAGTTGAAATTAAAATGATAGAACGAAATACTAGGTATCAAACAAAAGTCCATAAACAATGGGAATAAGACAAAATTGTCACAATATTATCACTAGAGGGTACATGACTACTATTTTATATGCGATAGAGAGCTTTGTTCTTGCGAAGATGTTTGCTTCCTCGAACTGGCTCTGAGATGTGTACCCAACTTATTCCCAAACCTTTGAATATGCTTTGCTTACTTGTGTGGACTGATTTTGCGAGTTGGATCAGGGACCAATGGTCGTAGTCTTGTCAAGATACGATGGTTGTGGATGTAGGACTCAGAGACGTGATGGGCCTTTTCTTGTCTCTCAAGCCCTTTGGGTACCATGATTCTCTTGCGATGACACTTGCTCCACGTTTCCTCGATGATGATAATCTTGAATGCGTAGTCACAGCTTTGATGGGTGAAAAAGAGTGGAGAGATTTTCGTCTTGAAGGGCAGCATGATCTCCTGAAGGGCTCTATACTGTCACGCCACCCTATATGGATAATAGGGAATCACACCAGTGAGGCTGAGCAACGGAATTGGATTGCAACATTTGCAAGCAAAGTGACTTCTCTTTTTGTGGAACCAACCAGCACACCATAGGATAGCCTCAAGAGTGGGGTCCCTTAGGAAATTTATCCAGTTAAAACAGCTTTGGTTGGGAATGTATGGTCCTAGAACCACAAATATTTGTAGTGGATTTTCGAAATAATTTATATCCGACAATTGCATAAGGCATCGAAATTCACTTAGGTGAGAAAAGAACAAGATCTGTAAATTCTGAGGAGGCCCGCATGATTTTTCCATGTTTTCTTTAAAACGATTAAGGGATAAGAATGTTTCAGCCAAAATCATGTTGACATGATTTTGCCCCCTTAACACCTAATTAACCAACCATGCCACTAAGGGACTTATGGCTGTTAGAGAAAACTCTCTTATTTTGAAGTTGACAAAACGTTTCCATCAGTCTAGTTTGAAGACTAAAACTCAACTGTTAAAGTCTGATGAACTCCAGACTCTGTCGTTAAAGTTTGAAGATAGCAAGACTCAAGACTCAAAGTCAACTCACACTGGGAGTTTCTAAACCAACGAAGAGAAGACTTATCCAGATGTGAGTTTATCTTTAAGGATTCGGTTCGTACGGTTTATAGAAGTTCTTACAGCTAAAGATATCACATTAAGATCAATTATTCTTATTGAAATCAATTCAAATAATCAAGATCTGATGAAAAGCAAAGTATACTTGGAAAGTTCTACTTACGGAAACCTAGATTCCGATTGTATGGGTGAACATAATTGGTGGGCTATCATCACATTCCTTATATAACTCGAGATCTCCTTGATTGATTTTGTCAAACGGGTAGATTAGAATAATTCCTTTGAAAAGTGCTAATGGTTATAAAGGCATGAAGGAGTATATAAGGAAGACGCTCAAGTTATTTAGGTGTGTGTGTGAAAGAAATATTCCAAAGTCTGAAGCTCTTAGTTCTTTGCTATTTCAATTGCTAAGTTTAAGTTGTACTCAAAAGAGAGATCAAACGCTTGTGAAACCTTGAGGAAGTATAGTAGAGTTTCTACACTGTGCAATAAATGATGTGAGGCTATAAAAACTCTTTTGATTCTTAGTGAAATCCAGCCAGTATGCTGTCAGTGTTGGAGAGTGGGCATAGACTTGATCTAAGCCGAACCACTATAAATTTTGTGTCACAATTATCTTTTCTTGAACTCTTTACTTTGATTCATCGTTTTATATAACCATTTATAGTCTTTTACATCTTCAGTCTATTATCCTCACAAGACGGGTTAATCTATTAAACCTCGTAAAACGTTCTTGAACGCCTATTCACCCCCCTCTAGGTGTCCTTACTAGGCTTTTCATTTAGTAGTAGAGCTTGTGTGCTCATTTAATTGACGTGTTTTTACTTTTGAGTTAAAGATCTATGGCTAGTATGTTGGTTGCAGGATTGGTTGAAGGCCAAAGTAACACCAGACTTCTTTACTTTCATGGAAATGAATACAGCGTATGGAAAAACAAGATGAATGCATTCCTAAGATCGAAAGATCCTTTGGAACGGGATGTGGTGAAAAATGAATCATTTCTAAAGCTGCATCAGTTTCAAAAAAATAAAAAGAAGTTATAGACACTAACGAGATGACACAAGAAGAGATAACAAAGAGACAAGCTCTTGATATTAAAGCAATTTACTCTTTATATTGTACTTTATATCCTATTGAGTATAATAGAATTACTTCTTGTGAAACAGCCAAAGAAGTTTGGGATAGGTTGCACATTACCTATGAAGGAATTGATCGAGTGAAAGAAACAAAAATCAATATTATACTCGGATAGTATGAAGCCTTCAAGATGAAGCCAGGAGAATCTATCATTGACATGTTTAGTCATTTTACTGAGATTGTAAATAGTCTAGAGTATCAGGGATAGCCAATCTCAGGATCAATGAAGATTAACAAATTGCTGCGTGGACTCTCTAAAGAGTAGAATCACATGAAGACTTCAATAAGGGAAACTCAAAGGATCACGCTGCTTTCTGTAGACGAGTTGGTTGGCACACTTCAGTCTTATGAAGTGGAGCAAATCAATGAGGAAGAAGATTCCAAGGGTAAGAAGTCAATTGCTTTAAAATCTAACAATGACTCCGATGTTACAGACTCTGAATATGATATGGATGATGAAGAGTTAGCACTTATGATAAGGAGGTTCAGGAAACTGAACAAAAATGGAAGAAAATTCAATGGAAATAAGCAAAGCACTCAAAAGTTTCAAAATAAATCAACTAAGAATGATGAAGCCAACAAAGATGTGATATGTTTTGAATTCAAGGAAAATGGACACATTAGACCCAACTTTTCTCTGTTGAAGAAAAAAAAGAGAAGAGCTGAGAAATACAGAAATATACTCAAAGTAGAGATATGGAGTGATATTGAATGCGAAGAAAGTGATGAAAATTATGTCAATATTTGTCTAATAGCAAAATTAGAATTAGCGAAATTAAGGTAAGCAATTTAAAAATTCTTACTAAAGTCTCAAAATACATTGATGAACTTTGTCTTAGTCTCAAAACCTCTCTTAAAAGGATTTCCGAGCTAAAAAAGGAGAATTCTACACTTAAGCAATAGGAAAATTCTTGGAAAGAAAATTTTGAAACTTAAGACAAAAGTTTTGTTGTTTTAGAAGAAAATGTAGACTCTCTTTCAAAAGAAAATATTTTTTTCAAAATAACATTTCAAATATTTCAAAAAGGTTTTCAATAGGATCTGAAAATCTGGAAAAAATTCTTTTGGTACAAAGACCTTATTTCAACAAATCAAGCTTGGGAATTACTTTAGAAACTATTCCTCTAATTGATTTTCCAAAAGTAGAGGAAAGAATCAAATAAAGACCTACAAAAACTTTTTACAAAAACCATTTTCAAAAAGTCTTTGTAAAACCTGTTGGCCGAAGTGCTCTGAAATGTTCAAAATGCAACAGCTTAGAACATTTTGAGAAAGAATGTCAAATGGTTTGGAGAAGTCAATTGTTTCTTATTTTTTATGTGTTTGGTTGCAAATGTTATATTTTGAAAAATGCAAGTAATCAAACTGGTAAGTTTGAAGAGAAATCAGACGAATGAATTTTCCTTGGCTACTCAATATCAAGCAAAGCCTACAAAGTATTCAACAAAAGACTCAATTTGTGGAAGAATCTATGAACGTCAAATTCCAAGATTCTTTGCAGAATCAATTCATTCAGACTCATTATGAAGAATTTGAACCTGCTCCAGACTTTACAAAGTCTACATCCCTTGAAGAACAACAACAAACAGAAGTTGAAGAATCAACTAAAGTAGAAGATTAGCAAACTGGCAGACCGACCAATAATTGGAAGCACAAGTCTAGTCATCTCAAAAAACTCATTATCGGTGACATTGATGAAGGGATTCGCACCAAATCCAAAGGGCAAGAAGAGTCTAGTGCCGTGGCACTTATCTCTGAAATAGAACCCAAAAAATAGAAGAAACTTTAACTAACGAAAGCTAGATTGAAGCTATGCAAGAAAAACTCAGATAGTTCAGTATTAATGATGTCTAGGACCTAACTCCAAAACCAAAAGATAAATCCATTATTAGAGCTAAATGGGTTTTCAGAAGCAAAGCAAGACTCGTGGTCAAAGGATATACGCAAGAAGAATGGATAAACTATGATGAAACCTACAAACTTGTAGCAAGGTTAGAAGCAATTAGATTATTACTTGCTTTTGCCTATTATAAAATTTTCAAGTTATTCCAAATGGACATCAAAAGTGTATTCTTAAATGGATTTATCAAAGAAGAAGTCTATGTGAGATAACCTCCCAGATTTGAAGACCTAAAGAGACCAGACTCGGTATTCAAATTGAAAAAGGCTTTATATGGACTAAAGCAAGCACCTCAAGCATGGTATGACATGTTAAGTAAGTTTATAATTCAAAATGGTTTTTTCAAAGGAAAAGTGGATACTACCTTATTTATTAAAAGAGAAGGTAAAAATCTTTTACTTGTTCAAATCTATCTTGATGATATCATATTTGGATCACCTAACGAAAACTTGTGCAAGAAGTTTTCTAAGTCTATACAGGATGGATTTGAGATGAGCGTGATGGGTGAACTATCTTTTTCGGATTACAAGTGAAACAATTAAAGAAAGGAATTTTCATTCACCAAGAAAAATATACAAAAGATTTCATTAAAAATTTCATATTGGAGAATTGCAAAAAGATTGAAATACCAATGTCAAGTTCTTCGAAGATGGACAAAGACGAAGGAGGAAAGAAAGTTGACTAAAAACTTTATATGAGCATTATTGGTTCACTTCTTTATCTTACTGCTTTTAGAACTGATATTTTGTTTAGGGTTTGCATTTGTGCATGAATTCAATCAGATCCCAAAGAATTTCATCTAAGTGCTTCAAGACACATCATCAAATACGTTGCAACTACTTCAAATTTAGGCCTGTGGTATCCCAAAGAATGAGATTTTACTCTTCTTGGATATTCAGATGCATATTTAATAGGTTGCAGAGTTGATAAAAAGAGTACTTTCGGTATGTGTCAATTGCTTGGAAACAGGACAATATCTTGGTTCTCAAGAAAGTGAAGTATTGTAGCTCTTTCAATAGCAGAAGCAAAGTATATGGCTCTTGGGAGTTACCGTTCTCAAATCTTATGGATAAAACAACAACTAAGAGACTTTGGAATCGAAGACTCATGCACAAAGATTAAATGTGACAACACTAGCACAATTAATCTCATCATTTAAGGGCAAAGCACATAGAAATTCGACATAATTTTATTAGAGATCATGTTCAAAATGAAAAAGTTATGATTCAGTTTATTGATTCAAAAAATCAATTGGCAGACATATTTACAAAGCCACTAGAGAAAAACTTATTTGAGTCAATTCGCACTAGATTGAACATCACATTTCTTATCTAGTAAAGTCTAAAGGTGCTTAGACTTAAAGGTAAAGTCCGAAAGTGTTCAGACTCAAAAGACCAAGAGTTATGACTATAAGTTATTTCGATACTAGCAATTTAATTTTTGGTTAAAGATTTGAAAATGTATAGTCTATTTTTAATCACTAATTTGATAGAAATTATCTTTCCAAAGTTTCTGAATTTATGGCATTTTAAAAAATGCAGTTATTTATTCTAAAAAAGGAAGTTAATCATTTTCGAAAAGACATTTTTATGACAATTTGTTTGCCTCGCTTCACTTACTTTATATACTGTTGAAATTCATCTTCTCCGTTCTCACTCTCAAACCCTAACATTCTAAACCCTCATTTGCTTTCACTTTTACTCTCGATTAACCCAAAAAGTTATCACATTTTCGAGCAAGTTTGAGAATTCCTCCTTTGAAGTGACAATGTCTTCGAGAAAGTCTTCGAGAATTGCAAGTAGGGGACCACGTCACATGCTAGAGGGTCCTACTCACTTCAACTTGATCAAGGGAGAAGATTCTCTTTATCAGCAACAACATTCTCAAAAGCGTTAATCTCCACCACCACCTCAACCAAAAGAAGAAATAGTGGAAGAAATTGAACCTGTAAGAACGCTAAGACCTAATGTTGCTTTCTCGCTTTACTCTAAGTTGAAGGAAGGAGGTACTGCGATGTCTTTGATTGACGAGTTTTTTAGATAAAGAGGATTAAAAAAATGAAACCTTATTTTTGCGAGAAATGGAAAAGTTAGGAGTTGCAGAGAAAGGGACGGCTGACAGAACCTTTGCAAATTTTCCAAGTGACCCACGTTTTGGTACTGCTAATCAACCATAAGAACAGGATGACAATGAACAAATGTTTGCACATTTTTAGCCTAGAATGGGAGTGGCTACTAATGCTGTCAATGATGGAGCGAGCATTTTCCGCTCTAAGGAGCACAAGAAAGTTTATCTAAATATGTTGAAAAGAGGGGTGATGAACTCTAGGAGTGTTAACTTTGATTTTCTCGATTCAATTAGAGTAAATCTGCAAGAGAAGTTTGCACTTCTTCAAGTGGAGAATTTTTGTTCAAAATCTACAATTGTATATCCCGAACTCACAGCATACTTCTATTTGAATTTATCCTTTTTGGTTGTGAATAGTTTCTCTTTCACGGTAAGGGATAAGGAATTTTTGGTGGATCTGGACACATTGGCTGACACAATTTGGGTGGAAAGAGGGTATTTCCAACCAATTAGCGTGTCCTTTGCTTATGCTACTTTGGAATTGGCATGAGACAAAGATGTTGATCGCAAGATCTCCTATTCAAGGATGAATGCCTCAAATATTTTGCTACACAAAATTGTGATCAACTACATCCATCCAAAATCTACATCAAAGACGGATGTCTCTTGTTCCAAAGCAAAGCTGATGTATGCCATCAATGCTGTCTGCAAATTCTCTCTGCCTCACACCATCCTATTTCATATGTACAAGACAGTGGTAAAAGATAAGGGACAACTCTCTTATTTTGCTCTTATCACACGCCTTTTTAGACTTTCTAAAATCCACCTTCCCACACATTTATGTTTGACAAACATCACTCTAACGGTGATTGGATTTAAAATGATCACCAAGATGCGTCTAAAAGAGCTTAATAGGGCGTTGGAATGC
Organism: Eucalyptus paniculata subsp. matutina; assembly: GCA_017140255.1. Classification (NCBI taxonomy): domain Eukaryota; kingdom Viridiplantae; phylum Streptophyta; class Magnoliopsida; order Myrtales; family Myrtaceae; genus Eucalyptus; species Eucalyptus paniculata. The sequence continues at coordinate 36,930,580 of CM029437.1, forward strand.
ATGAAGGAGAAGTCTCCCGTCAAGACGAAACAAGGCTCTACAATGACCAAAAGGAAAGGTAAGGAGCTCATGGATGTTCCGGCAAAGAAGAAGAGAACTCTCATCTTGTAAGATGAAGAAGATAAGGACGAGATGACTCTTTCAACCTTAAGGCACTTGAAAAGTTTCATCAACTTTTGCGAAACTAGAGAAGAGACTAAGAGAAGAGATGAGGAAAAAGAGGAAGAGGAAAGAAGAGGAGAAGAAGCAGAAGAGGAAGAAGGAAGAAGAGGCTCGAGATGACTCTTTTGAGCCTACTTTAGCTGTATCCTTGTCAAGAAACTTTGAAAAGACAAGGAATGAAACTGCTGGTGAGAAAGCAAAAGAACAACATCACTCTCTTGCTAAAAAACAAGGGGAGTTGCGAAAAAACGAGATATTTCTTTGCCTATTCTCACTAGTGATGTTAGTTGGTTTGCAGTAGATCCAGATGATGTATATGCTTCTCTCCATCCAGAACCAGAATTTGCAAAATTCACTTTACCTCATAGTAGACAAACTGCTGAAGATCCGTCCAATTTCAGAACTCCAAGAACCGATTCAGCTGGACCCAGTGCCTCATTACCTCATTCAACGGATTTTTCCACGCATAATGGATGTTCAGTTGGATTTAAAGAAGGGTCAATATGGTTTGAACTATGAGATAAAATATCTCAAAAAGGCTTTCTTGGCTACTTCAGTTTCATTGCAAGATCCGTTACTTACCTTGAAGACTCAAGTGCAAGATCATGTGAAGGGTGAAGATTTCCAGTAGCTGAAGGAGACTATTGGGAAGCTTGAGAAGACAGTGAGCTCTATGGGAGAATTTTAGCTTGTTCACCTGCCCAAATAGCCTTGACTCAAACCTCACTATTTTCAAACAACTCTTTTTATTTATTTTCCACTTTTTGCTGTTGACAAAAAGAGGGAGAAGTTTGATGCAGATTTGATTTTGTTTGGATTATTTTTCCTTTGAACTTATCTTTATTTGGTTGTCGATTGAACTTTTTGACTTTAGACTGTTTGATTTGATTTTTTTATGCTTGTAGTAACTTAGGCTGTGACAATGATTATGGAAGGATAGTTATTTTGTAGGACTAACATGTTTTCTGTGGTTGCAGAATCGTTACTATTCATGTCCTAATCTACTCATCTTTTATGAGATATCTTGCTTTGCTTAAGTTTTGTTTTGCAGGTTAAAAGTATTCAAATCTGCAAGAAAGTTTTGTCACCATAAAAAATGGGGAGATTGTTAGAGAAAACTCTTTTATTTTGAAGTTGACAAAATGTTTCCATCAGTCTAGTCTGAAGACTTCAAGACTCAATTGTTAAAGTTTGATGAACTCCAAATTCTGTCGTCAAAGTTTGAAGACTGAAAAACTCAAGACTCACAGTCAACCTACACTGACAGTTTCTAGACCAAATAAGAGAAACCTTATTCAAATGCGAGTTTATCTTTAAGGATTCGGTTCGTACGGTTTATAGAAGTTTTTACGACTGAGATAGCACATTAAGATCAATTATTCTTATTGGAATCAATTCGATAATCAAGATTTGATGAAAAAACAAAGTATACTTGGAAAGTTCTACTTATAGAAATTTAGATCTTGATTGTATGGACGCACATGATTGGTGGACTATCATCATATTCCTTAACTAACTCGAGACCTCCTTGATTGATTCTGTCGAATGGGTAGATTGGAAGAACTCTTTTGGAAAGTGCCAACGGTTATAAAAGCATGAAATTATGTAAGGAAGACGTTCAAGTTATTCGAGTGTGTGCGTGAAAGAAAAATTCCAAAGTCTAAAGTTCTTAATTCTTTGCTATTTCAATCGTTGAGCTTAAGTTGTACTCAAAAGAGAGATCAAACACTTGTGAAACCTTGAGGAAGTGTAGTGAGTTTCTACACTGTGGAATCAAGGACATGAGACTGTAAAATCTCTTTCGATTTTTAGTGAAATCTAGCCAGTAGGTTGTCAGTGCAGGAGGGTGGATGTAGGCTTGGCCTAAGCCAAACCACTATAAACTTTATGTCACAATTCTCTTTCCCTGAACTCTTTACTTTGATTCATCGCTTTATATAACCATTTATAGTCTTTTACATCTTTAGTCTATTATCCTCACAAGACGAGTTAATCTATCAAATCTCGTAAAACTCCCTAAAACACCTATTCACCCCCTCTAGGTGTCCTTACTAGCCTTTTCAATGGCATCTTTTTTATGGGGGAAAATGATGAACCAAAAAAAGGCTAGGAGGAAAATCTCACTTTTTAGGGTCATGGGTTGATTTTCAAAACAAGTAATCAAAAACATTAATAAGCAGGTATTGTGGTTAGTTTTAAGAATTTGCCTAATAATATGAACTTCAGTTCTTAAAAGTCGCGTTAACCCACATAGCAGGTCTATACCTGTTGGTGGTCTAACAAGTTTACTCTCGAGAGACATTCCAATGATGATGTTGTGTTCTTCCAGAGTTGGGATCAGCTCGAACCCACCAAACATAAAAGTGGATGTTCTAGGACACCAGAAATGTGCTATAACCTTTATGATTTTAGGAACTAAGAAGGTGTTAGGTAAGTATAATTATGATGTTGAAATGTTCCCTGTATGACTAACTATAATCTGCGAGTTATTGGTTTTAAGAATAGTAGGTACTTGTGAAGTGAATGATTTCGACTTAAATAAATTGGAATCGGAAGTCATGTGATTACAGTAGGCAGAATCAAAGAACCACGAATTAGGAGTAGCTGGAGTGATTGACCGAACAGAAGTGCTAGGGATAGAGAGGCTCAAATTACTAGATTCTTGAAAAATAGAATGAAGATCCTTTAATGACAGAGTAATGGACGAGTCTTTGGTGGAACCATCAATGGTGATAGTAGAAGATTGACATGTAGGTTGAGGTGGACCTTTGTAACAAGATCAATTATTTGCCTCTGGAGGATGCAATATGACCATATTGATGATAGTTATTGCAATATTGTCTGCATGAGGAGGAAGAACCAGGAGTAGCAAGAAACGCAAAGAATTGCACCTTCAAGGTAGCAAGTCTAGTCTCTTCAGTCAACAACTCTAAGACAATTGCTTCAAGATAGGGAAGTGGATTTCGATGTAGAAAGGAAGCTCGCACAAGTTCAAATTCATCGTTAAGTGCTAGCAAAAATTGCATGACACACATGTGATTGTGATTGTGATATTTAGTGAACTTACAAGCATCAAAATTTGCATCCCATTGTAGTTTAAATAATGCTAGTTGATCTCATGTAGCATGCATTGATGATAAAAAAATCATTAATGAATTGACTTGCCTCTTGATGCATTCGATGTAGATTCCCTAATAGTTGATATTGATGGGAAATATCTATAGTAGAATATCAGCTGGCAAGTAAATCCCAAGCTTCCTTGGCCATATTAAGACTACTAAATTGAAGTCTGATCGAGGGAATTGAAGTGTTCCAAAACCATGTAAGCATTTGATGGTTTTTACTATCCTAGTCCTCCAAGTGTTCCCTAAATTTGTCCTCAATTTCACCAATAGTTCGAGTAGGTTCACCAATAGCACCAGTGACATAGCGCCAAAGTTAACGTCCTTCAAAAAACTTGACATTTCTTGAGCCCATAAAATATAATCAGGACCATTCAAAATGGTCTAAATGGGTATTGAAACTTCCAATTTTTCCATAATAAGCAATAAACTAGTATAAACCTAGAAGATTATATATTAAGTTCAGGAAAAATCGATACTTCAAGAGCTAATATGCAAAAAATAAGGCATTGAAAGATTTAAGACGTCAAAATAGGTGGACCGATTAGGTCAATGCTAGTCAACAAAAGTCAACACTAGTCAACGAAACTCAATGATGGTGAACATGCGACCAATAGTCAAGGGCAGAGTCTGACCTGTTAGATGATGTAGCAATTGCATGTCATATGATGTGGCAAATGACGTGTCAATTACATGGTAGATCGCATGTTAATGACGTGGCAGATGACATGTTCATGACATGGCAGATGACGTCACTTTTGTTGGAGAAAACTTCCTTGAGTGTTTTGAAGTTGAAAAAAAGTTTCCATCAGTCTAGTCTGAAGATTTGCAGACTCTTCCATCAAAGTCTGAAGATCGTCGGACCGCTAAACTCAAGACTCAAAATCTATCTTCATTGACAGTTTCTAGACCGTCGAAGAAGACTTATCCATATCTAAGTATTTCAATAAGGATTTGACTTTATCGACTGAAAAAGATCTCTTGGCTGGATATAGCATGTCGGAATCCATTATTCAAATTGATATTGATTCAAGGATTTTGGATCCGTTGATTGGTGAAGTATACGTGGAAGGTTCTACTTATGGAAACCTAGATTCTGATTGTATGGGTAAGCAAGATTGGTGGGCTATCGTCATATTCCTTAAATAACTCAAGAACTCCCTAATTGATTTTGTCCAACAGGAAGATTGGAAGAACTCCTTTGGTAAGTGCCAACAAGTGTAATGGTAAGTGCCAACAGGTGTAATGACATGAAGGAGTATCTAAGGAAGATGCTCCAGTTATTTGAGCATGTGCACGATAGAAGAATTCCAAAGTCTGAATCTCTCTGTTCTTTGTCAATTCAATTGTTGAGCGAAAACTTGTATGCAAAAGAGAGTTTATACTTTTGTGAGACCTTGAGGAAGTGTAGCAGAGTCTTTACACTGTGGAATTAAGGAAGAGCTATATTGTAACAATTTTTTTGATTCTTAGTGAAATCCAACCATTGGGTAGTCAGTGCAGAAGAGTGAACGTAGGCTTGGATTAAGCTAAACCACTATAAACTCTGTGTTAGATACCAATTGAAAGTGCTAGTATAAATACCTAAATGGGGTGAATAGGTGTAAAAATAGATCCTGCAAAATGTAGTGAAAACCTTTACTTTTAACCTGAGTTTGAATAACAACAACCTATTGAAATTAAGTCTAAAGAGCAGTAGATTTTGAGCGAAATCAAACTTTAGCAGTTAAATAGAACTAAGAACAAAATAAAGAAGTTGAGGGAAGAGAATAAGAACACAGAGTTTATAGTAGTTCGGCTTAATCAAGCCTACGTCCACTCTTCCATGCTAACAACCTTCTTAGTTGGATTCCACTATGCAATTAACAAGAGATTACAACTTTGAGTGCAAATACTTAGTAGTAGATCACACTATCTCACTAAGTCACTCTTTTGGTATTTCTCTTACGATCACAAACGTTTAAACTCATAAGAGACAAGTGTATAATCGAAGGTTGCTTTGATTTTGGAATTATAAATTCTACGTTCCATCTCTTACTTGCTCATCGGCCTTTCATCTCCTTAAATACTCCTCCACTTCCAAACTAGCCGTTGGACAGTATCTTGAGGATCGTCTTCCAATCTACCCATTGGTAACTATTGAGTGACAAAGGTAGAATCCCAAATTGATTCCGATCGCCTATACAAATAGAATCTTGGTTTCCATAAGTAAAGCTTCTTTGTATAGAAAGTTCTTATCTTCAAGATCCAATCGTCAATCAATTAGATTGAGTCAATCAAAATCAATATTGATTTGGAATCCAAACTAAATCACTAGCCATTATATGATTGGGGCTTGTGTTACGTTATGTTGAATCTAGATGTAAAGTCTGAGAGCAATAGACTTTACAATCTGAGTTTGAGTGTAATAGACTTCACAATTTGGGTCTGAACATATTCTGCTTCTGAACAGATTTAGCTTTAAGGTCTAAACACGATCTGAATAAGTTCAGTTTTAGCATAGAGTCTGTCTTCTGGTTCAGCTTCAACATAAAGTTTGTTTTCTAGTTCTTCATTCACATTCAGTCTGGAATTTGTCAAAGTTGGTAGACTTATGATGTAGAACAAACTTTGACACCAAAGTCTGGCAGTCTTTAAACTTTGACATAGAAGTTTGAAAATCTTTAGAATATACTTTGGACATAAGTTACATTCAGTCTTCTGGCAGTCTTCAAACATTGACAATATTATTTACATGTTCTATCATATTCATAGTATGTTACTTAGCAATTAAACATGATAGTAGCCTTTGATTTATTTTGTCTTCTTCAAAACATTATAAGGGATTTCCCTAACAATCTCCCCATTTTTTATAATGACAAAACAATCTTTGAATATGCAGATTTGTAAACAAGCTTTCAAAAATATTAATTTAAATCAAAGGATATTAGAAGATAGCAAATAGATTGAGCATAACAATATATAGAAAAATAATCGCAGCTCAATAGTATGCAATAAATAATGTCAACCAATCAATACATACGCATATTTATATCTTCTCCCCTTTTTGTCATAATCAAAAAGCGATAACAATGGAAATAGTATCACGTAGAGAATATAAAATGATAATATATCTCGCATAAAACATGATTTCTAAAAAAATCAACTTTTACAAAGTAATTGAATCTTAAAGATATGCAATATAACTCACTTCGATTATATAGATTAGCAAATATCCGATAAAAATCATGGATACATTATAAAATTCATTTATCATTTTTGTCATAATAAAATGATAATATCAATAAGAGATTTGTTAATGACAAAAGGTAATAAGAGATGTACTAACCGGATTTTGTAGAACTTAAATTCTGACACATTTACCTTCCTTCCATAACAAGATTACAATCAATTCAAAAAGATTTTTCCATAATTAATCAAAGCTCCCCCTCAATTTGTTACCTTTTTGAGATGATCATGATTCTTTCCTTTCTTTTAGATTTATGTTCTCCCCCTGTGATCATGACAATATTTGCAAATAGAAACAATTGTTTGTGCAAGTTGAATAGAATATTTTTCAATATTTCCTTTGTAGTGACAACATCCGCAATAATCACTCACATTTTGAAATTCGAGGTGGAATTTTATTTTCTTCAATCAAGCTCGTCTCGAATTCAACCTGCATTAACTTAACAAACTTTTTGCACATATAAGCTGTAATAATATCCATATAATATATAATCTCATTTCTTCAAATAAATAAATTGAATACCATATATGAAATTAAAAGTATTCATACATGAAATTAAAATTTAGAACTACTCAATCTTTTGTACGACGCATAAGGGATTTCCTCAATAAGCAAAAATTCTGCACAAGAAAGGGAATTTTGCAAAATTTGTTTTCAAGGAAGCAAAGTACTGTAGCCCTTTCTATAGCAAAAGCAGAATATGTGGCTCTTAGAAGTTACTGTTCACAAATTTTGTGGATAAAACAATAGCTAAGAGACTTTGGAATTGAAGATTCTTGCACTAAGATCAAATGTGACAACACCAGCACAATCAATCTCACCAAGAATCCAATCCTTCATTCAAGAGCAAAGCATATTGAGATTCGACATCATTTCATTAAAGATTATGTTCAAAATGGAGAAGTCTCGATTCAGTTTATTGATTTAAAGAATCAACTGGCAGACATTCTTACAAAGCCTTTAAAGAAAAATCAATTTGAAATTATTCATTCAAGACTCAATAGCTTAAAGTCTGAGGAAGTTCAGACTCAGGGCTAAAAGTCTAAAAACACTCAGATTCAGACGATCAAGATTCACGACTATAAGTCATTTCTATTTTAGGAATTTATCTCTTGGATAAAATCTCGAAAAATGTATGATCATCTATTAATCCATAATTGATTGATGTTATATTCCCCGGTTTTCATGATTATTGCAATCATTCCTTTTCAAAAAAGAAGTTATTTTTGAAATGATAGTTATCTATTTTTCAAAAAGGCAGTTATTTTTGAAAAGGCATATTTATTTTTCCTTTTACGTCGTTACGTATGCCTCGCTTCAATTGCTTTATATACTGTCGATTCTTCTCAATTCCACACTCAAAACACTAAGAAAGCACAGATCTTCAACCTCTCTTTTCTTCTCTTGTTTAATCCTCGAAAAAGTTTTTACCTTTCTTGCAAAACAAGCCTGGAATCTCTTCAAGACTGTGAAGAATGTTGTCTCAAAAAAAGTTTTCAAGGATCGCGAACAGGGGACCACAGCAAATGCGTGAGGGTCCTATGCATTTTGACCTCACCGAGGAAGAGGAATTTCCTAGACAGCAGCAGAGCCCACAACATTCTCAATAGCGTCCATGCCCTCCATCTAGACCTCAGAATATTGATCATCGAACAAAGGAAGAAATCGAAGATGTAGAACCTGTAAGAACTCAAAAGCCCGCTTTTATTTTTAAGCTTTACTATGCTTTGAAGAAGGGTGGTACTCCCTTGAACTATATTGATGAATTCTTGAAAGAAAAAGGGTATCAAAATGAAACCCACTTTTTACGCACAATGGAACGATTGGGAATTACTCCTGCGAGGTTAGTAGAAGAAGCATTTGTAAATATCCCAATCAACCACGTGTTGGAGGGATGAGTCAACCTAATGAGAATGATCATGATAAGATATACACTCATTTTAAGCCTAGAATGGGTGTTGCGGCGAAAATCCGAAGCAAAAGGATAGATTTGTTTCGCCCGAAGGAACACAAGCGATTGTACTCTAAGTTGCTAAAGTGTGGTGTGATTAGCCCTAGAAGTGTGGACTTTGATTTTCTTGATTTTCTGAATGTTAAAATGCGAGAGAAATTCAATCTTCTTCAACTAAAACGGTTTTGTTTTGAAATGACAAAGGCTCATGCTAAACTCACTGCTTACTTCTATTCTAATCTAAGTTTCTTGGATGTGAATAGATTCTCCTTCAGTGTTTGAGATCAAGATTATATAGTTAATATAGATACATCGGCTGATGTGATTGGGGTTAAAAGAGGAAAATTCCAACCAATCAGTGTGTCAATTGGATGTGCGACGGTAGAGCTTGTTTGGGATAGAATGGCGAAGGAAAGATTTCATATTTGAGAATGAATGCCTCAAATATTTTGTTTCACAAAATTGTGATCAACTGCCTCAGACCCAAATCGACTTCGAAGACCGATGTTTCAAACTTGGAGGCAAAGTTGATGTATGCCATTAATGCTGGCAAAAAGTTCTCTCTTCCACACACTATCATGTTCCACATGTACAAAGCAATGATGAAAGACAATGGCCAACTTCCTTACTTACTTGTCACTAAGTTATTCAAACATTCGAACATTCAGCTTCACAGGATTCTATGCGTTCGAACATGCGATCAAATGGTGGTGGGACTGAAAATGGTCTCCAAAATGCGTCTGAAGGAACTTAACAAGGCTTTGGAGCAATTCAAGGAGAAAACCCCTGTCAAGACTCATCCAGTCTCCTCGACTGCAAAATGGAAAGGGAATGAGCCCATGGTTGCTCCATCCAAGAAAAGAAGAGCACTCATTTTGGAGGATGAAGAAGATGAGGATGATATCACAATTTTTGCTCTTGCATTGAAATACTTAAGTCGTTCTGTTCCAAAGACAGAGGAGAGACAGGATCAAGACAAGGAAGAGATTGAACAGAGGAGTGGAGAGAGAGAATCAATGGAGAAAGAAGCAGAGGAAGAAAGGATTGCGGAAGAAGAAGTAGAAGGCAGAGGTGAACAAAAGGAAATAGAGCATGAAGAGTACTTCTCACCGCTTGAAGGCAATGAAATAGGGGGAGATGCTAAGAAAAGAGATACATCTTCAATTGCTGCTACTAATGAAGGAGTAAGTCATTCACCTGCAGATCCAAAAAATATCTATGCCTCTCAATTCCCTGAGGAAGGCCATGAGGTTTTATCGCCAAATCTGAGTGATCATGCTAACTTGCCATCATCTGCCAATATACCTACTAATCATGCAGAAGCTAGTACTCAGACTGATAATTCAGCAAACTTTTGCAGAGTGCTTAATGTTCTTATGGAGATGTGAAGCCAAATTTATGCTCTGGGATGCGAAGTTCAGAACTTGCAGAATGTAGGACAAGCCTCTTCAGTTTCTTTGCATGATCAAACTCATGCCCTTACTCTTCAAGTTCAAGCAAATGCCAATGGTGAAGATGTGGCTCAACTGAAGGAGATTTGAAAAAGCTGGAAGGGATTGTCTAATCAATGGGAGATTTCCAGCTTGTTCATGTTCCAAAGCAATCCTAATTCCATTCTCTTTTCGTCTCTACCATTTTAATGCTGACAAAAAGGGGGAGAGATGTTGTGCAAATTTGAGGTTTGAGATTTAACTCTTGATCTTTTTTATTGACTTTACTTTTGTGTTTGGTTGTTTGGTTGTGACTGTATTTGGATTTGGATTGTTTAATCGTTTGTTTATTTTAAGCATTATTGGTATTTCATGGCAAAGATAATTGCTCATTTACAGGACCAACTTATTTCTCGTGGATGCAGATTTTAATGTTATCTTTTCTAAGTCAATTATCTTTTATGAGATATCCATGTTCGCTTGAGTATTGTTTTCCAGGTCAAAGATATACAAATCTACAGGAAAGTTTTGTTACTATCAAAAAGGGGGAGATTGTTGGAGAAAACTTCATTGAGTGTTTTGAAGTTGACAAAACATTTCCATTAATTTAGTCTAAAGATTTGCAGACTCTTTCATCAAAGTTTGAAGACCGTCGGACCGCCAGACTCAAGACTCAAAATTTATCCTCATTGACAGTTTCTAGACCATCGAAGAAGACTTATCCAGATCTGAGTATTTCATTAAGGATTTGACTCTATCGACTAAAGAAGATCTCTTGGTTGGATATAGCATATCAGAATCCATTATTCAAATTGAGATTGATTTGGGGATTTTGGATCCATTGATTAGCGAAGTATACTTGGAAGATTCTACTTATGGAAACCTAGATCCTGATTGTATGGACAAGTAGGATTGGTGGGCTATCATCATATTCCTTAAATAACTTGAGATCTCCCTAATTAATTTTATCCAACGAGAAGATTGGAAGAACTCCTTTGGTAAATGCCAATGAGTGTGATGGCATGAAGGAGTATATAAGGAAGACGCTCCATTTATTTAAGCATGTGCATGATAGAAGAATTCCAATTCTGAAGCTCCTTGTTCTTTGTCAATTCAATTGTTGAGCGAAAACTTGTACTCAAAAGAGACTTTATACTTTTGTGAGACCTTGAAGAAGTGTAACATAGTTTCTACACTGTGGAATCAAAGAAGAGCTATACTGTAACAACTCTTTTGATTCTTAGTGAAATCCAGCCGGTGGACTGTTAGTGCGGAAGAGTGGACGTAGGCTTAGATTAAGCCGAATCACTATAAATCTTGTGTTCTTATTCTCTTCCCTAAGCTCTTCTACTTTGATTGTAACTCTATTTGATTATTAGAGTCTAATTTCCTTTTCATAATCTATTGTTAAGCAGTGTTGGTTTAAAAGTAAAATTATATATTTTACTCTACAAAATTTGTTTTCGCACCTATTCACCCCCTCTAGGTGCTTGTACTAGCTTTCACAACTTTGAGGCTGGCTTGATGGATCATGTGAGATGCACGTTGCGAGTGAAGACCACTTGTAGAAGCTTGCAACGGCGTGTGAAATGTTAGACAATGACTATCTTCCCAGATCCTCACTACCCATGCGAAGTAAAGGCGAATGGTGGTGTTAGGTTGCCAAATTATGGTATGACATATGTTAGAACAGCACCTAAATGTGTCAGGGTCATTGAATCCAAAAAGGTGGTGGTGCGTGACTGCACATGAGAGCCTATATGGGTGGCAAATGGCGATGAAATTTCAAGGTCTGGCTTTTTTAAAGGCGGTGAGTCCAGTGGTGGTGTTGATTTTGTGAAAGAAACAATAGAAGGTTGCAATACAGCACTCAGCAGTGGTGGATTAACCAAAAACGGACACCATGCAACTACTTTATGTTCCTACAGACACCTCCTTGTAATGGACTCAATGGGGCTCTTAATCTATAATGGCTCTAATACCATGATAAATGTAAAGCGGAAAATAATGTTGTGGAATTTTCTATATGTTTCATTGAACTACACATGAGCCTATTTATAGGCTTTACATAATGGTTATCTATAGTAACATAATATTATAATAGAGATTACAATCAATCAGAATTAAGATCTGAGAGATAACTAGAATCAAACATGTGCTCAGAGAATCAGAATCATGATCTAAGAGATACTAAGATCTAACATCCTAAATGAGTTCTAACATCCTAAATGATGTGTCCTTCTCTTATAGTTTGAATTTTTTAGAACAAAGACAGCCAGCTTAGCTCGGAGTCAAGAGACTTTGAGGCTTGTTTCTTGCATCTTCATGTCTATATGGGTTTTCCCTTTTTTATAATTCATATTATTTTTTTACGGAATAAGTACACGCCAAGTGTCAAAACTTAGCATGAATAAACACTTAAGTGCCAAAAGTTAGGAAAGTAACACTTAAATGCACTTTTTTTTTAAAAGTAGGACACTTAAGTACCACTTCCGGTGAAGCTCGTCGGAAATATTACGTGGCAATTTTTTATTATTTTTCTCACTTATGTGGCTCAGCAAAGAACTGTAAAAACAACGTCGTTTTGGCGTGGATTTGAATTTTAATATAAAAATTAATTAAATTAAATTATAAAATAAATAAATAAAGCCAAGGGAGAAAGAAGGCAGCTCAGGGCTGAGCCCTTGTTTATCAAGCCTGTATAATGCTTCGATTGTCCTATTGACTATGTTAGGGGGAATGTTCGCACATGGGAAATATGTGAATCCTTATTTTGGCACTTTGAAAAACCTTACTCATTCTTTTTATTAGGGATTTTTTTTTTGGGTCTGTTTATTAGTGATTTGAAGATCGATGTTTATGTGAAATAAATGATCATATTTCATGGTTTGTTATTTACTAAGTTCTTGCACAAGGATTCAAAAGCCAAATGATCGATTGAACTTTATGTTTCACACTTTTAGCTATGACTCGTATACTATACTATGTCCTTGAACTTTAATTCGTAAGAACAAGCTAGTCTTTAAGCCCTTAAATGGTTTTCCATAATCCTAGAGTTAATTTACAAGATGGTTATGTCAACATAAATGAAGGAATCCACTAACAAATCTCAAATAGCAGGAGTCAATTTGTTATCCAATTCACTAACAAATCTCGAATGGTATGATGAATTATTTTAGGCAAGATGGTGAATATTGTGGGCTTAGTGATTGGAGCGAACTTACAAGGAAAATTTGGCAACGAGAGAAGCAAATTTATCCTAAGCCAAATTTCAACAGCAGCAACATCGTGCATGTCGACCAAAGGGTGAGTCCAACCCTTGGTCAAAACCTAATGTGAATGGGCATAAAAACAGATAAGCAGGCGTCACGCCGCATCTTGTACAAGCCCTCGAGTGTGCTGATGAATCTTGTAAGGAAAAATCTAGGTTTATACCTTTCACGCCATGAGTAACAGATCATCCGTGACCTTGTCGGGCCCCAACGAGCCCTCCTGCTCAAACGGACAAGATAACACGTGATAATGTTGTTTCTCTTTTTTTTTTTTTTTCCTTTTTTTTTATTGAAAAAATTATCCAATTAGTTCCAAACCTATCATACAAATATTAATCCAATCTTAATCTATTCAATTTTTCCAATTTAGGCCCAAACTTTCGCATAAAATTCAAATATAGTCCTTTCGGACATGTCATTGTTAGCTATAGCATTTTTTAAAAAAAAATTAACCAGAAGGACCATATTAGAATTTTGCACAGATGTTTAGGACTAAATTTAGAAGATTGAAAATTTTATTGAATTAGCATATATACATTAAGTTTAGGACTGACTAAATTAGCATATGTACAAGATAAAGGACTGCCAAATGAACTTCAGATCATCACACAATTGCCATAATCTAGAATCGCATGAACATTCCTAGTGCGAAACCTCTCCGCTTCTTATGCGCATGATTCGGAAACACTCTTACCCTTAGGGAAAAACCAAGATAAATCGAACATATAATTCGCTTAATTAAGTGGTCTTATATTACCCAAGTTTATCTAAAAGAATGTACAAACTACTGCTCCAAGTCTACCAAACCATTAAAAGTCAAGTCAATAAATAAATCCAAGCTGCAAAAGAGCTACTTCTTTATTGGGTCCGCTTGATTCTGGAATCGAGTAGAATTATTCTTTCGGTCCAGACCTGAGTTTGACTCTTCTCTTGGTTTTCTTCTTCCTCATCATTATTTTCCGGTTTCCTTGATGTCGACGAATACCGACATAAAATGTGCCGTTCAAGAATTCTATTATGAACTTCGCGGCAATTCTCTTATCGTGTCCACCTTTCTTGTTTTCTCATTTTTTTTTTTATTTGTTGTCCTTTTCACTAAAATTGCAACACCATATTTGTGTCCGTCCCTTCATCTAATATTTTTGGAAGATTTCTGAGTTAAAACTTCATCACTTCAGGCTTCCTTTCTCTCGTAATTGACGGCGTGAAGTACAACTCCATTGCAATCGAATTGGATAGTGGACACTTCCCTAGAGCTTAAGACATCATATCCGGCGAGATGAACCTATATTTGCAAAGATATGTAGTGACTAATCATATCTGTTTGTTTTATGGTTGTTAACACCCCAAAATACCCCTGCTATGATTTACAATCAGGGATAAAAGCCTTTGAAATCATCCACGCTGACATGTGCGGGCTGTGATTTACACCAGCCCAGCCTAGGGTAGTCATGGAAACAAAGGATGGCTAGGGATTTCAAGAGTTATTGAGCTGGATTTCAATGGACTTATGAACAGAGATACATGATTTGATAATAAAGTAGTTGATTGTCTTGTGTCCAAGCCAAGAGATGCTATTGAAGACATAGTTTCTAGATGGAATTGATTGCAAAATTTGGGCAAGAACAGTTGATGCTTAAAAGGGCACCAAAATTAAAGGAGCGGTTAATGCTTGCTCAATAAGCCATGAGACCATCGTTGAACAGGTCAAAAAGCAACAAGATATGGATAAGGCGGTTCAACAAGGAATGTGGAATGACTTTAAGAATGAAGCAATTGACCACCGACAGTTATCAAAATGACCTATAAATACCATAGGCAATTCAACATAGAGCCCCCCTAGGAACAACACACAAAACTACTTTGTCTTACCTTTTTATCTTAGCCTAGTCTAGTTTAGCTGCAGTTTAAGATTCCCATCATAAATTCAATTCCGATGAGTGTTTATATCCTAGGTAGTGCTATTGATTAGTTTTCAATACTAACTTACCATCCAACATCACCGATTAAATTTTGACATTATGTCCTCATATCCATCTAGGAGCAATGTCTACTATGTGTTGTTACCACCATTCAATGTTGTCAATTAAATTCCAACATTGTGTCCTTATATTCACCTAGGAGTAGTGTCTACTAGGTGTCACTCCCAATGTCCAACATCATTGATTAGGTTTTGACGTTATGTCCTCAAACTCATTTGGAAGCAGTGCTTTCTAGATGTTTTTGTTAATATCCAATGTTGTTGAACTAGCTTCAACATTGTACAAACCACTTTGATTTTAATGGATTTTCATTAGTATGTTAAATTGAATTTGGATCAAACTGTTAATTGGATTTCATATTGGTTATTATTGATTTTGACCTCATATTAAGCAACTTTATAAGATTCAGAACTATATAACATATTGCTTTGTTAGCATTTGACCATTGCTATCCAATACTAGCACAAAACCTAAGGATCCTCTAATAAAAACCAAATTATAACACTTAGTGAAAGATACTTCGATGTAGGATCCAAAACCGGCAAAACACTGGTGAAAAGAAATGAATGATCTATAGATGTTCAGCTCAAAGCCATTGCCTTCTTCTTTAGGTTCTTTCAAATTAAAGAAGGAAATTGTTTCGGAAAATGATAACTCTCAAGGAGGGCAACTAGAAGAGCCGGTTGTTAAGCATAAGGTGAGTTCATCTATAATAGAAGTTGCATCAAGACATACCAATGATGCTAGAGATAATTATGACATATGAAGATCTTATGGCTAACATACAAGTGAACATCCAAAATGAGAGCTAAGAGTTTCCTCTCGAGTATATCATTTGATCATCAAAATTTTATAGAAAATTCCACTCCAAATCTTGGGCATCAGCATGACATGATTGCTTTTGTTTATAAGAATGTCATTGAAATTGGAATCTAGGGAATCGATTAGAGTAGCCTAGAATGTGCCTGTGAACAACATATTCAACCGCTATAATGGACATGAGCGTTTCACACAAATTGTGTGGCGAAATTTCCAGCTATGTATTATTGTTCATCAACCTATATTTCAATTACTTCTAGAAAACGTTGGTTGAAGTTAAGAGTGCACAATAAGGGAAAATGAAATGGTAAAAGGCAAAGTCTAATTAAACCTACGCTTCAAGAAAAGTGTAGCCGACCGGCCTCATTTAAAATAAAGAAGAATCGATTTCTAAAGAAAATGAAGTTGAAAAAGCCTTGAGATAAACTTTGCCATTTGTTCCTCCCCGACTTATTGTTCATGGATGCTCTCTAGAGGGGCGATTTTTGCATTGTTCCTGCTCTATGGTGTGTAGCTGATTCCCAAAGCTTTGATCAATGGTTGAGGTTGATTTTTGGAGGGAAGGACCATTTGACAGCCCCCTTTAAGCCCTCAAGAGCGATCACCCTAGTACATTCTCTTTATGCTGCAATGCTCCTACTAGTTTAGGGTTTGTGCGGTCTTCTATGGTTTTTGCTTTGGTTTCTTTATTGTGATGGCTAGCAAATAGGTGTTGGCCCACAACATTGGGGATGGTTCTAGTGGTCAAAGCTCGTCCCCCTCCGCCTAAGCCCATTTTCCTTCTGTTAGTGATGAAAAGGTGGCAGGTGGCCCATCCCCTACAAGCCCCTACTAGGCTTAGAGGTAGAAGCCAAGCTAGGTCGAGCTCCATACACCCTCAACCAAGAGATCAGCGGAGAAGGGATTCAAAAGCTCCTCTTGCCTATTCTTAGGCCAATGTCGCGAGTGTTCCAGCGAAAGGATATGACCTAGAATTCATTCATCCTTCCTTTGTGAATAATAAACCTGTTGTTGAATTGTTTGCTTATATTTTGGAAGCTACTGATCCTAAGTGGCATGAATGCCTTGTGGGCTATTTTATTGGGAGGAAGCTACCTTTCAAACTAACCGAAACAACCCTCAAGAATGTTTGGGGTCCAAAACTAGTGGAAGTGATGGCAAATGGCCATGGGTTTTATTTCTTCCATGTTCTCGATGATGATTTCCGCAAGAAGGTCTTGAAAGGAGGGCCTCTCACGATTGCAAGAGTTCCATTAATCTTGCAACAATGGAAACCCACGCTGGAACTCAAGAAGGATAGTCTTTCGACTGTTCGGTGTGGATTAGGCTAAGAAAACTTCCCATTGCTTTCTAGTCTTCATAGGGGATCAGCGCCATTGCTAGTGTGGTTGGAAAACCACTTTATATTGACTTGCATACTGAGCAAATGAAGATGCTTTGCCTTTGCCAAAGTTTGTGTTGAAATCTTAGCTAAGCAACCAAAGTGTGAGGTTGTTGAAGTTGTCTATCAAGGTGAATCTTGTTCAGTGGTCATGAAGTATGAGTGGAGGCCAATTATGTGCCCACGTTGTGGCACCTTTGGCCATAAGTGTGCAGCACCCTTCGGTCTTTCAACTATTGAAGTTGTTGCCCAATAGGTTCTTGTTAACGTGTCCCCTACTCCTCAGGAATTGGCCTTGGCCCCAGCTAGTGGTGCGGTTGAAACTCTTGGTGCTATGGATGTTGATAGGAGTCAGGTTGTGGGTGGGAGGGATTTACGTCCCCTGCACAATAGCAGGTATAATGCTGGTTGCTTTTATGCTGGACAAAAGCAAGTCCAATCCATGGACAATCTTGTTGCTCCTGAAGTAGGTCCTCTCCTTGTTTCGGCAATTGCAGAGCCTCCTCTAGAGGCTAAGCCAGGGTGGAAGCAAGTAAAGGGAAAGAAGAAAAAGCCTCCCGTGGTGAAGGTTACTACTCTATCTAGTCCGATACCTCCCAATGTAGGTGGGGTAGTCCCTGAAACTGAAGAATTCCATCTCTGGGAATTTTATGCCTACTACTTCTTCTTGTAAGGCGTAGTCAGGTTTGAGGAACCTTCCAAAGTTAGATGATGCTTGTTCCATCTCGGTTGAGGACAAGGCTAACCTTGCCGGCACTTCCATAGCCTTGGCCAGCTCGGGTGATGATTTTAGTGGCTTAACAAGCATCTTTAGCAACTCGGATGATGAAGACCTGCTCTCTCTTTGTCCCTTTTCTTCAAGAGCCCCTCCTGTTCTTACAAAGCCTAAAACCATGCAAGACAAGTTGTTGACTCTCCGCCCGGATCTGCCCCCTTCTACTCTACTTGCTCTAGCATCCAGTCGGAGTTTGATCTCTTCAAATAATCTTTTTGGGAATGTATATAGCTTTTTAGAACATTAGGGTCTCATTGACCCATCAAGCAGGCTAAAGTCAGGAGTTTGATCTCTTCAAATAATCTTTGTTTTGTTGGGCTCCTTGAGACTAAAGTCCCGGAGTCTCTCTTCCAATCCATCTCTTCGAGCCTATTAACGGGGTGAAATTGGTAGCTAATTATGAAATTTCCCTTAAGGTAAAATTTGGGTTGGTTGGAACCTTTAGTTGGTCAATTTTGAAGCCTCCTCTATTAATGCTCGGCTTGAAGTTTCTTTTGTTCGGTTTGGTTTGCTACAATTTTGTGATCTATGGTGAACATACATTTATAGGCCGACGGCCTCTTTAGGCAAATCTCGTCCAAAAGAATAACCTCTTGCAGGATTTGGCCTAGCATGTGGCTAGCGATTTCAACACCATCAAAGACCCGTCTGATCGGATTGGTAGTTCAAATAGTTGGATCCCCTACTTTGATGAGTTCATCCAATGCTTAGCTCAGACGGAGCTAGAAGATCTTAGGTATGTTGGTCTTCATTTCACCTAGTCCACTTACTTCCTCTGGAGCTAGTCATAAGCTAAGGAAGATAGATTGGGTATTGGTGAACACAAAATGAAGGTTGGATTTCTCATTCTCAAAAGCTTCTTTCCTCCCTCTAGGTATCTTTAATCACACCCCCATGGTTATCAGAGTGATGCAACCGGTTCATGGGAGGAAACCTTTCAAGTTTTTTGACTTTTGGACAAAGCACCCGGCTTTCCATTCTATTGTCGAGCAAGTATGGGAGTGCCCGATAGAAGGTGTTTCCATGTATAAACTAATTTGCAAGCTAAAGGCCCTTAAAAGCCATCTTAAGTTGCTCAACAGAGAGTCATTCTCCAATATTTCTGAGAGGACAAAATAAGCGAGGAATGCTCTTCGCTTACCCAGATTGGCCTCTAGCAGGACTCGACTAGTGATGCTCTTACAGAACTAGAGAAGTCCCAGCGTCGAACCTTTGTGGACTTGCGTAGTTATGAAAAGTCCTTTTATAGGCAAAAATCTAGAGTTATGTGGCTTCAAGATGGAGATTGGAATATCAAGTTCTTCCACCATTCTATCAACAGAAGACAACTAAGGAACATGATCTCTCTATTATGGATTCCTCCAACTCCTTGGTCACAAAACCAGAAATGGTGTAGGAAGTCTTCGTCTCCTATTTTAGAGACCTTTTGGTGCCGCAAGCCGTCCCTTCAAGGCCTTCTTTGCAAGAGCTATAGGAGGTCATTCAATGTCCACTTACTAGTGAGCATGTTAGTGCCCTTTCTCATTCGGTTTTTTTATTTCAAGATCCACAATACCCTCTTTTCTCTAACTCGAGGTAAGGCACATGGACCGGATGGGTTTAGTGTTGAGTTCTTCAAAAGTAATTAGGAGATAGTAGGGCCGTTGGTTCTAGCGGCTTCACCTCAAGCCATCTCTTAAGGATTTCTTCACCCAATTGTGGGCCATCTTGTTGCTCATTTACAAAGGATTCTAGCTAGGTAAATGACAACATTATTCTAATATTTTTTGCCGCCCAAGTGTGCAATTAAGGTTTTCCATAAAGCATATAATACGGTTGGATGATTCAATGCATCATGGTTTGTGTACATACTCCGAAGTATTCCATTTTGATTAATAAGGAGTTACATGGGTTTTTCTCTAGTGACCGAGGCCTTCGGCAGGGGGACCATATGTCTCCATATCTATTTACATTGGTGATAGAGGTTTTCTCTGGAGTTTTGAGCTCTCGCACTAGGCTACCGAATTCAAATATTTTTGCAAGTGCAAATCTTTGAACTTATCCTACATTTTCTTCGCTGATGATGTCTTCATTCTCTGTCAAGCAGATTTGTTATTAGTTTCTCTTTTAAAAGAGGCCTTGATACCTTCTCATCCTAGAATGGGATGAGGCCAAATATAAACAAAAGTGAGATTTTTCTTGCAAGTGGATCCTTCTCCTTACGGAATCATATTCCTTTGGCCCTTCGCTTCCAGGAAGGGAAGGTGCCAATGCGGTATCTAGGGGTGCCCATTATCTCTTCGAGACTTGGGAAGGCGGATTACATTGCCCTTATTGATTGTATCACATCTAGGGTCTAATCTTGGGCCCAACAGTTCCTCTCATTCGCGGGACAACTCCAATTGATTAGATCTGTCTTTCACTCTATCCAGTCTTTTTGGGCTAATGTGTTTATCATTCCTTGTTCTGTGTTAGACCGCATAGAACAAATTTTGAGACAATTTCTTTGAAAAAGCCCTAGCCTTGGTGTTGGTGGGGCTAAGATCTCCTAAGAAGATGTGTGTCTCCCGAAAGATAAGGGAGGACTGAGTATTTGCAGGCTATATGATTGTAATAAAGCTACCATGCTCAAGTATATTTGGATTATGTTTACAAACAAAGAATCGTTGTGGTGCAAATGGATTCACTCCACCTTCTTAAAAGGCAAAAAAAAAAAAAAATTGGGTGGCCAACAAACCAACCTTTTGTTTGTGGGCTTGGAAGAAGTTTCTACGTAGCTAAGGAGGGAGTTTCGGTTATCCTTTCTTTGGAGAGTTGGTCATGGCTTATTAGTGTCTTTATGATTTGACCATTGGCACCCAAGAGGCCCGTTGAACTTATTTATTTCGGGCTCTCTTATCTATAGCTCAAGGCTCTCTAGGCAAGTGACGGTAGTGGACCTTTTCTCCCCTTCTGGTCACGCCATCAAGATTTTCTTGAAGACATGGGATTTTTCCTTTCCTACACTATCTAAGACCCCTGATCAGTTTGCCTGGCTTGGGAACTCTTCCGGTGTCTTCTCGGTTGCCTCAGCTTAGGAAGCCATTAGGAGGAAGAAGGATTGTGTCCCTTGGGCCTCACTTATTTGGAACAATTCGATCACTCCAAGATTTCAATTCAACCTTTGGCTGATTACTAAAAACTGTCTACCTACCCAAATTCTCCTCCTCTCTTATGGTAGACTTGACAATGTGTTGTGCGCCTTTTGTAACTCTAGGCCCGACTCTATCAACCACCTTTTCTTTGGTTGTTGCATCTCGGCTTCTCTTGCTTTTTTCTGGGCTACTAGATGCAATCTTCCGTGGCAAAATAAGTCTTGGTCGAAGAACCTCAAATGGGCTTTGAAGTTCCTTTTAGGTAAGGATTTCTTCCATTGTATTGCCCGGTTCTCCTTTGGTATCATGTGCCATTTGATATGGAAGAAGATGAATAATATTATTTTTAGGGGAGAAGAGCTAGTGGTGTCGGCTTTGAAAAATCATCTCATCAAAGTGGTCAAGGACAAGGCTTTGACCTTCAAGAATGTGGTGGATAACCCAAGAAATAGGCTCTAACATAGTTAGGGTTTCGACCACTCCATTTTCTCTTCTACGGCCCTAGTCCTTACTAATTAGTGTTGGATGCCTTCATTGCCTTGGTTGTTGTTCCTAATGAATTGCTTTGCTGGTGCTATTTCTGGGCTTGGAGCTACATTGGAGGATTGGGTTTGCTACCTTCCTAGTGTTTTGCTGCTGGAAGCTTTTGTTTGCGATGTTGGTGACTTTGGAGGGTTGGTTTGTGTTGCTGTTTGGATCTGTCCACTCGGTGGCTGGCTAGCTTTCATTTGTTGTGTGGAGTTGTGGTGGATCTCCCTTACTTTGAAGGCTTCCATTCCTTGCTTCTTCCTTCCTGCCTTAGTTGATGCATGATGGGGTGAGCGATTCAATAACGGAAATTATTTTCAAAGGGAATTTTTGTGGTTAAGTGTATTAGTGTATACGAGGAAGAAATGAAAAGGAATAAGAAAAGATAGAGCAATCTCCTTCGAAGGTATAAAGGCCACGCCACCAATCGAAGAAGAGGATCGAGATCTATGAAGTTCACCACCAAGGCCTAAAGCTTCCACTAGCCAAGGATACAAGACTTCGAGATAGGAGAAGATCACCACCAAGGAGTGATCTACGCTTCAAGGATAAAAAAATCGAAAGGAGTTATCCACTTTCCAAAGGATTTCACTCAAATAGAGGAAATCTCACCATTTTCATTATAAAATTCGTATCTCTCATACATTGGATAGTTTTCCCCTATTTATAGGAGGATTTTAGCCTTAGGAAATATTAAAAACAAACTTTAATGACCTAGGAACTTAAACGTTCGACTCTTGAGCTACATAAAAATAAATACATGTAGGAACTTAAGAAAAGCCTTTATTAACACAAGAACTAAATGGCTTTAATCTTCGGTCTTCCGCATTCTCGAACTTTTAGCTTTCCATATTCTTGAACCTTTGGCTTTTCATATTCTTGAACCGCATTTGTGAACCTTTAGCCTTCCCAAAATTCGTGCTCCTCCATTGACCAGAAATTAATCATCTTGAAACTTCATCAATTGGTCATACAAGATATCTAAAATGGCATCCTATTGATAGTTATCAATATACCACAAAGCACCAATAAGTAATTAACATTATTCATTCAAAATGATCCATCGAAGCACATAATGCCCAACTTCTTTATTGGCTTGGATAAGCATCGATGGTTCTTAGTTGGTCGATGGGGCTATGTTGGATGCTCCTGCATCATCCTCCTCGGGTTGTTTGAGATTTGTCCTCAAATCTAGAAGGTTTTCATCATCCTCCAAGTAAAGAGAAAGGTCTCCCACGTTGAATGTTGTCGAAACTCCAAACTCTCCCGGAAGGTCAATCTCTTAAGCATTGTCACCAATTCACTCAATAACTTTAAAGGGACCATCATCTCTAGGCATGAGCTTGTTCTTTCGTCGAAATGGAAATCTCTCCTTCCTCAAATGAACCCATACAAGATCACCCGGTTGAAATTGAGTCTTCTTGCGATGTTGATTAGCTTTCTTCTTGTAAGATTCGTTGGCCTTTTCAATCTTGGACCAAATCTACTCATGAAGCTTCTTCATTGATTCAACTATTTTCTTGCCATCAAAGCTTACTTGAGAGTTAAATGGAATTGGAATCAAATCAATGGGTGTGAGAGGATTAATTCCATGCACAACTTCAAATGGTGATCGACCAGTAGTATAACTCGGTGATCGATTGTAAGCAAATTCAACATGCACAAGCTTTAAATCCCAATTTTTCAAAGGTGGCAGATCTTTTACTGTTCTTTGTACCTATGGGTTAGGCTGTTTCTTTGTTTTGTTTGCTGCCTTGTTTGCAGCTGGCTTTCTTTTACTTCGGTTCTCTTCCCTCGTTCTGACTTATTGTCACTATGAGTGAAATTTTTTGGCACCGGATCTTTTGTTTAGTTGGTTAAAGCTCAATATATTCTTACATTTATCAAAAAAAAAAAAAAAGTCCTGAGACCGATTCTGAAAACTGGAGTATTTGAATACAAAGATCAAACCTGAGAGATGATCTGTTTTGTTGTGTATAGGCTGGTGCACTGGTCAAGGAGTATTACCAAGTTAGCCACGAGAACAGGAACTTGACCGAAATGCTGACACTTATGCACGAGAGCTACAATGTGCTGCACAACCATTTGATTGTCTTGTGAAATAAGAGTGAACTTGGTGCATGAAGAAAGAGGAAGCATGAAGCTAATGTCACCTTAGAAAGTTGCAGTTACGAGGAAGATCAAATCTTCAAGACGCCAAAGGACAGCTTCAAACCCAAGATCTCCAAAATCCACTCCCAAACTGATGCGCCCGACATTAGCCTTGTAAGATCTTAGTTTCAACTCAGAACTTCCTTTTCTTCTTCTTTTTTTGTTGTTTCTCTAGCCTATAGTTGGCGTAAAGAAATTTATCTTTACTCAGTACGAATGATTCCCAACATATTTATTCCTTTTTCCATTTATTGTTGCTTTACGATATTGCACTTGCTATAGGTAATGAAGGATGGTTATCACTGGAGGAAATATGGTCAAAAGGTTAGAAGAGAACCCATCTCCAACAGCTTACTTCAAATGTTCCTTTGCCCCAGGTTGCCCTGTTAAAAAGAAGGTAACTCAGCTTGGTTAGACTTCTTAGAAATTATACTCTGGAGACCACACTCGATCACACTCCAAAAAATCAAGAAAACGCATGTACAATGAAAAGTAGGCGAAACGAATTCAATCTCATCCTCATGCTTTATTTGCATCTTCAGGTACAAAGAACTGTTGATGACCCATCTGTCCTAGTGGCCACATATGAAGGAGAACACAACCACCTGAGCCCGTGTCAGTTAGCGATTTCACTAGGTTCTGACAAACAGGGACTGAATCTGGGCGCCCCTCCAATTCCATTGCCCTCAAAGTCGAGATCTTCTTAGTCCTAGGAGTACTCCCGATTTGATAGGCCTGGGCTTTGACCCACTATCTGCAAAAAGGGCCCAAGAAACAGGAGGCGGCAGCATTTCAACAGTCTCTGGAGCAGCAGATGGCCTCTTCCTTTAAAAGAGACCCCAATTTTACGGCAGCTTTCACAGCTGCAATATCGGGAAGGATATTCGACCAAGCCCGGATGGAGTGGTGGTGATTGGACAGGGCATCGTTGGAGTTTTCTATTTAGCATAATTTACGTATAGTTCGAGCCTTGAATTTGACGGCCGGATCATGACGATGGTCAGCATATGAGCTACTTTTGTGTATTGGCTGTGGAAGCAAGTTGATCTGCTCATGAGCTTCGTTTGAGTTCGGCAAATAAGCTACTTATACTCGAGAAGATCGTTCAGAGGTTTAGTCGAATTTGAGTAACTTGTATATTAAACTTGTCTGGCGATTTTGACGACGGATAGTTCACTTGCTTATACTACATCCATTTGAGTTGATTTTTACTTCTTGCATATTATTAACTACAACAACAATGGCACGTATGCAAGCTTTTAACCAAATTCAGTTTCAAACTTTTTAGATTTGTTAACAAAATCCTAAACCTATACTTCCAATGTAATTATTCTGATCAATTTTTACCTAAAAATATTGATGTAGCAATTTAATCAACTCCAGTTGTCATATGAGGCACAACCAACAACTGATATTGGGGAACTTAAGCGAAATGACTAATTTGCTTAAATGTTTCAAATTTTCAGATTCATTTTTTTCTTAGCTTTCATTTTTACGACCATTCTTCCTTCTCTCCTCCCCTATTTCTTCTTTCTCGTGATGAATTGCTCAACCGCAATGCCAATCGGTTCGTAGTGCCACTGGCCTCACCAAGCCGTTGTCATGGCAAGCGCCCTCACCACCACCTACCCATCCTCTCTCTCTCTCTCTCTCGACTGACCAACTCCTTACGCGCCCTCCAATCAAGATTATTCGAGGTTGCCTTATGTTGGCAGCTTTAGATCGGCCTCAATCGATGGTTGTCAAAGGTCAATGACTTCAAATCGTCATCAATCTCTCTCTCTCTCTCTCTCAATCTCTCAATCGACCAACTCCTTACGCGACCTCCAATAAACATTAGTCGAGGTTGCCCAATGTTGGCGGCTTTAGATCGGCCTCAATCGATGGTTGTCAAAGGTCAATGACTTCAAATCGTCATCAGTCAGAGCTCATAGAGGTTAGGCCGCAAGTTTAGGTAGAGAGATACAAAAAGAGGTGGCTCGGTCATGACTTTTTGCCCATGGTGGCATGGCAACAGGCTCACAGCATATATGAACAGTAGACGGGATGTCGTTGAGAAGGCACGGACATGGCAATAGGGTGGACGTTGGAGACAACAGCCATGGGTGGACGACTTTGACAATTAGGGAGAGAAAGGAAGAGGAAAGGAGAGAAAGAAGAAGAAAAGTAACAAAGACAGAATGGAAAAATTTTAAATTTAAAAATTAGGCAAGATGATATTGTAGTGGCAGACACTGGTTATGCCACGTACAACCATTGACAATGATTAGACAGTCAAGTTAGTATTTTTAGAAAGAAATTGGTTAAATTGACTATATTAGAACTTTTTGATAATGTTTAGTATTATACTGACAAAATTGAAAAGTTTATAATTGAATTGACATCAATATAATAAATTTAAGATTGATTTGGTAATTTTCCCATAGTCAAATATTATATGAGTACTTACTGGTGTTTTTGGGGAAATCTATATATGGTTGAGGCATGTAAGGGAGATTAGTTCTAGAGTGGATAGGTTTCAAACCTAAAACTTGAAACTTACCATGTTTTAATCGGTTCTCAGTTTTTGGATCCCATGACTTATTTTATTTGCCTGAGAATCGACTCTAGAACTTACCTTATTTTTCCAAGCCAATTTTATGGGCTACACTAAAACCTACTTTTCTGTTGTTCATTATTTTGGTTTCATTTTTTATAGCAAAGTAATATGAGTAATAAAACAATTCAAAGTAAAAAGATGAACAATAGAAGTCCCTATTTGTTGAAAGCAACAATCCATAAGATGAATATGTAGTCATATATGCATAATTATCTACAATGAAAAATTCAAACACTTAATATAAAATATACATTATAAAACTCTATTCCTCCTTCATCCATATAAATATTGCTCCAAATTCTAACCACCTGAAAACTAAACAAACAACATAGTTGAATTTGTAATGAATTTATATAAATCTTCAGCCTACAGGTTAAAAACAAAGAAACTAGAGTTTTTTCTTTTTTCTTAATTACTTTTTATAGCTTTATAAAACTGCATCCCAAATTGGTTCCAAAGTCAATCCAGTTCATAAGTGGGTCTTCACATGGAACTATGAACCTAACCTATTTTCAAGGCGGTTCGATCCACTTCTCAAGTAAGGTAGACCCCGATTGCAAACTCCTAAAGGCATGGCTATCTGCTCATTTGACAATTTCAATTTTTGTGTGCTTTCTTTATTTCGTCACATGTAGTTCTCCCACCACTAGCTTTTGTTTTTTTTTTTTTTTTTTTTTTTCCTTTTTGTGTGTGCTTCCTTTCACTTCCAAATAAAAAACTCTGCACTTGAAAGAAAAATGAAATTCTCTATTTATTAGTGGAACTAAAAATCATTCATAAAGTTGGTGACTAATGATGTAGGTTGATAAAGGCCAAGAAAATTGGAAACGACAAGGCAAAGGAAAAAAAA
This sequence comes from Eucalyptus paniculata subsp. matutina, assembly GCA_017140255.1. Lineage (NCBI taxonomy): Eukaryota > Viridiplantae > Streptophyta > Magnoliopsida > Myrtales > Myrtaceae > Eucalyptus > Eucalyptus paniculata. The sequence continues at coordinate 36,957,944 of CM029437.1, forward strand.
TAAAAATTGAAGTCCATTTGAAAGACATCATTTGCACAATTATTAGGGAATATTACCAAACTTTCCCGACAAAATTTGGAATCTTCTTTCATCATCTACTTAGGATAGAGGATGATTCTACCTTCACCTTTTTATAGAAGTCCAAGGAAGAGTTAAAGCAGCATACCTCTCTACATTTATTGGAATTTCCTTCACGTTCCGCAGACAACGGGGAAATGTTTTTGGGTCCTCGACAAGAACACCACTGATCTCACAATATGGGTTTATCATGAGATGACAATGGCGACTAAACATTCACACATGTATTATGAAATACAGTGCTCATACCTGGAAAGAAAGAAGGAAAATGATTCTTGAACATTAAATGTCAGCCATTGAACGATACTACATGACGAAAAAATCAACTAGTTAACAACTGTTTGAAAGTTTTGTTCAAAAAAAAAAAAAACAAATGTTTGAAAGTGCATGTCACATCCATCGACCTTAGAAATTTCTTCGAAGGTCTAGATTCTCATGTAATTCTAGAAACACAGTGTCCGAATAGTACGTCCACGAGGTCCATGGTTTGGGTTCATGGTATTCAGAGGCCATTCCTAGATTTTATATTCCTGTGGAAGAATTGTCGCAATGGGGCTTTATTTTTTTTCTCAGGAAACATCCCAAAAACTTGGAGCAAGAGTCAGTTGCGCCAATTGGAATAGCGCATCGAGTCGGTCAAGCGCGGCCAAGAACGACACAACACTGATTGATTCTCTCTTTCTTGATTGGTCCCACCCAGAACAAGAAGTCAATAACCAACAAAGTAGAAAAGAAATTCAAGGATGTTTCTACACTGACCATTGTAGGAAAAGAAACACGCATAAGCCGCATGTGTTGACTTCACCAACGGTAACTTCTTGCCCACTTCTTGGTCTGGTCTTTGTCTTGTTTCTTGTTCTTGTTGTCCAATAACGGGTAAGGAGGGGGATGGTGGACCCCGCTGGCCGCGGGAGAGGATGCTAGAAAGCACTGAAAAAAATCAAAGGAAAAAAGGAAAAAAAAAGAAATAATTAAAATGTTAAAAATATTAAAATATTATAAAAATTATCTACGTCATTACCAGTTATACCACATAGGACGGCCAATATCTACATTTCCAATGAAGTGCAATACATGAAAAAATTTAGCATTTAATTGGTAAATTTTAAAAGTTTTAAGATTGAATCAACAAAAATGTAATATATTTAAGATTTTTTAAATAATTTTCCCTCGAGCTATATAAATGGGATAACTTTTATTCTATTTGCTATTTGATAACACTTCATATACCTCTAATAGGAAAAAAAAAAAAAAAAAAACTTGTCTAAAAGTTGGGATAAACCAAGGAAAAAGAAATGCCAAAAAATTATGCTGCTCAAGCACGAGCACATCTGTAGAAAGACAGATGAACTAGGGCAACATCGGCAACAGTGTCGCTCTAGAACATCCATTGTCGAGTGCCTCGTTCCGCAGGCATCAACCGTAATATCGGCGATGTTCACATCTCTCCCTCTCTCTGTTAGGGTTTTGCTTTTTCATTTCATTTTTCATACTATATAATCCGATGAAAGATAAAACGGAGGAGACCACTAAAACAAAATTCCGATGGGATCCTCATGAAAACATCGTAGATGCCTTTTCTGATTGTGGTGGGCATTGTGATTCAACATCACATTTGTCAATCTTGCATCGTGATTGATAGACGCTCTGGAATGCCTATATAATGTAAAGTGGACAAGCTCTCGATCTTGACATTCTATCTAAGCATCATTTGAGATTTCCCCGGTCACACTCCGCAATCTCTCTCTAAGTCTTGAACTTGACGTTTCTCAGATTCAATTTGAAGACTTCGCGGTTATCACGAACATCATTATGTTATTGCCGCTCAATTACTCCTTTACTTTTCTACTTTACAAAGAGAAGTCCAGGAAGCAAGCCAAACCATTGTTAAAAATTTCGTGGAAATGTATTCAGTAATATCTTGACACGACCAAGACTTTGTGGTGGATTCTTTGTTAACCCAAGAATAAGCAAGGAACAAAACAGAGAGATAAAGTCATTTAAATGATGCGAGGATGGTGATGTCAGTGTCGATCACATCATATGATTTTTGTATCCAATTTTCTATTGGCCAGAGGAGATTGACCACAACCGGTGGTAGCGATGTTTAATTGAGTTAGGATCCTTCATTTATGATTTTTTTTGTTCACACACGGTATATTTAAATATTTCGTTTGATTAATCTCTACAACTACATGGAAATCTCTCCGTCCTTTATGTTAGGTAAAAGCTTCATCCATAGGATGGTAGGTGCGGCCTAAGTGTTTATAATTGAACTAAGAATCTTCCACGCTCAAATCAAGAGTTTAACCACCAAACCAATCCTTTAGGAGCGCTTTTGCTGACTTGGATAAGGACCTAATGGAATAAAACTTATTTTACCTGACATTGGGCAACACATTTTGGACGGTGTAAACAAAGGACATGTTAAAATAAAAAGGCAGATAATCTACCCTACCTCTAGAAGTTATCCCACTCAATTTGATTTAAAAATTATACAAGTGTAAAAAAAATAATAATAAAAAAATAAGAGACTATATACAAACAATGCTACGTCTAAGCCTTGAAAACTAATGGGGCCTATCACGCCCCAAACCTTGAGTGTGCGCATATCCCTTGGTCGTCGATGAAATTGCAATGTCCCAAGACGCGTCACTGACCCATTTATTTTAATGCACATGCGAAATCAAGCAATAACCCTGACAACAACCAACACAGGATAGAAAAGCAGGAAACAATTTCACAACCAAAACACTTTTATAAATACCCCAATTTATATACAAAAGTCTACAAAAGACCGGCTCTCAAAAAGAAGTTGTCCTAAGACCAACTAGTCGGACACATTTATCAATCCTTCGAACTCCACAAGCTCCGGGGGCGCCGGGTCCACCACAGCTCCATTAGGAGGGTCTGCTGCACCCTCGCCAAAAGCGGCGTCACCTACCACAACTAGGATCTCAAAACCTTAGAGGGGACCCTCTCTATATCCATTGAGCTTGTGGCGAAACTACGCCCTAAATAGATGAGGTACCCTCTGAGGTAGGCCCTCGTCAACCTAGACAATGGTCACTACGAGCTCATAGACCCAGACCCCATGGCTCCTAGGGAATAGGGAGATCAGTAACTAGCTTGGTAACCCTCCTAGGTCGACCATAACGGACTGGCGAAGCCACAATCTAAGGACCTGAAAAAATTGAGCCCACGATGGGGTGAGACAATGTCTCAGTAAGTTCACCCCTTAAACCCCGACTAGGAATGAACACCTAGGGGCAGTCTATGCATACAAGATAGAGGACTTACCTCTCCTTTATTCTCTCCTGCATGTCAGTACAGTTCATATACTCAATCAATCAATTTAATTAAATTAAATTCAATCAAATCCATACAATCAATCAATCAATCAATTTAATCCATATAATCGATCCAATCAATACAATTGATCTTAGGGGTCCCAATTATAAGACCAAATTGTTATAACATGTCCCATACCATGCCACACAATTTTATCCCATAATCCGACGCTTCAATTTTAATCAATCACACAATCCAATTCGATTATTGCTTGCACAAGCATAAACTACTGACGCACATCAGTCTTCTGGCATAGCAAGGCTTCGTCTCACTCCTTTGAGCATGGCAACATCCATTGACACACATTGAGGACGGTATCCCGAAGGAGCATCGGTCCAGAATCTACTGCGATCGACTTCCGTTGTCCAAGAGCATCCCATATAGGGGCAACATCCTATCGACGCATAACAAGGACGGGTTCACTTAGCCATCACACAATCAATCCCGGCCAAGGACATTGTGCTTTGCACTCAAATGGTTCAATTAAAATAATGACTTGGCCTATTTTTTTCATATTAAAAATACCCAATAAAAATAATTGTGTGTGGATAAGCGGTCAATTTGAACTAGAAAAATTGATATCCACACTTTTAAAGTACAACGATTTGATATAGTCTTTAAAACCATTTTCAATGTCAAAACCCGACACCCAAAATTTTCTAGTTAAATATCAAAATTTCACAATTTTGGAATAAATAACCAAAATTCCAATCACCACTCAATTTGCACAAATTAACACTTGGTTGTATAGACTAAGCACATCATTGCAACCAACACAAAATTCTTATTACGGTATAATTTCTAGAAAATAATAAATAATTACAAAAATTACAAAAATAAATAAATAATGCAAATTAAATCCAATAAATACTAATTTAGGTCGGAAATGCTAATCTAACCACCTAAATGTGCCTAGAAAATTTTCGAACCTATCTAGATAAATAGTACAATCTAATTAGCCCTTAATTACTCTAATTTAACCACCTAACATGCATAAATAAGCAATTAAATCACCAATCTAATCTAACTAATCACATAATTCCTAAGTAGCTTAAACTAATCAACCCTTCAGCATCATTAACTCCATAAGCAGAGTTTAGCAAGTAAACTCCCTAGTTTAACGGGTTGGTGAGTCCACGACGTCGGCGACGCAGAGGTGAGCGACACTTGAGCCTACGGCGACACCAACGAAGGTCCGAATAGGCCTAAAAACGAGTCACGAACTCTCAACTAGAGCTTAGCTTCAGCCACTGCTTGTTGAGCCAAGATGGCTGGAATAGGCGATTAGCTGGGCTGAAATGGCACGGGACAGGTGGCAGAGGCTACAGCAAGGCCAAACAATGGTTCTGACTGGCTGGACGACGACGATTGGTGGCCAGGCGACTCGCGGGACTTGCGAGCAAACACAGACGATGGTGCAGGAGAGCGAGACGATTGCGGACGGGTGGACGGCGCTAGCTCGGCTTGCAAGCGGCACAACAGGCGTGCGACGGGTCCAACGGCTCTAGGCAATGGTCGATGGGCTAGGGGGAAGGAGTTGGCTATTCTATGGATTTTGAGATCAAAAATAGGACAACAATGGATAAAGTGGGGTTCAAAGAGGAAGGAGTTGTTGCCTAAAGGGGGACCACCATTTGGCCCCAAAGTCAAGCCAAATATCTCATTTTGCTCATTGCTTGGACCCTACTAGCCAAGCCTCATCAACAGTAGCCATTTCTTCTTCAATCTTCCTCAACAAGCCTCAATTGAGGCCCCAAATGTTGCACACCCCAAGGGTCTACGAATTTGGACAATTTCCATTCAAATCCAATTCAATTCTCCTTCAATTTGATCCAATTGAAACCCCAAAAATTCGGCCAATGTGTCATCTTCCCTCTTTATATTTTTCCTCGTCAAATTGTCTAACTCTAACTTGAATCCCAAAAACAGCCCTCTGATTTTCCCGGTTCAAAATAGTCTTACTTTGAATTTTCGCCAAAAATCCCAATTTTTTGAAGGATGAGTTGACGTTCCTAAAATGAATTGTGACATGACAAAACTAGAAATCGGGTTCAAATTCGTGGGTATTTTCAATTTGACACGATTTTAGCGTGACCTAACCTACCGGATAGTTTTTAGGAATTTTTAGTGCAATTGACCCATGGTCGATTATTTTCGAGCCACATTGTACATCTTCGACACATTAATGACTCTCGGTTGTCGTAAAAATTCCAAGGTTTCAAATATGGGCATAGGGTACAGAAATGACGGAAAAATTGGTCTAGTGTCGTTCGACAAAAATTTTGTAATCAGGTGGAATCACCCACACACTAATCACATACCTTTGTCAAATCAATCTATCTTCGATCTCTAATCGATTTTGATAGTGTCGTATTAACCCTTGCAGATCAGCACGGTCGAGTAATCAATTTCTGATCAAATTCTCAAGTCTATTACATTTAGATTCCTTAACAGCTTCACTTGATAGATTATTTATCTCGTGAGTGATCAACTCAGAGAAAATAAGTATAAGTACGTTGATGAAAAGCTCAACTTATTCAATCGAAAACAGAACCTGAAAATCAGGATGTCACAGGGCCACCATATGCCGCCGCTTTTGACCACCGCTCAATGCTTGTCAATGGTGGTCACCAAAAAGTTTCATTGTTTGTCGCCAGCTAGATGGCTAGATTTACTTAATTTTTTTGGCAACCCCTAGTAGCGGTTGCACCTTACGGCTATAGTGACCACCATATACGTCCTATTGTGACCTAGATCCAATTCCCATACATGGTTAGCAATCATGTCATGGTGGTCGCAGAGTGGTCGTCATCAAAAACTGCGACCACCATAGGTGGTAGCTTTGTATGCAAAGTAGGTTAGGTTTTTTCTGTTTTTCAAGTTATTAATTTATTTATTATTATTTGTTCAATCATAATTTAGATTATATCCAAACAATATCGAACAAGATATAGGATATAACAAATCTCTCACCATTCTAATCCTATCTCAATCCCAATCCTGACAACAAACAACAGATTGGAGATTTGAACTTTCTTGATCTAAATGGGAAGTTGATTTGATAGTTCAAATAGGAGTCCATTTGTTCAAAGGAAAACTATTTTCGGGCTAATGTTTTTTGAGTTACAGTGTCTGAGAGATGAAAAACTAATTGATCTACATAAAACCTTGTCCATGGATTGAAAACGAGAAGTTAAAATTGGGCAAAATAATTTTTCTTTCTGGCAAGAAACAAATCACTTTCCCTAAACCATCAAACAAGTGAAATAGAAAATATTTTCCTTTATCAATAATTTTTTGGTGAAACAAATACACCCAAGATGTAACATGCACACGGAGATCTAGTACTCTTGCTAAAATGCTAAGACATATTCCAATGTTCGTGATTGGCCTAACCTAACAACTTAAGTTTGGAGGACTAAATATAACTTTGAACAGAATAAATTATATCCTATCATATCCTAGGTAAATCACCCTAATGAACATATTTGTGTTGACCGTTGAAGCCAAACTTTTTTATAGTAATGGTTTATTTGTCTTTTCCTTTATTTTGCTTTTAGATTAAAAACTACACCTCATATATCAGCTGTTGAGATCTAGGAGCTTTGAATTCTAGAGAAGAAAATAGATTTTAAAAAAAAAAAAAAGGAAGAAAAAAATGTGGGCGTGTGGGGAAAAGAGAGAAGAAAAGTGGTTTTCTCTTCATGAGTGTTCTCAATATTTTTGTGACTTGATTTTGTAAGAAGATTACCATTATGTTCCTACTTTCTTCAAATTCTAATGGATTCACAAGACACCTCTACATGAAAATGTAACCCAAGTTTGGATGAATTTTGATAACAAATTTTCTAGTGTATTTTTTAGATTGTTTTTTTTTTTTTAATATGGTTAAGACATAGCCCAAATCAAGAATGGCTCAACGTGCTCGTAGTTCCCAATTGACAATATATGTGACATGATGTTATCCATAAGTCATGAATACATGCAATGGCCTCAAGTAGAGGTGGCAAATGGGTACGTTGAGTTAGGTTTGGGTGGGTCATAGATGGATTCAACCCAAGTTCATCCATTTGATTCATATTGACCAATTTATTTTCCAAACAATTTAAATGGCCCAAACCTAACCCAACTCAAACCCATTCTTGGTTTTTCTTTTTTTTTTTTTTGGTTAGTAACTCAAACCCATTCACATAACTCACTTTTTTAAATATTACCAATTAAGCATTTTGTAAATTTAAAATATAAAAGCATCTTTGCTATTCCACTCTACAACTCCAACTCTTCCCCACTACGAGCACCACTGTGAATCATTGCAACACCTCAGCCACCTTCTTCTTTGACTAAACATCTTTTCTTCCATAGACATAGCCTCAATTTGCCTGGAACACCAGGTATGCAAAGGCGTCCCTCCTAACGAACCTCAATTCTCACCACCATCCTCCACAGCCCTCAACTGACACTCCAACTTGAACAACTGATTTTAAACCACACAGACCTCAATTTCAAATAGTAAACAACCTTAGCTGGAAAAGTGTTGGAAAAATATGACTTCGAATTGGGTAGAACAATGAAGTCGAATCTCAAGAGCAATTAAGTCGGACTTTGAAGCATGATAACACTTCTTTAAGGATTTATTTGCCCCCACAAAGTTACTAATGGTTACTAACAAATATCTTTCAGGATATAATAAAATCTCAAAATGAGAATACTATATAGCGATTCTAGTATTTCTCCAAGATCTCTCTATGAAACAATTGAAAAGATTGCTGTAATTTTGGAAAGAATACTTGAAAATGATCTCATATTTGTTCATCTAGAAAACTAACATATATATATTGGTCTTAAAGAACATAGGCAACTCTTTGTGAAAAATTGCAAAGTGAACGAATGTATCCTTTCGAAAGAAGTTACAAAATGAACAAAGATGTCCATTTGGAAGAAGTTGAAAAATGAACAAAGGCAATATTTCGGGAAATGTTGCAAACTGAACGAGTATCATTCCTAAAAGTTACCTTGAAAAGACACAACTATAAATTTGGAATAATAAAATTTAAAAATAAATTTTTAATAAATAAATTTTCAAACTTTCATCATTTCCAAAAATTTTCAATAAACAAAAACAACCTTTGAACTTATAGAATCAATAAGATAACTATACGAAATAAAATAAAAACAAAGGGGTTAGTGCTAATTAAACTCCATGCGCACAAGCATGCAAAGTGCTAAATGCACCTAATAATCGCGCCAAAATCGAACAATTATCCGCACATCCGTACGCAGATATGATCGGGTCTAGTTCACACTCAATCTTTTCTTTAGATACACTAAAGAAGCCCCATACTTTTCCCATATGGAACAAGGAAATATACAATTAATTTGTTTTATAAACAAACTTCTAACAATCCTCCACTTTTTTTTAAAACAAAGATTTCAAAAATAAAATTTTTAAACCATATTGCCAAAATTTCAGTAAGATTAATATACATACATAAAGGTCTACTTTGAGTTAAACATTTACTTGGTGTAGGTATTTCAAAACTATATCAAAGTGATAAGTAGATTGGCTTTAAACTTATACTTTTAAATAATAGAATTGGACATACCACACATATACTAACATCTTATTTCAGTGAGAAATTCTATATTAATCCGCACTATTATGAACTTGTGCTTGATCTTGTTTCATGAGCTCTCTAGAAAACAACCCTAACTTTCGTAAGAAGCAACATCACTTATAAGCTCATATAGGTGAAGTATCTACCATGTGTTTTTTTTTTTTATTATTATTAACACATTACAAATTTGTACTATACTTTATTAAAAATTCAATTCAATTTACAAAATGTAAAGACGATATTGATTTCTCATAACAGGGTTACATTAGTATTAAACATTCACATTCAGTAACTTGTTCTTACCCATTAAACCTTGTAATTAGTGATGTTCTAGAAAAAAAAAAGTCGAGTTACCATTACTGATGATTTCAATAAAAGGATTTCAGCCCCATTTTCTATAAGGTTATTATTACCACGTCTCTTGGTAAAGCCTTTGTCAAGGGATTAGCAAGATTTTACTTGACCTCATGTAGACAATTGTTATGATACCATTTTCAATCAATTGTCTCAACATATTCATATTTTAGACTAATATGTCTAGACTTAGCATGAGCATAGGTCATTGTCATGGATGTGTTTAAGAAGGACACTACTTTTGAAAGGATTACCACCACTATCTAGGTTGATGAGGGGTATTGTGACCATGTTCCACATAGCTACCGAGCCTAGTACGCTTGGTTCGACGAAGATCTCTTCAGATCCCTTTGTGGGTTCCGTGGTCCATCCAAACTAGAGGAGGACGTTGACCCACTAGACGATTCAACGGATGATGCTTAGGTAGCATGCCCTTGTAGGGGAGCCACTTTTGGTTAGGTCTCATTAAAGGAGATAGGCTTACCCTGAATCTTGTAACCTTTCCCCCATATATCTTTTTGCATGGGAATGACTAATTGGAATGGCCCTAGGAATACGGGCTCCTACATGAAACATTATGAATATATATATATATAAAGCATATAACTTGTGTAGTATATTTGCATATTTTCCTTACTATTCATTGTTGTTATTGATCGGATGATGGAGATTGCATGCTTTCATATGTGTTTAATAAAAAAATAAAATTAATGAGACAGCAACATCTCTTGGGACATCACAAATTAATCCCAACGCAATGGATGTCGTGTTCTCATGGTAAGGGTAAAGTCCAAGGCATGATAATACACATCTTTTCTTTCTAAGTTCAAAAATGTCAATTTTCAAATGATTCTATTGTATATGATGGAGTTGGGAAAACTTATGGATAACCCATCTATATCCCAAAGTAAAAGGGCCAAACTCGGGCTGAGTCGACATATTTCAAATGTTATCACTAGTAGAGAGTTTTACTTATTTTTTGGTCGTACACTAGCATAGAGTTGATATGCCCTATTTTACTTATTTTCTTAATTTTTCCTTTTCAAGTTGATTCATCATTTGTATATTTTTGGTTTGGGCTAATTAGATGTCACATGATCGTGATAATGCTTTATATCACTCATTTAGGAAAAGTAATCGCATTTGATTAAAGTGCATCAATTTCTAAGAAAAAGATCCTTAAAAATAAGGGTTATGTTATCTTCATTTTTAATTGAAAGAAACTTCCTCGACATAGCTAGAAATTAAATGTATTAAGTTATTATAATCAAAATTCAATGGATTGTTTTAAAGATGCGCAAAGTCCAATGGATAGGTATAACGTTGATATAAAAAAGTTGGCAAGGGTTTTTCTTAATGTTTGAATTGTAAAGGTGGCATCGTGGCAAGTACAATATCTTTTCAATTTGTCAATTGCTGTTGGTGGGGATCAGTGACTTCCTCGTCACATCAACAGAAAAATCATTTCTAAATCCCGCAATGTTCTCATGACTTGACCCCAAGTGTAAAGTCCCGTGAAAAGTCTATAATTTTACTTGACCAAGACTTCATTTCCCGTCAATTAGCCCTAAAGAAAAGCAGCAAAGCAACTTTTGTATAACACGACATAGCGAGCATTACACGCAATAATTAAAGAACATGGACACCTCAAATCGCGCCAAGATGTGACATTGGAAAGTAGCATATCTTCTAATACCATTGTCACGTAAATTAATGTCATTTTCTTGACTTATTAACATGTTCAAAGTCTCCTATTTAGGTTTTTTTTTTTTTTGTGGTCCTTTAATGCATTATTATGCTTAAGCCAAAATACATGTTAAAGACACGAATGATCTGAAATAGAAAATCAATAGAAGAAGACTATTGAAGACACTAGTCATCTTTTATTTTTGTCATTAGCCTCCTCAAACCACGATCTATGATGGGAAAGTAATTTCACATATAAAGTACTTGATTATTCAATCAGCTTCTTTAAGGTCGATATGAAAAGAGACTAGCCATCTTCCAACGTGTGTGATTCTTGATTTTTCAAATCAGTTTCCTCAAGAAACACGCTTGCAGCTGCACGCAAGAGTCCATCAGGAAATTGTAATGCAATTGAACTTCACGTGCAATAGAAGTATAAGAGGCAACGATAATGAGGTCATGTGCATTCATCATGGTTCGTTCCAGAGGCGACAGAAGATTGACGTCATCAAATGCAAAGGTCTTGATTATAGGCAGCAAAGGAATCCTTCATGTGTAGATTGGCAAGAGGGCGTGGAATGGTCGTGAGATTTGTTTTGTAATTGAGTTTTGATTACTTTTTATACACGATTAGCAGCAGATGAAGACGTGGAGAGATTAGTTGGGAAGTGCCCGTCGAAATCAATGCCTTCATCATCAATTCGTGCGTCAACAGCCGTGCATTGTCTTGCCCTTCGGACCGGTCACAAGAATAATTCACATTTTTATATTGAGTGCAAGAGATTTTCATGGGGCCTTCTGGGACAGGAACAAATCGGGCTGCTTATTTGTCTAATTTCTCGGAAGGAAAGATCGCCTAAACCTCTCAAATCTGGTAGTCAAGTCTAGCTTCTTCTTTTTTTCCTGATCCTACTGCTCAGTATTATTTTAAGGAATAAATACACTAAATTTCATCAACATTTTAGAAAAAATTTCTAAGGAATAAATACACTAAACATCCAGAGAAGGGACTTGTAGTCAAGTCAAGTTCTATCAACATTTCCATCAGCCAAGTTGAACAAAATTAACGAAAGGACTTGATTGTATCAATGTAACAAATTTTATGACTTAATTGTATTTTAAGCAAATTTGAGAACTTCTGATTTATTTATCCCTTTAAAAAAAATTATTATGGTGAAAATTTTAGCGTGATCTAGTCTACTTTATTCTCTCATGCACTTGTAGCTTAAATTGACTTAATGATTGACATGACCATCTTAATCTAACATAGGAGTGAGCAGTTCTATGTTCTATACAGGTTTCGCCTAGAATCTAAAGCCTATTTAATGAAACATAACATTTGAAATTTACCATGCATATCCTAAAACTTGGAACCTATTCTGTCACAAATTTTAACACCAATTCCAAGATTTACTCAGGTTTCACTTATATATAAATTGAATTATTGTAGCAAATTATCACATTTAATTACCACACTTACTACTTCAATTCACTAACCATAATTTATATTTAGATATACGAAAATATATAAAATATTAATAAAGTAAAAGTCTCAATTATAAAATAAAAGATTAGATTATATAGAACACTAAAGGATCGAGCGAAAACATAGGTAAAAAAAATATAAAAATTTATTTCCAGTTCTAAGTTACAAGTTTCAGGTTAGAATTCCCTATTCTACTAACCTATAACTTGGAATCTACCCGTCGAAACAAGCTCTCAATTTTTGGAATCTAGAACCTATTTTGCATACTTGGAGATTGGAACTAGACAAGTTTCTATCAATCTAGTTCTTAGGTTTTAGGCTCTACCTTATAACCATACTCACCCCTAATAATGCAAAGGCAATCTTGTTGTGCTTAGAGGCACCATACTACAAAATGGTATTCATTTCTGTCATTTGATAAGAGGAAAAACCATTTTTACCCATTTATACTTTAAAACTGATCATCCAGTAAAGATAAAATAGCTAGCCCTCAAGCAATTTATTCTTTATAATCTCTTATGCTTAGAATTCAAAACATAATACCATACTTTAAAATTTTATACGAGTTCGCATAATATCCTAACTTACTCATTAGGGGAATTTTTTTTTTTTTCTAAATTATAGTTTGAACATGGTCTCTAGTCTTAGAAAAAGGATCTAAATTTAGAAAGAAGACGGTTGCATTGTATTAATTTGTTCTCACTGAAAGGTTTCTATTTAGAGGATAATAAATCAAGACCTATATGTCATTGAATTGGAGGGTAAGGCCCATTAAATTGGATCGTGAGACCACGGTTTGGCTTAATAATACCACGGATGGATTCTGAAGCTATTGCGATTACATTTGACCAGTTCATTCAGCTTGCATAATATTTTATGAACTTATAGGTAGTTGGGTTTTTGCGTATGTACGCCTAGATTTTTTTTTTTTTTTTTTTGAAAAAAAGGAAATCTAATTGCCAGTCTAGGACTTCAAGCCAACTTGAGAAATAGTAACAGATAATTCATAAAGAAGGCCTACTTACCAACTAAGGAATGTATCACTCCGTTCGAGAAAACGTGTCTTTGAAAGGAAGAGCGGACGCATGAAATTAGACCTGCCGACTTTTTATGCCTTCTTATTAATATCTCTTGGATAGTAGCCACGGTTCTCACACTGGTCAAACTTCAAGTTCATATCCATAATTCAACCATTGCCGCCCATTGAAAATTAAAGTTTCGACTACGATTTCAATCTTCAACTCGTTCAGCTGATAATTTGTTCGATCCACGAATTTCTCTCGCAGTTTTCCTTGGTCGGCTGCAACCCATTTGAAGATTTTCTATTGTCTCGAGGCATAGTATACTGAAGACAAATAAACTTGTCTCTGAAGCAACCGCATCAGACCTGACTTTTATTGCGAAGATTCAAATTGCACACGATCATTGATGTTTTAGCATTATTTCACAATTTTCCAGTTTCTAAAACTTTCCAATAAAGAAAACCCCATTGTCGAAAAATCATAGATAGCCGTGTCAACACTACCATGAATTTATCATCTTCCAAATTAATCGAAAGTTTAATTTCAAAATTTACAAGTGTAGTTAAAAAAATTATCAATACTCATGAATAAATTAGTAATTTACCAATTTCTTCAAAACTTTGCAAGTATTTTTAATAAAAACTTTACCCATAAGCATCTCAATAAATTTGTGAGTAACCGTCTTTTTAAAATTCTACAATTGTGGTTCAAAAACTACCAACACTATTACCAATTTCTTTCAAATTTTACAAGTCGTGTACGTAAAATAGGGGTGTTAAAAAAAATGGCCTAAACTGAACCGAACAAAAAATTTCATATCTTTTCGGATCGGGTCTCCTTCCTGTACGAGTAATGAGTAAGAATGCATGGATATCTCCACAGTTTGGTTCAACGTGAGCTAACCCGAAACACATCAAACATACATAGAACAGGAAATCTAAAACCCTAAACAGTTCCCTCCCTCCCTCAGCACCTTTATCTCCTCGCTCACCCTCTCCGCCACGGTCCCCTCGCCTTTACCAGCAGGTCCACTTCCTCGATTGCCCCTTCTCCGATCATCCACCAGACCCCTACGTCAAATACCAACTTTAAGAAGAGCTTACCTACATTCTGAACCAATTTCTTTCAAAGAGCCATTTTCATTAAACTGTGCCAGCAGTTAAAATGGGGCCTGCCTGTCACCAAAATGAATTTACCAAGATCTATTAAATTAGTCTCCAAACCTTCCTCAAATTTTTCAAGTGCAGTTAGTAAATTGCTTACCTCTTTCAAATTTTGGTAGTCAGTATAGGAATTCACTAGCATCGTGATGAATATACCAACCTCCAAAAGATATAGTATGATACAAACCTCTTACGAGCTTTTCCAAGTTATATTTTGTAGCGAAATTTAGGTTGGAGGTTTTCAGGTAAGAAATTGTGAGTGCCAGTTGGTGCAAAACATGTCAACATCGCTGCCTCGCATTTATTTCCACAAATACAAAGTCTCTGGCCCGAAACCTCTTTGAAACGGGAACAAAGCTGTCAACGTTACTGCCTCCCATGTCTTCCTAACAAGACATGGAAACTTTTTGAAACAGTCTTGGTTCAGTTGACATCGCAATGACAGTGAAAACCGTGTTGCGCCTTCCAGACTCTTCAACAGACGATACACAACCGTGTCGCCATATCCATCTTTTTCTGCGAAGATTCGAGTTGCATCATTATTTTCTAGATTCACTCGTGGGAGATTATTGTTCACAATTCTGATTACTTATCTTGGAAATAACTTCTTCTTCTTTTCTTTTCTTTTTTTCCCTTTTTCACATTTTTAAATATAAGATAAAAAAAATAAGGAAGTGTTTGTTTCGAGGAATATTGATTTTAGGAAAATGTTGTTGCCATTTTTAGATTAGAAAATTCATCCTCCTAACTTTAAACATGTACTTTTTTTATTAATCATAAATGGTTGCCATTAATTGACTTTTAACAAACCAAACGCGTAAAAGTTTAGAGAATTTATTCACAGGAAATTTATTCATTCAAATAAATATACCCTAAATATTATCACTCTCTTATAGTTTATATTTTTAGAACAACGAGAGCTCACTCAACTCAGATCAAGAGAGGTTACTTGCATTTCGGTTTCTATATGGATTTTTTTTTTTAAACGCAACCGTTCCTATTGTTCTTTCACCTAAGTATATTGAGCTTTTATAATGCTCTAGTAGTCCTATCGACTTTTATGTGGAATGTTAGTAAATGATAAATATGTGAATCTTATTTTGGCACTTTAAAAGATCTAACTCATCCTCTTGATTGGTAACGTGAGATCTATGTTTATGAGAGAGAAATAAACATATTTCATCAAGTTGTTATTTACTAAGTTCTTGCACAGGGATTCATAAGCCAAACGATCGATTGAACTCTATGTTTCACTCTCTTAGTCATCACTCATATACGATCACTTTGGTCCCTGAACCTTAATTTGTGAGAGCAAGCTACTCTTTAAATACCCCATACATGGTTTTCCATAATCCTAGTGCAATTTACAAAATAGTTATGGCGACATCAATGAACAAATTCAGTGATGAATCTCGAATAGCAAGAGCCAATATTTTATTGGATTCACTAACAAATCTCGAATCGTTTGGCAATAACTGTGCAGACAATTTGTTATGAATTTTATAAATTTTAATTGAATAGAATGATCAATTATTTTAGGCAATATGATGAATATTGTTGCGTAAGTGATTAGAGTGACATTACAAATCAGATTCGGCAATGAGAGAAACAAATTTACCTTGAGCCAAATTTTAACCGCGGCAACTTTGTGTATGTCGACCAATGGTTGGGTCTTACCCAAGGTCAACCGCCTAATGTGAATTGGCAGAAAAATGGATAAACACGGCATCGCGTGACGAAAAATAAAAGCAGGTGTCATGCCACATCTTGTATAAGCCATCAAGTGTGCTGCTGAATCTTCTCAAGAAATATCTAGGTTCATACCTTTCACACTTTGAGAAATTACATGTTAGGCCCAGACAAGCCTCCTTTCAAACGGACTAGAAAACACCTGATAATATTGTTTCTCTTCTTTTTATTGGTCCTAAACATATTACATGCATGACAATTTGTCAATTTTTGCCACTCTCAACGATTTCTCGTGAAAATTAGCTAGAAGAATCACATTGGAATTTAGCGCATTTTAGGACTAAATTTTGTGAGTTTATGGCTGAATTAGCATTTACACAAAAAAATTTGGACTGATTGAACAATTTTTCTTGTTTATATTATAAAAAGAACGAATTGATAATTGAACTCAAGATCATGACACAATAGCCATAATCTAGAAGCGGACTTATGCGTGTAACTTGGAAACACCCTTACCCTCAGGGCCAAATGTCTGTAAAAGAATGTGCAAATTATTGGTCGAAGTTAACTAAAAGTCAAGTCAATAAATAAATCAAAGCCGCGAAAAAGAAACTTCTTTGTTGGGCCCCGATTGATTTTGGAATCAGCTAATTGTTTTTTGGGTCCAGACCTGAGCTTGACTCTTTTCTTATTTTTCGGTTTTCTAGAGGTCGACAACATAAAATCCGCCTCGTTTTAGAATTTTCTATTCCAAACGATACTTCGCGGCAACTCCCTTAACGTGTAAACCTTTCTTGTTTTTTCATTTCTTTATTTTCTCTGTCTTCTTCCCTCACCCGACAAGTCCACTATAAATTGTAACGCCATTCTTCTGTCCAGGACCTTCATCTGCCGTTTCGGAAGATTTTTGAGTTAAAACTTCATCACTTCAGGCTTTCTTTTTTCTGGTTCTTGAAGGCGTCGAGTGCAAGTCCGATGGAATCGAATTGGATAGTGGACACTTCCCTAGAGCTTAACACATCGTATCCGGTAACCTATCTTTCCGAAGATATGCAGCGATTTAATCTGATCTGTTTGTTTTTTGGTGAAAAGTAATGAAAGGTTTATAGATATTCGGCTCACAGTCTTTGTCTTCTTCTTCGCGGTTCTTTCGAAACAGAAGAAGGAAATTGTTCCGGAAAATGATAACTCTCGAAGAGGGCGACCAGAAGAGCCCGTCATTAAGCATGAGGTGAGTTCATCAACACACGAATAATGATAGAGATTTTTAAGAAATTATGATATGAAGATCTTATGGCTAACGTACGCAGTTAACGTCCAGAATGAGAGCTAAGAGTCTCTTCTCGAGTAGTTGATTTGATCTGTCAAAATTGTACAGCAAATTCCGCTCCAAATCTCGGGTCATCTGCATGACACGATTGCTTTTGTTAATAAGAATGTCACTGAAATTGGAATCCAGGGCAGCTATTGGAGTAGCCGAGAATGTCTGTGAACCAACATGTTCGCCCTTTAAAATGAACATAAGCGTTTCATGCGGAGCGCATGGCGAAATTTTCAACTATGTATTACTGTTCACCAGCCGAAATTTTCTAGTACTTCTAGACAACTCCGGTTGAAGTCAAGAGTGCACAAGAGGAAAAATGAAATGGTAAGAGGCAAAGTCAAATTAAACCTGCGCTTCAAGAAAAGTGTAGGTGGCCGGCCTCATTTAAAATAGAGAAGACTCGATTCCTAAAAGAACGAAGTTGAAGAAGCCCTGTGACCTATTCTGAAAACTGAATATTTGAATACAAAAAAAAAAAAAAAAAAAAAAAAAAAAAAAAAAAAAAAAAAAAACTGAGAGATGATCTGTTTTGTTGTGTATAGGCTGGTGCACTAATCGAGGAGTATCGCCGAGTCAGCCACGAGAACAGGAAGTTGACCGACATGCTGACCCTTATGCAAGATAGCTACAATACCCTGCAGAACCAATTGATCATCTTGGAGAATAAAACCTCCGACGGTGAACTCGGAGCATCAAGAAAGAGGAAGCATGAAGCTAATATCGCTGCAGAAAGTTGCAGTTACGAGGAAGATCGGATCTGCAAGAAGGCAAAGGACATCTTCAAACCCAAGATCACTAAACTCCACTTCCAAACTGATGTGTCCGACATAAGCCTTGTAAGATATTAGTTCTTTTGTGTTTCTCTAGATATCTTTCCTAAGTAAGAAGTGATTTCCAACATACTGATTCTTTTTCCATTTACTTTTCCCTCTATGAATTTGTACCTGCTATAGGTAGTGAAGGATGGTTATCAATGGAGGAAATATGGTCAAAAGGTCACAAGAGACAACCCATCTCCGAGAGCTTACTACAGATGTTCCTTTGCCCCAACTTGCCCTGTTAAAAAGAAGGTAACTCATCTTGGTTACACTTCTTAGAAATTATATTCTGGAGACCACACTCGATCGCAATCCAAAAATAAATCAAGAAATCCCGTGTTCAATGAAAAGTAGCCAAACAAATTCAATCTTACTCTCATGCTTTATTGCATCTTCAGGTACAAAGAAGTGTTCATGACCCATCTGTCCTTGTGGCAACATATGAAGGAGAACACAACCACCTGAGCCCATCTCAGCCGGCGATTCCACTAGGTTCTAACAAACAGGGACTGAATCAGGGCCCCCATCCAATTCCATCGCCCTCGAAGTCAAGATCTTCTAGTCCTAGGAGTACTCCTGATTTGATTCGCTTGGGTTGTGACACTCTATCTGCAAAAAGGGGCCAAGAAGAAGAAGTGGCCGCGGCATTTCAACAGTTTCTGGTGCAGCAGATGGCCTCTTCCTTGAAAACAGATCCCAATTTTACAGCAGCACTTGCCGCTGCGATATCGGGAAAATTAGTTGACCAAGCCCGGATCGGGAAGTGGTGAATAGACAGGGCATTGATTTGTCCGAGTTGTGTATTGAGGATGATTTACATATAGTTCGAGGATTAAATTTGACGGTGGGATCGTGCTGATAGTTGGGTTTTTTACTAAAGACGCGAACATCTCATCTTTTAAGTATTGGCAAAAGAAGCAAGTTAATCTGCTTATGAGCTTAGTTTGACTTCGACATACAAGCTACTTGTACTCGACTAGATCGTTTAGAGGTTTAGTCGAATTTGAGTAGCTTGCACGTTAACTTGTCTGGTGATTTGACGACAGAGTGTTCGCCTTCCTATACTACATCTATTTGAGGGGACTTCTACTTCTTAAGTTTGTCATTATTCACAACAATAACAATAGCTCGCATGCAAGTATATATGACCAAAACTAATCTAATTGAAAAATTACCAAGTCCGTCTTTAACATATTATACCAATATCAATTCAGTCTTATACTTTTCAATTTTGGTAATGTAATCCTAAACATTTTCATGAAATTTCATAGTAGACATTCTAGTTAATTTTCGCTTGAAAATGTTGACACGGTAGTCCAGTTCTCGTCAATCATCCTCCACAGCACAATTGATGTCTATCATAAAGAACTTAAGTGAAGCCATTTGCTAAAAATTTCCAAATTTTCAGAATTGTTTGTTTTTTTTCTTTTCTTTTCTTTTCTTTCATTGTAAGTACTCATTTTCTTTCTCTCCTCCCCATTCCTTCTTCCTCGTGATGGATTGCTCAGCCACAGTGCCGATCTTTGTCCGTATTGCCACTGGATTCACCGAGCTGTTGTCATTGCAAGCACCCTCACCAGCACCTTCCCACCTCAAGCTTCCTCACTCTCTATTAAGTATTATCACACATTCTCTCCCTCCCTTCCTCCTTACGCAGCCTCCAATCAAGGTGATTCGAGGTCGCCCGAGACTGGTAGCTTTAGATCGGCCTCAGTTGATGGTCGCCAGAGGTCTATGACCTCAATTCATCATCAATCAGAGCTCCTGGAGGCTAGGCCACAGATTTTAGGTAGAGAGAGACAAAGAGAGGTGGTTCGGTCATGGGTGATTGCCCATAGTGGCATTGCAACAGGCTCATGGTGGAGATGAGCACTAGACGGGATGTGGTTGAGAAGGCATGGACATGGCAGTAGGATGGATGGTGGTGACGATTGCCGTGGGTGGAGCACAACTTCGACATTTAGAGGGAAAGAATAATGATTTAAATAGTCTCTGAAATTTAATTTAATATATAATATGGTCGTCAAAATTTCAATTTATTCAATATTATCTTTGAACTTTAGCCCAATATGCATTGCCGTCCATAAATTTTTAATTTGTTCAATGGTCCCTAAATTTTCGGTAAATGCTGAAAATAGTATGAAAATAACCAATGCTATCCTTCCATCAATTTAGTTTATGGATAATATTGAATATTTTTATATAGTTTAAGGAATAGTTTAAACATGTATCAAAAGTTAATAACTATATCGAACAAATTAAAAGTTCAAAAATATTATTGCATATTAAGTTAACGTTCATACATCACATTGCAAGAACCACATTGCACATCTAGTAATAATTTAATGACCACTCTTGTCATTTTACCTAGAGAGAAAAGAAGAGAGGAGGAGAGAAATAAGAATAACAAAGAAAGAAATTTTAAAAATTAAAAATTAAGCAAAATGATGTCATTAAAAAAATCATCCATGTCAGATTGGTTGTGCTACATAGAACTACCAATAATAATTGGACCGTCACATCAATATTTTTGGGCAGAAATGATCAGAAGGACTATGTTTGTATTCCTGGATAACACTCTAGAATACATGGACAAGTAAAAGTTCAAGATTTAAATTAACATTAATACAATATGTTTATGACCAATTTGGTAATCTTCCCTTAAACTAATATTATACAAGAAATTCGGGTGCTTTTGGATAGATCTATGTATGGTTGAGACGCGGCTCTCTATCTACTCATTTGACATGTTCAAATTTGTCATTTTAATTAATTTTCTTTTCCCCATATTTTGTTCTATTCTATTCTAATTTTTAATTTACTCTTCCCACGTCAAGACCCCCCCCCTAAGTAGGTGGGGAATCAAGCGCCCTCATCTCCCCCTTATCATATGGGAAGGGTGACCACTGAGGCAACACCCAGTAGTTTATTTTTCTTTTTCCTTAACATTTCTTTATTTCCTCACATTTTCTTCTCCCTCCACCAGCTTTCATTTTTCATTTTTTTTTTTTTTTGTGCGTCTTCTTTTCCCTCCCCCTTTTGCCTTTGCCAACCACTAGTTGAGGCCTGACAACCCTTGTTGACCATCATCCCCCACCCTAGTCGACCCTTCTTGACTTTGATGGGGCAACAGTGGTAAGGGATGCAAGCCCTCGCCCTATAATTTCACTTTTTCCTCTCTTTTTTAATTTGTAAAATTTTTAAATGTAGCTTATTTTCAATTTAATTTAAGTAATTTTTGTATTAAAAATTATTTTTTGTCGAATATGATGTCATTTTAATCTTATGTTTTATGTTTTTGGCCATATCATCATTATGTAGGAGAAAAAAAATATTAAGGAAAACCTTGTCAGCATTCATTAGTCTTAGACAAAATTAACAAAAGAGCTTGAATACACTAATTTGACAAGATTTTGAAATTAATTGGACTCTTTGTATATTTTTTAATCCAATTGCACTTTCATGATAAATATTAGGACTTTCGATATACTTATACTTTAATGAAACTATGTTGTCTTATTGGCTGGAATTACAAATAAGATAAATAAATCTCCATAACTTCATATATCCATTTGAAAGACATAATTTGCACAATTATTGGGGTCATTACCTAACTTCCCAAACAAAATACTGAATCTTCTTTTCTCATCTAGTTAGGATGGAGAATTCTACCTTGACCTTTTCTCATCTACCTTGACCTTTGTCCAAGGAAGAGCTCAAGCGACATCCCTCCCCACCTCCTTTTATTGGAATTTCCTTCACGTTTTGCTGACATTGGAGAAATTTATTTTCCTCTAGACCCAAGCACCACTGATCTCGTGATATGCATTTATCATTAGACGACAATGGCGACCAAATATCCACATGCATTATAAATTTGACGGAGCTCATATATTAACAAAAAGAAAAAAGAAGAACATCGAGTCTAGCCGTTGAATGAGATCGAGCGATGAACAAACAACCAATCAGTCAACAAATCTTAACCATCAAAAGTGCATGTCACATCGATCGACCTTAGGAATTTCCTCGAACGCTGGGCTTTGCATGTAGTTCCAGAAACAGGGCAATCCGACAAGTGCAACCACGAGGTCCATGGCGGAGGGGTCGTGGCAGGCGGTGGCCATACCTAGGGGTCGTATTCCTGTGGAAGGATAGTCGCAAGGGGGACCCCTTTTTCACTAGGGAAACATCCCCCACGAACTTGGAGCGAAGAGTCGTGGCGCCAATTGGAATCGCGCCGTATCGGTCACGCATGGCCAAGAACGACACGACACTCATCGATTCTCTCTTTCATGATTGGTCCCGCCTAGAACACCAAGAAGTCAACATCCAACGAAAAAAGGAAAAGGAACTCGAGGATGTTTCTCCATTGACCATTGTGGGAAAAGAAACGCGCATTAGCCGCATATGTTGACTTCACCGACGATCACATCTTTCCCACTTCTTGGTCTGGTCGTCGTCTTGTTTCTTGGTTCTTGTCCATGAGAGAGAGAGAGAGAGAGAGAGAGAGAGAAAGGTCTCGTTCCTATGGCTTGACTTCTAGACTTTTGGGTTTCTCAGGACTTTTTGCAGCTTTTTGCCCGAGAGAACACGAAACGCGGGCAATCAGCGCAAGCCCCTCCAAGGAGAAAAGACTGACCGAGAACAAAGCAAGGTCCTTGTCTAAACCTTCATGTCTTTTCTTGAATGAGACGTCGGAAATTACTTGAAAATTTGAATGATGGACGTCGCCACATGCATCATTCCTTGCAGATACGGCTCTTCCTTGCTCGCTGAGGACAAGCATGTGCTGGTTCCTTAGATCGATCCAAGCTTTCGAGATCGCTAATTGCGCGTTTATTACGCGGGGAGAGATAGCTCGCCCCTGCGGTCAATTTCTGTTTTCTACAAATTTGCATATTTCTCACACGATTTGTCTCCTTTCCCTGAACCGATCAATTAGATCAATTGCTCGGATGCTTCAGCGTAAGAAAAGAATCAATGACTTGATTGAATCCACGGACAATATAGCCTAGACCAAAAGAAAAACGGCCAATAATCTCAACATTGATATCCCTTTATTTTGTATCCATCATCTTGAACTTTCGAGACGATCAACAACTGATGATTGTCTACGAATATTTCACTGAACTTACATATGGTTGACTTGAGCTTGCCTTCGTCGTTTCGCAGATCCCAATGTGGAGCTCCAATTAAGCTAATGTACCAACACACGCTATTGGATTCCCAAGCAATGCCTCATTATTAGAGGGAGCAATCATCCAAAAACTACCTGATTTTTAGATGACTCTGAAACTTGGCATCCAAACGAAGTCATTTGAAACTAATGTTCGAAGATCAAAACTGCATAATTGCTTGGCTATTCACCATTGATGAAATTCTTGCGGCAAAATTTGCTTGATACACAGAATGAACACTAAACGAATTACCAAACAAAAAATTGGATAAAGAACAAGATCATTGCTGATGCTAACATTTTTACAACAAAATCAGATATATGGTGGCTGAGCCAATCGAGAAGCAAATTAACTATTATTTACCAGGCAGATCTGTATTGCCCAAATGGTACCATAGGATGATGGCTACGTCGATAAGCTTGTTACTCAGGAAGCGATCATGTTTTCTGTCAATCTGAGAAGCTACTTTTGTCTTCTCTACGGCTTGTTCTTGCTGTCAGATCTATTCCTGTCTGCCACGAATGTCAGTCGGATTGCACATTTCACTATGTATACTTGCCAGCCATTCACCTTGCACACGTATTGAGAATCTCTCTCAAGTGCAAAAGCATCTTCTAATCCTTGAGATGAGAATGCACTTTCACATTGTCACAGTTTGATAGACACCACTTATTTTCGATACGCCAAGTCCAGACCAAGCAGTTGCCAAGGTTGCCTATTCTTACTTTGCATTTTGCAATTCCTCGAATGATCTTCCAACACTTCAAGCTGCCTCAAGAGCACCCGTCTTCACTTTAGGTGTCTCAGCCTCTTTCTGCATTTTCCTCTTTTCAAGTTCTAACTGCTTGCAGTTTTCGTCATGTGCCCGTATAAACGTTCTGACGAAATTGAGCAGAGTCGACACAACTGCCAAGAATTCAAGAAAGCTGAAATTGAAAAAAATGCTAAAGAAGGAATATTAGATGACACAAAACTTGACAGCCATGTGTCTAAATGAAGGAAGTTTATAATCATAAAGAATGATAAAGAAGTGCATGCAAGAAATCAAACTTCAGGCTCTTCAGGGGAAGAACAAAAGAGTATTCATTGAAGGATCCTCAAGATATCTTTCCAATGCACGCATCATTATGGTGTGAAGATTATTTCTTTTGATCGACACATCATTTTTCTGCCTGATCTGCCAAAACAAGATGCAGATGGGGAAAACGAAATGCCCTTCTGTCACAAATCTACCTTAAAAATTTCCTAATAAAATTAATCTTTCCACCTCTTTAGCCTGAAATTTTATTGTGCAGATGCAAATCACACAAAGTTGAGAGTTATGCAGCTACTGGTAAAATGCTAGTTTCTCACATTCTCCTCAGACAAATTCCAGGAGAAATACTGAAACCTCACTGATTACTGAAGCTTTAAAGCTATTTTACCATTGATCCATAGCTCTATGCAAAATACAGATACTTGCAAAGCTATGTAACATAAAAAGTGCACTTCTTATCCAAACATGTCCTCTTTGGCAAAGTTTGCAATGGACCAACCCAAACCTCCCAACATATGAGCTCAAAAAAAGTAAAGTGCTTGCACTAGAGATGCAAAATGGCACTCAGTAAAACCAGAAAATTTTAAAATAACCTTGCTCAAATGGGCAACGAGCTGGATCTTCCCCAAAATAGAGGGCCAATGCATCTGCACTTCTACCCTGAAAAGATTGACAAATGCAAGTTCACTTAGTTATCAATGAATATTATTGATCTCAATTATACCACATCATTACCTATAAGCATTTTGAACAAACAATGTAGGTACATACCACACTCGAATAAAGCAAAGCCAACGACCTCACCTCCGCCTCAGCAATTCCTAGAAACTCCTTCAGATTCTGAAGGTTCCAATGTAAAAAGGTGAGGTCCTGTACAAGGAAACGAAAGCAAAGACGAGAAACCAACACATGCCTAAAATGGCAAACGATTCTCTTTCCATTTTCAAATCAAACAAAGAAATAACTCAAGCACAGACCGATAGTTTCCATTGATGGTCTACGTGAATGTTCTTGGGATATTACTTATAATTCCTTCCCTTAACAATACAATGGGATTTTGTTCAATAGTCTATTGCCATTGCTCTAACCTATCTGGAAGCCTAAAACCCAATTTGAGATAATAAAAAATATCTTACAGTCTTCATTTACCTACACACCATTCCTGGAACTCATTTTTTCACTGAACTAGTAAAAAGTAGGCTAGTGTCAAACTCACTTTACTGAACATTGAACAGAGCCAGAGTTCATCACATGACTTTGGTCATTACATTTGCACTTAATGTGATGGACATGTAGTGTGCTACTGTTATCAAGTTCACAATCGATATTACTGGTTCAATAGTCAAATTACATAAGCTATGTCATGTCAAGAAAACAAGTTGCACCTCTGACTCAGTGAATGACATCACAACCAATTAGGTCTCTTGCAATATTAGCATAAGTTGCACCAACAACGATGCTCTTCAGCATGCCCCTGTTAGCCTTACCGCATTGGGGAAAATAAATCCCAGAGATTGATGACAAAACTCGGTGCAAATTGCACATATGACCAGGATGCATCATGCCACTTACATGCATCATGCTGTCCAATACTCCACTTCAGGACCACCCCACACAAAATCAAGTAGGACAGAATGAGCAGATGCAGAAAATAACCTCACAAAAGTTTTCTGATACAGGTCCATCATTTTCAGAGGCAGCCAATTCCTGCATAACTTTTTCAAGCCCCTTACTAATGGCTTGCATTTCTTCTGCCAAGAACTTCAATTGTATCTGCAAATTACAAGTTATTGCCTTTAATGCAAACACAAAATACAACTTTGTTACATTAGAAATGAGGAACAAATAAGAACCTTTGTTGAAGCCTCTAGATGTGTAAGGTCTTTGGGAAAGTCTATAACTTCTGGCAGCTTCTCTGCAAGCACCTAAAGTTTGTCCAACAAATTGATTAAAACAAGGCCCACGGCACTTACCAAGCTAAAGTATTAGGGAAAGGGGCAAAGTTCAAACTATGTTCATCAGAAGCTGAATCTAAGATAACCCTTATTGGAGCCAACGCAGAGATGTACAAAGAAAATTGACCATTCGAAAGGAGATAATATATTCTTGTTCATTGGATAATACCCAGAGTGTGAACATATCAATGTGTAATGAAGCAAGAAAAAACTAAAATCAGCTGCTTTCTATTGTCAATGATCAGTATTCTTGCAGTACCATCTCATATAATTAAATAAAATTGAGCTTCATAGAATTATGTCACTTTTTCTTTATTTTCCACATAACAAGGGTAATTTGACATTTACCCAAATGAAGTACTAATTAAAGAAAAATGCAATAGGTGGATGAGATTTCTCCTCACTAATCCGTATAAACAACAGATGTAAGCATATCATCTGCTAATTTAGTCGATCAAAGCTGTCTCTCTACCAGAAACACTTTAAAAAATTATATCAACCTGTTATTTCTGTAAAGGATCATGCTAAATGTACTAAGAATTCTATCAAAACTTTCTAAGTGATTTGCCAAGTTTCATGTGGATATTGAAATAAGCGGGACCGATGAAGTGAATGATTGGCTTCTTTAAACAGCCAATAAGAAATTGCACCAACACTTTAGTAAAAAGGTTCTTAGTAAAATTTCTTAGTGCATTACTATTTCATAAATTTATAACCTTTCATCATAGCTGTACTCGGTACTACCCCCATAGTTTTTTCTTCTAAGAAATCTCTCATTATTATTATTATGGTGATGCTCTAATTCCCACCAAAAGTGCAAATAAGAATGGAAAACAAAATCTTGCAATTTCATAATACATGAGTTCCTCCGTTGTAAGACGTACTTGGAAGGTGTTCCCCCAGACCAGTTGATCATGAATATTTGACTACATTGAGCATAAAAAATAATGCTGCCGGTGCAAGTCTATCTCAGTAAACCTTCTTGGTACAGGCAAACATGGAGAGGCACAATACTCATAATATCTTTCCATGATCTGTTTTACTGATTACAAAGTTCTGTTCTTGTAAGAACTTTTTAAGTATTTTGCTGAATTGTTTCAGAAGCGCTCTCTCTTTAGCTTAATGCATAATACAGGATGCATGTTTGCCTTGTGCATCACCTCTTATTTATCTAATTGGTCACAGCCTAGATCAGGAAAGTTCAAGCAAAGAGCTAAGAAAACAATAATCAAGTTTTTTAACTCCATTAGTTAATTTTAACTGCTCCAACCCAACCACTTCCAGGAAATGTCATTCAAGTCAATGAACTTGAAACTAATAAGGGTAAAAAAAATATCAGTTAAATGGAGGAGAATACCAGGGGTTCTACCTTACAAAGATAATGCATGAGAGTTATCTTGTTGTTCTTGGCTCGTGTATCAGTGAGTTTAAGGAGGCTATCCAATCGGAATCCAATTGCAGAACCTACACAAGTCAGAATTATATCAACAAAATTGTTAGCAGGTAGAAGCTGAGTTTCAGAGAAATAATGCAAAACAAAGCTATAATGCCATAAAGTTGAGCCAAATTAATCAATAAGTTAAGATCACTTCCCCTATCAATCTCAATAGACACATGCTCAGCACATAAACACATAAGTGATTCACATGCCATGTACTTTAACATGAGAAATACTGCTTGGGCAGAGTAATGAATCATGAAAAAATAAACTAATGAGGTCAATTATTTGAGCTGTTATTGCACATCGCTACCCAAGAGAACCAAAAAGACAAATAGAATAATTTACTTAAAGTAGAAGAGAGAAGAGCAAAGGCTATTACTATATCGTTAAAATATTAAAACCATAACTTCATACTCTTAAGCTTTTAGAGAATTCGGTTCTTCTTCCACAGAATTTTACATGGTATCAAAACAAAAGGTTCTGAGTGAAGATCTATACATTGTATTAGAAAAAAGTTTCAAGTGAAAATCTTCCTGGACACTTATTTGCCTCCCCAATTATATATATTTTCACCAGCAAGTTGCTCATGCAGTTGCATTGATCGAAGACTATTTTTTATATCATTTTAGTATTTTGTTGTCAATTTACTTTGCATTAGTGATACTGTAAGGTAATTATTGGATACATCTAATGCTTTACAAAGTTCATTGAAATTGCCTTGTTTTTCCTTCGACTAGTCCAAACACAGACCCATGTATTCAATAATTCTTGGCAAAGCAACAGAGAAATTAACAACACGAAGTTGTAATGCTTTTTATCATCATTTAGATGTTCAAATTCAGGCTTTTTTCTTTCTACTAAAGCATGAGTGGTAATGCTTCTTTGCTTTTAATCAAGGCAGTTGGCAGTGTTTCTGATATAGTGCAGGATTAACAAAATAAGAATCAACTTATACATTTTTCTTACCCCGTGCAGTTCCTTGGTTTAACGCATTGCCCAAGGAAAGAATTGTCTGCATAATTCTCTTTAGTTTGACTGAGTTCCTGATCTGATCAGATTGGAGAAGAGTTATGTTTATGCAAATTGTTAAAGCTTTTGCTAGAAGAGATAGAAGATGGAAGGAGAAAAGGCTTGCCTCTTCCGATGCAGCATTCACAACATTCAAACTACTACTCAGATCTGAAACCTGGAAAGATGAAGTAAACCAAACAAAGCTAGAAAGAGTATAGACCTAAAGTTTGTAAATAAGTGGCACATCTAAGTCACAAATAAGAATCTAACCTGGGAATGAAATTGCATCTTAAATGAGAAAACCCTAAGCTTGGCCTCTACTCGCGGAACTTTCATCAATTCTAGGAAGAACTGTCAATAATAAACAAGACAGTTGAAACCAAAGTATTTGTTATTACATGAATTTATGCAAGAGGTTTGTTGCACGATCATGAACATCTACAAAACCAGAACCACCAAAAAAGGAAAGGAATCAACTTATCATCAATATACCAAAGTATCTTCAAAAAGTAAGGAGATGGATACCAATATCAATGCTTGAAAAGGATTCCAATTTTCAAGTAAGTGTTTGCAATTAGCAATCAATATTCACCATATTGACAACAAAATGATTTATAACTACAGCCCATGCCAATAGTATTGTTTAGTATGGATCCATACGGATCTGTATGGTAAGATCTATCCTGGGCCATTCATCGTCACAATATCTTAAGGAAGGCAGTTTTGGAAGAATTATCTTGTAAGATGCTTGTTTCTATCATATGGATTCTACGTGGAGAAAGGACGAAAAGGAATGAATGAAGGAATAGAATCAGTTCTGTAGAAACAGAACAGCACTTTCCTTTTCTTCTGGATTTTTTAAACCGCTTTGCTATCTAAACTGCCCTTTCTCCAAAAGTCTTTGTTATACTCCATATATTTTTGGGAAATGCCATCAACATTCCCCTTATGTGAAAGCATTATCAAATGGCGCAAAATGGTATAGCCAAGGAACTTGACTTTTACCAGATTTGCATCCACATTCAACAGTGGTTTTCAGTTTCCCTAAAGGTGATTTCCATTTAATAAAATGATTTGCTATAGCCTTATACTGAATGGTGTCTTATAATCATTATAAAGATTTGCAAGAAGAAAGTTTGAAGAACAATAAATAGTGGACATGAAGTTGTGATCTTTTGTTTACTCATGTCACAATTAGCCAAATGATGATGAAAATTGCCAACCTGCTCGCATTTGCCCAGGGTTTCCTTGTCTCCATTATAACCCTTGAATAAGAAAACAATAAGCCATAAAAGAAATGACCGAAATAATCAATATGCAACAACTTCATTTTCAAGGATAAAAAGGAGAGAATCATGTTGACAGAGTACATATATCATAAAGTACCTTGAGTAAATCAATCTCTTCCTTTGTTGGGCAGAACTTTATAAGGTTATCGACCTGATCCACATCTAATGCTGAATCATCTAGGGCAAGGACAAAACTCTGCATGATGTTTGAATGCATGTGCATCAAATGAGAAAAGGACACATGAAAATTCCTCCAGTAACCATATTTAGCTAAGTTTTGATAAAAGCTATCTAGGAAGAGAAGCAGCCATGTCAATCGAAATGAGATTTGATACAACTTTCAGCCAAGGTTGAAGTAAATTCCATCAGTTCATTAATGGTTTACACAAATTAGATAGCAAAAGCAGTGTCAATGCAAATCAAACTATTGCCAAGTCACTAATTTTCGATTAGCAAAATAACTTCTGCTAGCCATGGTTCTAAATGGTCACGAATTTTAGTATACTACCCAATATCCATCATACCTCAGGCAGGGTCAACACAGCATTACCAAAAAACTCCACTGTTTGTGGTACATCTATCTTTCCTTTCTGGGGAAAAAATCATAATTCAGAGCTGCAATTTAGCATAAGTTGCAGCTATTGTTTATTCAAACTGCCTTCATAAGATCTGTGAGAATCTCCTATATGGGAATGCACAATACGATGCATCAATCAAGTTTAAAGTAAGGATGGCAATAATTTAAGTTACCGTGCTAGAGGTTCTTTCTTATTAGTGTCAATTTTTGTTAACACTGAATGTCAAAATTTTAGTCTTAACAAGTTATATACACGTCAGTTCGTGTTGACATTCAAGTCATTAGGTTAAAATATCATCCTGCATTCCATTCCAATTTTCTCTCTCTCAGTATGTTCAGGTAAGTTTTCCCACTCAGGTCATATTATCTTGCCTTGTTAGACTTTGCCAGCCCAGTTTTCTTCCCAAGAGTAAACATCACCTGGTATCCCTCTACATTCTGCTACATGCCAAACAGAATGTGTTCTGTAGGAAAATTTACACCATTCAATTAAGCAAGAGTCATCTTATTGTCATCTCCCTGTATAAAACCATGGCAGCCCATTATGGAACATTACTCAAAATTTATGGATTACAGATCTTTATCATAATATAATTAATCTCAATCTGCTATGATGCCACACATGAATACAAGTAAAAGCACCCCATTTAGTTAACAACTGGAGAAGGGATCAGAAACACATCGTTTCTCAGAAAGATGATAAAACCATCAGTTTCCTTGATAACCTGATAACAGCGTCACC
Source organism: Eucalyptus paniculata subsp. matutina (assembly GCA_017140255.1). NCBI lineage: Eukaryota > Viridiplantae > Streptophyta > Magnoliopsida > Myrtales > Myrtaceae > Eucalyptus > Eucalyptus paniculata. The sequence continues at coordinate 36,989,758 of CM029437.1, forward strand.
TCATCAGATAAACTTTATTTCTCACAGAAACACATTTCCAGCCCAACTTTTCAACTTCTTGACATATATCAGATAGTGTAATGATTAGCTTATGATATGACAACACCTTTTCATATGGAAGGGAAATATCTAAATCATGGCACCAACAGACTCCACAGAAACACTTTTTCCCATCCTGGCTCTTGACTTCCAAATAATTGCTTAATTATGTCAGATTTGGCTTACCATCAAATCAGGCAAGGGAACTTTGACCTTTGTAAGCATAATCTCACAGTTGTATGCCCTCCGAAGATCAATCTGTGAGAAAGAGTCTTCTAACTTCATCAGAAATCTTACCAGCAAAAAACCGCTGACAAGATAGTACAAAAGTAATGAATATGCAGAAGACCATAAAACATATGTGTCCATCCTATAACACAAGAATTATCTCTTTTTGGGCAATAAAGGCAATGGCATTGGCAGCTGCCAAGATACATTTTAACTTATAAGTTACATTAAAAATTGCCAAGAATCTACTTCTTCCTCAAACCAACACGCAGCCAATTTGGCAGCTGCAGATGATCTTAGCATACTGTAGCCTCATTTCCGTCTAGGATTACCAATACTCATCAACCCAACAGATACAATAGGGGAATTTTCTTCAGAATCATCATGCAAAACTTGTAAAAAAATGGATCAGCAAAATTCAGCAGACATCAGGTCAATGAGATCTGCTTGAACTTAAGATGATACAAGGTTGGTTATGGTTACTTAAAACAAATAGCAAATGGGAAGTCAAACAATTAGTGTATGGCCAACAGATGTAGTAGGTATAAGACATACAAACAATGGAAAAGATGTTCGAAATTACATAATAAGACAGCAAAAGCAGAAGTACCAGCTGAATTTTATCAGATTTACGTCCAGAAGCCCGACTTGATTTTCCACGAGTGCTATCTGAAGTTGAAGCTACTGAAAAAAGGCTTTCGATCTCTGACATGTCAAACTCTGGAGCCCTGTATAAGATTAACAAATAGATATAAAAACCTTGGGAAAAAAAGAATAAAGGCTGCATGGAAATTGGCTAATGGGTAAAAAAAAGTGAAAATTGAACAGTTCTCACTTTAAAGAATCATCTGACTTTTGTGCCTCCGCCCATAAGCTTCCCTGCATAGCCCTGGTTAGTTTTAACCAATGATAAGGCTTCAGGTTTGCTTTTTTTTGTTGAACCTGGTTTCTTGGACCTGAACGTGATAAAATCCACCCCTTTGGGTGAAATGGTGCAGTTGGAGGATTAGGAGTTGCAGGTACAGGTCCAATATTCCCTCCAGTGAGAGGTTGTGGAGGGGGTGGAGGAATGGTTGCAGAATTCTTAGAAATGGATACTTTCTGTGTTAAATCAGGAGGAGGTGGAGGAGGTGGTGCCGAAGGTGTTGATATAGAACCTGACACAGGTCCAGAACCCAGAGGAGAGAGAGGTGCAGCTGCTGGAGCTGTGACAGTTGAACCTGGCAGAAAGCCAGACTGAGGTGGGGGAGGGGGAGGTGTAACCATAGAACCCGGCAGAGGTGCAGATCGAGGAGAGGGAAGCAGAGGCACAGGAGGCGCAGCCATAGAACCTAAGGCTCTGCCAGAATAAGAAGGAAGTGGAGGGGTAGGTGGAGGTGCTGGAGGTGTACTCACAAAACCTGAAGCAGGGTCAGAACGAGAAAAAGGAGGTGGAGGTGTAGTCACGAAACCTGAAACAGGATCAGAACTAGGAGGAAGCGGAGGTGGATGTGGAGGTGCAGTCATGAAACCCGAGGCAGGTTCAGTACACGGAGGAGGTGGAGGTGGAGGTGGAGGTGGAGGTGGAGGCACTAGAACTGCAGACCCAGAACCCAAGGCAGTACGAGGATGTGGAGATGGAGATGGAGGTGGGGGCGGGGGCGGGGGTGGGGGAAGGATTGGGGGCTTGGAAACAACTGCCAAGCTCTTTGTGGACGGCACCCTGGAAATGAGGGAAGCAGCTGATGCAGAAACTTCAGATGCTGGAAGGGGAGGAGATGGAGAGGAGTTATTGCCAATCAATGATGCAACAGTTGAAATGACATGGGTTGGAGAAGAGGCATTTGAAGACAAGCTTTTTGCAATGTTGGATAAAGATTCCACTTGGGATGGAGAAGCCGGAACAGGAGGAGAAGGAAGCAGAGATGAGATCTTGGTAGCAGGAAAATTAAATGGTCCTGACAAAGAAGATTGAGGTGAAAGATCGGATAAAATTGATGATCGACCACCATGCTCAAGTGCATTGTCATCTAATGGAGATAGGGTTGGCCCAAAGGTTTCACTTAGCAAGGAGTCTTCTGATTCCATGGTTAATTGAGCATTTTGAGAAAGCTTATCTACAACTGTGTGTGGCCCAACTGAATTACTAGATAGAGGTGGCTGCCGTGGCGGTACCAGTATTGGTTGTGGCAAAAGTGGATTTAACACTGTATGGGAATGCATTGGCCTAGATATGCTTAAAATGGGAGAGGAAATAGCTGAGATAGACGATTTTGTCAATGGATCGATGATTTCATCAGTCTTGGAGGCAGCATGGTCTTGCAACAAAGCTGTAATGCCGAGAGCTGAAGGTGCACTATGATACCTTGACACAGGAATAGACGATCCTTGCGATATATTAGCATTCAAAATGGGAGCAGACAGAGAACTGCGAGGTAATCTTTGTGAAATAAGCTTTGCTGGATCAGGTTGCTGGGCAGAAACCTGTGTTTCTTTAACCTCAACCTTTTGAACAATTAAGCCAGCATCTTGAGATGGTTCCAAGGAAGAGATGGGTCTCTGCTTGAGGGCCTGTTCTTCTTGCGCTTCCACTTTCTTGATAGTTGTACGATCATCTTCAGATGGTTCTGAAGGAGACATTGAGTGTTTCACAGGGGCTTCATCTCCACTTCTGTCTGCAGGTTCTTTCTGCATTTTGGTTTCCTTCATTGGACTTGAGTCCAACAACAAATTTGTCATATCATACTGAGCACCACCACTTTTCAGTTTTTCAGAAATGACACTTGTTGCCTGGATTTGGTGGAGCACATTAAGTGCTACATCTGCTTTTGGATCAGTCCAGTCCACACTGCTGAAAATTTCTCGTACTTTAGCAAATGCTTCCACAGGCAGGCCTTCTTTCTCCTCATTACTGGGCAACTCAACTGGGATAAGAGAAGAAGCAGCATCCATGTCCGAGAAAAGAATCTAACAAAATCAAATTAAAGAACACGAATTGTTGTAAGCAAAATAAGTTCGCATCAGTTTATAATTAATTTAGGGTACACACCATACCTCTGCTCTAAAATCCTTGGGATACTGATCTTTGGAATTCCATAACACATCAATTTCATCACGGTTAAGCATCAAGATATTTGCCCTTATGAAAGCTGTGTTAAAAATCACTCTGAACATCATTTCTTCATGATCAAGATCATCATCCAGGCTAATACACTCAAGGACAACATCGCCTTGAATGTAGCAATGGATATCAATTTTAACTAGCTCACAGTCTGCCTGCATTGGGATATATGCATATTACATTCGCGTTGTGCTGACTTTATTATGAAATGCAAGCATGGATCAGCACTAATGTAGTTGATGTAATTAAAAAAAAAAAAAAGATTAATGATTGAGGACTCTCCAGTGGCCCTCATAAAGTGCCTTGAAGCAAATAAAATTGGCTCTACCATCATGGGAGGAAATGGATACGAATGAAAACAATTCTCTGAACCAAGACCGCCACAACATGGTTGTATACATTCATGCAGTTAGAGATACAGCAGTTTTTCTTGAAGTTCCAAGTTCAAGCTCCCATCATGCTGTTACTTAGACTTTCTTGACTCTGTCTCCACTCTAAATACAAGGTGTTTTAGTGCACGAGACTCCTGCATTGCGTCTGTGGAGGTTGAGTGTACACCTTTCCCCTGCTTCTGTAGAAAGGCTGTTTCCAGGTATGGCCTCCAAGTCACAACAGTGTGACCTCCAGGCTATTCACAAGACTCTATAGGCTCTAGATGATGTATAATTTTGACCATAGCAAATCAGAGACAAGAAACTGAGTTTAATCATAGATTGGCATGTATTCAGCATGAACTGTCCATTTTCGTATAAACAAATCCTTTTCATTCGAATTAGCTGCTCATCATCAAGAAAATTCAAAGAAAATTTCTGCAGAGAAGAGAAGCATGAAAGCCATTTAAAAATTGAAGAAGTATCACTAATAGTGCAGGTGCATCAGCTGCTCTCCCACAAGTGAGGTTGCAATCCAATTTTTAGGGTCTAAGGCAGGATTTGAGAATCCAAACAAAGCACAAGGAAATTAAGACATAGCGATAATAGTAGATAATGAATTCCGAAATATGATGATATAAGGTTATTCCATGAAGCAGAATAAAAGCAAAGCTACCTGCTTGTAATGCCTAACAAGTTTGCTCCTTTTTGGTGTTGAAAACAGGACTTTGGGAGTTTTATCAGCGATCATAAATGGGTCCTGTCCAAATATCCTGAAGATGGGACGGCAGCCCCCTTCAGCATCCAAAGTAGGAATTAATCTTAGTATAATGCAGTCTAATGTGAGAGCCCTATCCAGTGGAGGCCACTCTGAGCCAACATTTCTTCTTGATACATACTGCAGATATCTCAACTGTGAAGGCAATGGATTGAGAGGTGACATCAGTTGCAAGAGTTCACGAGGCGCTTGCTTGTAAACCATATCCAATGTTTTCTGCTCTCCTGTATATTGCTTCCTATAAATTAGAAGTGCTGCCAACATGAATGCCAAAACTGGCCACCCACCTCTTTCACAGTGCATCAGTAGCACATTCTGTTGCCCAAGTAACAACCAGCTCTCGGAGGATCTTAAGAAGTGATGGATCATCTCCATTGTAAGTACGGGGCAACCTTCATAATGTCGAGGGTAATCCATGACAGTCATATCATATTCAGACAATAATTTGGCAATATGGCTTTGGTTCTCTCCTTCCCGGAAATTGAACACCATGAAAGAGGCATCAGGGGAATGGTCGCAGGAGCTCACTTACTACACCTCCAATGTATACTTTATATTCATCCTCCTCCAAGACATCAGTGGTAAAACAGTAATCAAACACTGCAGTTACAATTCCACCATAAATGAACAAGACTGGTGAATATTATTCCTAGAGAAGATGATAAAAAGCAAGATACATCTGAAAAGATAACAGGACACAAATGAATCAACTCCCTAGAGGACCAATGGTGAATCAGCAGGTTACGCACATCTCAGAAAAATGGAGGACAAAGAACTGTGAGCTATGTTGACATTGATTAGAATTTACTTAAAAAGGATAGGAAAAAAGAACATCAAGCGAGGGCCTGCAACAGTCCTTTATTGCAGGAAATCCATTCATGGCAAGACAACTACACCCTTTCACTGTAGAAATCTTTTCAGCGCAAGTTACATTAGAATGCATCATCCGTGTAGAATAAGTAGACAGTTGATCTCTACACCTTAAAGTCACAAAAAGAAACTACTCGATCAGAGATGATGCATAATTGCAACCTCATGAGTAATTCCTTTTCACGGGATTTTATTTGAGTTCCTGACAAACAAAGAATCCACCGTTAAAGGATCTCTTATCTTCACCAAAAAAAAAAAAAAAAAAAAAAAAAGAATCCACCGTTAAAGGAATAACTGCACTTCCATAGTCCACAAGACTAGACTCCCTCAGTTCCCCAACAGCACTTAAAAAGCAAATTTAAGGAAGAATTAGCCTTATGCATTTCAGTTATAAAAACCATCAGAGAAACTCTTTCCCCAGGCAATGGTAAACAATTGGCGTGTCCATTGGGTTCAAATTTAAGGTAATTTCTTATCATTCCACAAATACATATGTCTCATTAGACCAAGCAGATTCTGCCATGCCAGCGTGTACATGCACAAAACAAAATAGCTTCTCCGAATACCTTAATAAGATGGTGATAGCGGGAATATAAGCAACTAACAATTACCATACAAGCTATCTCCTTTAACACCACAATCCATCGACAACCAACAGTCTAAAATGAACTGAAAAGAAGCTCCTAAAAGTGAAACCTACCAATAATTCACCCTACAAAGAAAAGCTCACCGTAAACTCTTTCAGAAATCTCCAAGAGCCCATCCGGCGGCTTCTTGTAAAAGAACTTCCTGAACAACCCCATTGCCTATCGAGGGCTATGAACCAAGAAAAGAACACATTCAGACGCCTAAATAGCACAAGAAACGAAAACCCATGTCGGCCATATATAGTCGGATCGCAGGAACGATGTCACGGAGACAGAGACAAGACGAGAACGTCGAGACCCGACAATGATGGCCTTGGAGGCAGGGACTGCGAACGGGTGGAGGGGGCATGTGGCATGGATTGTTGCCGGGTCTTTAAGGTTAAAACTCCTCTTCTGGGTACAAATTTTTGGCTTCGCATCCACACTTTCGCTTTCGCGCGTCAGCGAGAGAGAGAGACTTAGCTTTCAATCCATGGAAAGTGAAAGACCCAGAAGAGAGAGAAGGGTGGGGGTGGAAAGACAGGTGGGGATATCATTCAGTTTTCAGAGAGGAGAGAGAAACTGTGATGCGGGCATGGGAAGATTAAGGACGTCATTAGGGGAATGCGGGGAACAGAGATTCGAGCTTTGTCCCTGTCTGTAATGCGAGTGTGTGACGTCGTTGCTTTCTGTTCTATTGTTTTTCTCTTTTTTCCGGCCCTTTGTTGTTCTTTGTTTTTTGCTTTCGTTTCTGTTTATTCCTCAGTTGAGGCTGATAATGATGTATCATTTTCTGTGTTTCATTTTCTGTCTCTAGGAGGCATTACATCACCTTTTCTGTGGGCATGCAAGCACACCCCCCCTTTTTTCTGCATTGGCACGTCCCATCAATTTGTTGTTGCATGATTCCACAATAGATAATTGCTATCATATTTGAGATATCCTCACTTAAAATTCACATAATTTCTTATCAGATCTACATTAAATTCTTATATTTTGAGAGCGTACATGTATTGCTTGTTACATCGTGTCTAATCCTGACCGCATGAAGTGACCAAACCGTCAAATTTTAGAGCTTTCTAAGGCTTTCTCAATGGGAGAAGTTGCAATCATTCTTTGACTTTTGAAAGTATTTTTAATGTTTCTATAAATTTTTTAGTAATTTATCGGATATTTATAGAAAACTTTTTTACACCTTCATTTGTAAGTTTAGACTTAACGTTAAGAAGAAGATATATAGTTTAAAAGAAAGTTTCTAAAGGACATTCCAAACTCAATAAACACAAAATTAAAACATAGTTACAATATTGAATTATTTGACTTGATTTGTGTATTTGAAAAGTTTCGAGAAAAAATACCAAAAAATTCTAAACTTATTACATTAATACCAATTCAGTCCTAAGTATTTCAATTAGATCAATTTAATCATAAACCAAACAATTTAGTTCATCCTCCAATTTAGGTCACAAATTGCTTGGGTGAATGTTGGTCATCCTACATGATATAAATGACACTAATGTGAACTATTTCCAAAAATTTTTAATATAATTTTTTTTTTTAGAATTTATTATTACTTTTTTTCTTTTTTTTTTTTTCCTTTCTTTTTTTTTTTTTTTCCTAATTGTGGACCAATGAGGTCGCCAAACAACTCTCATTGGCCACAAGCAAGGTTTGCGTAAGGGCTCTGCCCCTTGCAATACTAAGCAAGGGCATCTTGCAAGGGCATCTCGACCCTCACCTAGATTTGGGTGATGCATGAAGGCCCTTGCCCAAACCTACCAACCTTTGCTTGTGGTCAATGATCTTATCGGCCTAAAGAGTTAAAAAAAAAAAAAAAAGCTTGCAAAATTTAGAATTTTTTTTTTTTAAATCTAGAAAAATATACATGTCAGCAATCTAGCTTAAATTAGTCGGATGGACTAAATCAATACCAATATGAAAAGATTTATGTATAAATTGATCACATTGAAAGATTTAGAATTGAATTAGTACCAATGCAATATGTGACATCCTGAATTTCTCAACCTGTTTTCTACTGAATTAATCAGGCATTTCATTGATGCGTTTATAAGGCTATTCTCAGAGCCGATCACTCTTGAGATAACTAGACTGTTTGGGTAAGTAATTAAGAAAATTTAAGGCAATAAACTTGAGAGTTTGATCAAGAATCGGCTTCTCGACCGTGCTCATCTTTAGAGGCCATTGCGGCACAGTTAAAAATCGATTTAAGATCAAAGATAGATCTGTTCGACTAAGATGTATGGCCGATCATGGGTGACTCCACTAAATTGGAAAATTCTCGTCGACCGACACTAATTTGATTTTACTGTCGTTTTGGTACCTTGTGTCCGTAATTGAATCCTCGAGATTTTCACGACAATTGAGAGTCGCCATTAAGTCGAATGCGTTCATAGTGGTTCGAAGAAAATCGACCATGGGTTATTTGCCTTAAAAAGTTCTGAAAACCACCCGGTAGCCTAGGTTTCGCTAAAAACGTATCAAATGGAAATTAACCATCAATTCAAGTCCGATTTCAAAAATTGAAGGTTTTGTCATGTCACAATAAATTCTAGGATCCACGACTCGTCTCAAAAGATTTTTCTCGACAATTAAGACTTTTGGGAAAAAGTCGTTTAGAAAATTTTTCGTCACTTGAAGCCGCGGATTAATTTTGGAGGTGAAATTGAGGAGTGTGGGGATTCTTGGATAAAGAAAATAATCAATTTGATAATGGAAATATCAATTGATTTTGGGAGAGTTATTTGAGAGAAATTTAAGAGGGATTTTGGATGCAATGGCAAGTGGGGACCAAGAAATCTAAGTTGATATTTCTCTTGAGTTTCTATGAGCCAATTTAAAAGAAATTGGGATTAGGATTTTCTATTTGAGGAAATCTTTTTATTTTTGTGATATTCCCATTTCTTTTCCCTTTGTAGCCAAACACACTTTTTCCCCTTTCTCTCTCTCTCTCTCCACGCGCGAAAACCTCCACCAACCCCCTCCTTGCCGAGAAAATATTGGGTGGTCCGGGACCGCCACGTCAGCATGGTCCCGGACCACTCATATGGCGCCACATGTGAGGGGAGGGGACAAAAGAGAGAAAGAGGAGAGAGAGCGTCAGAGAAGTGGGCTCGGTTTCAGTCCTTTGTCTGCGCTCCCCATACACGTGGCGCCGTGTGAGTGGTCCGGGACCACGCTGACGTGGCGGTCCCGGACCACCCAATATTTTCTCCTCCTTGCCGGTTTCAATTTCGCTTCTTCCTCTCTCCCTTTTTCTTTTTTGACTTTTCAACTCTTATCTCCTTCTCTCTCTCTCATATGTCCTTCTCTCTTTCTCATATGTCCTTCTCTCTCCCCCAACTCTCTCTCCTTCTCACGGTTCGAGCAAAAAGCAGAAGACAGAAGTAGAAACTGTACAAAGACAGGAGCCACTCGTTGCCGCTTGCGCTCAGCCACCTGCGTGTCACTCGCGCTGCACTGTCCGCCGCTCACACCTCGTCTCCGCCTCTCCCGCACCCCCTTTCAGCTGCCGTCAAAGCTCTCCTTCTCCCCCTCTCTATTTCGTGTGAAGCCCCGACGGAAGTAGCAAGCAGCACCGCTGAAGGAGCAGCAGCCAGCCGCTCTGACGCCATTGCACTGGAGCTGCCGCACCGCTGCCCGCACGACGCCGCATGCTCCGCCACCTCGCTGAACTACCGCCTGGCCATGTGTGCTGCCTTTCCTTGCAACCCGACCCCTGCAGCTTCTGTTCGGCCTCCGTTCAGCCACCGCCGGATCGCCGCCAGCTCTGATTGGCCGCCATGCAGCCTCGCTGGAGCTCCGCCCATCCTTCTCGACCCCTTGTCGCCCCCATCCCTCTCTCTTTCTCTCTATTTGCAGCCGAACCAGCAACCCACCGAGTGGGTTTCCAGCCGACTTTGGGCCAACTTTGGGTCGTTTCCGGGCCCCGGATCCATGAGTCACTTTGGAAGGAATCGTTCCTCGTGTTGTCCCCGTCGGATTGATACGCTTTGCGTGCAATTTTGGTGAGTAATCTCACTAATCCTTGCTTAGTGAGCTAATTACACTTATTGGTTGTTTATTTTTATTTAATTAAGTTTAGGTTGTTAGATTAGAATAAATTAGCAATTATTAGTCAATTGAGATGCGATTTAGATAAATTAATTGCGCAATTAACAAGTAGACGTGGTCTACTATTATTGGAAGTATCTCATAAATTTTCCGACCACTAATCGGGCTTCAATTTGATAATTCGGGCCTAAGTGGGATTTTTGGCATTTAAATATTATTTTTTGAAATTAATTAATTATTTATTTATTTTTCGGAAATTAAAGTTGGGTTAGTCAACGACCAAAATTTCGTGGCGATCGTCGTGGTGAAGTCCGTTTATTTAATGGAGCTTTATTTTGTGTTGAATTGAATTATTTGCGAAGAATGGGAATTATTCTTTAATTGGAAAATCATTGGTTATTAATTAAAAAATAACCGGGCATCGATTGATAATGCCAAAACTATTTGAGCGGACTATAGAAAATGTGGGAGTTATGGAAAGGAAAATATTAGATTTTGACTAAGGCCAACCGTGTGCCCACGCACGATATTTTATTGGGTATTTTTAATACGAAGAAATGAGGCCAAGACATTACTTTAATTGAGGAAGTTAAGTGCGAGGCACAATGTCATTAGGCCGTGAGGGATTAATCGTGTGTTGGCTTATATTTGAAGCAAGATGATTATTGGAAGTTGATGTGATGTGTGTTGTATTGAGGGAAACCAATGGCTCATGAGCAAGTAAAGGACTAAGTATTACACAAGTAGAAAACTTCGTGTGAGTTACCTCTAGCGCCTTATACCATTGCTTATTGTAGTTAAGGGCTAAGTGTTACATGGCAACCTGAGTCACATGGGAATTACCTCTAGTGCCTTGCAGCATTGTTATGCATAGTGAAGGGCTAAGTGCTACACGATGGCAAGATCTTGTGTGAGTCACCTCTAGCGCCTTACCCTATTGCATTTTGTAGTGAAGGACTAAGTACTATATGATAGCGAGATTTCGTGTGAGTTACCTCTAGCGCCTTATACTATTGTTATGTGTGGTCAAGGACTAAGTATCGCACGATAACGAGACTTTGTGCTGGGGTCACCTCTAGCGCCTTGAGCCTATATTTGAGTGGGAATGTGGAATGGGAATGTTGAGATTAATTATCGAGTATATATGAAATCATTGATATGGTTTGATTCGTTTGTCATGGATTGACTGATTGAACTGAATTGGCCAGGGAAAGGTCATCGCTGACATGTAATCGACTAGGTCGATTGATCATTGTTTGATCTGATGTCGCGAATTGCTTGATTGAATGGAAATGACCGTGAGTGGTCTTGTTGACGTGTAATCGACTGGGTCGATTTGATCGATGCTTCAATTAGTGATGTGATTGCTTTGGTGTTTATTTGAACTGTGCTAATATGCAGGTGGAATCTGAGACCAAGGTAAGTCCTCCGACTCGTGCTGTGCTTAGGCAACCTTGTGGTGTATTGGTTCCCTAATTGAGTCTTAGTGGGGGTAAAACTCGCTGAGACGTAGTCTCATCCCGGTTTGGGGAAAACATTTCAGGATTCCGGTGAGGAGCTAAGGAGGAGGAATCTGAGAAGGAGAACTTTGAGTTGAAACCTCAGGAGGAGGATTTTTTAGAGAAGAAGATAATACCTAGAGGGGCCTTGAGTATAGTCCGGGTGAACTGAGATTAACTGAGATTTTATCTTCTTTTAGAACTCCATGTTGATGTGAATAGTTATGAAGTACTTTAGTTTGTGTTTTGTATAAAAGTTTGGTTATAAGTTTCAATATGAAAAATGTGGCCCTGCTTTTCTATCCCATCGATTTATTGTCTGTGGATTATAATTGCTTCCTCATGTGCTTAATAAATGAAAGGGTCGGCGATACATAATCCTGGGATATCGCATCATATAATCGACCAAATGAGAAGGATGAGGATCGGGGCGTGACACTATGTTTAAAATATTGGGGCTAACAATACAACCTAAACAAGGGTGAATAGGTTGTTTTAAAAGACTTTGACAATTATGCAAAAATTGGTAGCTATTACACAAAGATCAAGTTTCTCTAAAATTCTTATAAGAGAAAGGTAGTGAAACTAACAATATGTCAATACTCTTAATTCAAATATAACAACATTGAACTCGGAAATATGAAATTTAAGAGAAGCACCTTCAACCATATGAAGAGTGAAGAATTGTTGCTTGAGTCTTAACCGATTAGTAAGGAATTTTGTCAAAAAAAAAAAAATACTCTAATTTATTCCATAAACCTACAGCTATTTTATGATATAGTGTCTCCTGCAGAACTTCATTTGTAAGACACAAATGAATAGCAATCTCAGCCTTTTCATCCAATTCTTCTCATGTTTCATTTGACATGTCTTTTTTGTTTCTTCCCTTACCCAATTAGAGTTTTTTTGAAACCCTACTACATAAAAATGGCCAACATAAGAACCTGGCATGGTTGAAACTATTGCTCCCATCAAACTCCTCAATTAAAATTTCGTAGTTGAACTTGAAGCAATAACCAAAAATATCAAGGAAAAAAAAAAATACCCAAGGCTTTGATACCAGATTGTAATGGCATATGTGGAAACTATAACAAAATTAAAATTAAGAAGAATAAAAGAACACTAGATTTATGAGGAAAACCCTTGTAGAAAAAATCATGAGGAGAAGAGAAGCAAAATCTGCCATAAAAATTCAAGGAATACAAAATCTAGCTATGAAAAACTAAGACTCTTTTTGTCTTAACTTCTTGACCTAATAACTTCAGAAAAATAATATTTATAATGATCCCAAGCCCTAAAGTTGGCCCAAGCCCATAAAGAATTTAAGACATACTCATCAAAAACTCTATAAATGGATTTCAAAATCTTCATTCCAAAGAAGACGCAAAAACACCCACATCTCTTCTCTTCAAGTTTATGTAAGTGTGTCGGTTTTAAGAAATGTTCGATAGAGTCTTGTTTGTATAGTGCTAATACCAACAAATTCGAGGTATTTTATCTTGAGAGACAAAGTCGTGAATATGTTTAGTACCGTAGATGGAACTAATTGTCTTTAAGAGACTCGGTTAGCCGTACCTCACCTCTAATTCTTGTTCATTTTGTTATCACTTTCTCGAATTATTTTTCTGGTTATAACAAATAGTGTTACGTGTTCTTCCCCAATACGTTTCTTCTTCTCCTCTTCTATTTTTCCAACAAGGACTCCATTGAAAAAGTAGGGGAAGAAAAGTTGATGTTTTGCCATGGTGGTAAGCCAAAGCTTCATTGCTTTCCTATTCGTTCCATGGTGGCTCATTGAGAAATCAAGGATGCAATTGATGAAGAATGGAATCGGATGATAATGATGAAGAATGAACTCAGCAGGAGAAGGATCTGTACAAGAAATGTTCTCTCTCTATATCTATGTATTGGAATCTCATATCTGTTCCAAGTATCGAAAAAAGCAACAAAGCAATACAAATCCTCTGTTCTATCTCTCTCCTCTGTTCTCCATCTTTTGTATCTTCTAGACGACCTTAACTCTTCCTATATATATCATACAAAGAGAAGCTAGGAAACCAATAACAGAAAAAAAAAAAAAAAAAAAAAAAAAAAAAAACTAACTAACAGACTTTTACAACTATTTACAACAGAACTGCAACTTGTTAACAAATCAAGCTTGGCGATCCATGTCTTCTACATTGTATAATCTTCACCGTTGATTAGTTTGGCTATCCGTGCCTTCTGCATCAACTCATGTCAGTCTTCTGGCGATCCGTGTCTTCCATTGTTGATCATCAGCTGACTTTAGATGTAGTAGAGTAAGATAAGGATCTTGATCCTTTAACATCCCCCCTCAAATTAGGGAGGGTGAAAGATCCCATTCCCAATTTGGTCCGGAGAGTAACATGAGCTAATCGTGAGAGAGATTTAGTAAAGATATCAGCTAACTGAAGATGAGTAGGTACATATTGAACATGAATAGATCCAGAAGAAACTTTCTCACGTATGAAGTGAAAGTCAACTTCAATGTGTTTAGTTTGAGCATGCAGTATTGGATTGGCTGTAAGAGAAATTGCTGATATGTTGTCACAGAATAAGGATGTAGGTGATGGAAGAGAAATACCAATGTCATGTAATACAAAGCTTATCCAGGTGAGTTCAGCAGTTGTCGAGGTGAGTGCACGATATTATGCTTCTGTGGAGCATCTGGAAATAGTGAGTCGTTTCTTGGCTGACCAAGAAAGTAGATTAGATCCAAGAAATGTACAAAACCCAGTTGTAGAGCGTCGTGTGATTGTACAATCGGCCCAATCAGCATCTGAAAACCCATAAAGGTTTACTGAACTTTGAGAATGAAGATAGATCCCAAGATGTATAGTACCTTTGACATATCGAAGGACTCTTTTTAATTGGTGAAAGTCTGCCACTGTAGGATGTTGCATCTTTTGACAAAGAAGATTTGTGGCAAAAGCCAGATCTGGTCGAGTAATGGTTAAGTACTGAAGACCACCAACCAAGCTTCTGTACTCAACAGGATCTGTAAGCTGATTTGTAGCATTGACCATGGAAATTGATCGAAGTGGCAAGGGTGTTGAGATTGGTTTACACTCAGCCATATGAGCTCGTTTCAACAAGTCAGTGGCATATTTTGTTTGGCACAGAAATAGATTCTGTGAAGTACATTTGGCTTCGATGCCCAAAAAATAGTGAAGATATCCAAGATCCTTCATATGGAAGTGAAGGCTGAGCTTTTGAATTAAGGTAGTTAAGAGCTGGGATGAGCTGCCAGTCAAGATGATATCATCAACATATAGTAGTAATAATACTGTATGTGATTCAGCATGAAGAACAAACAAGGAGGGATCTGTCAAGTGCGTAAAAAAGCCACTTTCGAGTAAAAATTTGCTGAATTTATCGAACCAAGCTCTTGGGGCTTGTCGAAGACCATATAAGGACTTTTGAAGCAAATAGACATAACTCGATTTCTGAGGGTGTATAAAGCCAGGTGGCTGTTCCATGTATACAATCTCATTCAAATCTCCATGGAGGAAAGCATTCTTGACATCAAGTTGATGTATTGGCCACTGTTTTATCATAGCTAGAGATAGCACTATTCGGATTGTTGCGTGTTTCACAACAGGGCTGAAGGTCTCAGTGAAGTCTAGTCCTGCCTCTTGGTGAAAGCCTTTGGTGACTAGACGAGCTTTTAGTCTATCAAGGCTCCCATCTAGTGCAAGTTTGGTCTTATACACCCACTTACAGCCTATCACATTCAGCTGGTCAATTCTAGGAACTAATGTCCAGGTTTGGTTTTCATCTAGTGCATTCATTTCTTCTTCCATTGCCCTATACCAAGCTTTATCGGCTAAGGCTGATTTGATAGACCTTGGTTCCATAAGAACTTGATACTCAGCTAAACAAGCAAATTTTGGATTTGGTTTTCTAATCCCAGACTTTAGTCGAGTCTGCATATGATGATCATTAATAGTACCTTGAGAACTCATGTCAGCACCAGAACTCATGTCAACAGGTAAATCATTGTGTGAAGGTGAAGAGCTAGAAGTATATTGTTCTTGAGTAGTAGAAGGATCTGTAGGCATAATATCTATTGAAGTTAAGACTGGTTGTTCATCTACTGTGCTTTCATTCTGCATTGGTACTGAGGAAGTGGTCTGAGGTTGCTGTCCACTATATAGGTGATGACTATAACAATCATCTATAACAGGATGAATCTGACTTTTGGCAGACTGATGAAGAAGACCATTGTCTGTTGAATCTATACTTGGAGGTTCGAAGAAATGCATTCCTCCAATCCATTGTTTGTACAAAGTTGTATACTGTCCATACTCATCGGCCAACCTCTTTGTGAAAGGATAAGAAATTTCATCAAAGACAACATGTCTACTGATATACACACGATTATCAGTGGGTACAAGACATCGATATCCTTTGTGCAAATCACTGTAACCCAAAAAGATACAGGGAAGAGATCGAGGATCAAATTTGTGGCTTGCATATGGGCTTAAGCAAGGATAGCAAGCACATCCAAACACCCTTAAATGATCATACCTTGGCTATCTATTATGAAGTTTATTATAGGGTGTATCCATCTTCAATTTTGGTGTGGGGAGAATATTTACAATGTAATTAGCTGTTACAAAGGCATCTACCCAAAATTTTAGTGGAACTTTTGAGTGATATAACATAGCTAATCCTAGTTCAACTATGTGTCGATGTTTTCTTTCTAAGACCCCATTCTGTTCTGGTGTGTAAGGACAAGATATAAGCTGTTTTATCCCATAGTTTTTCAGATGATTTTGAAACTTGTTGCTTACGAATTCTCTTCCTCCATCACTCTGGAAGGTTTTAATCTGATGATTGTATTGCCTTATAACTAACTTTTGGAATCGGACAAATATGTCATAGAACTCAGATTTCAACTTCATAGGATATAACCAGCTATATCGAGAAAAACTATCAACAAAAATCACATAGTATCTAAACTTCTAAAATGAACATACTGGTGAGGGTCCCCAAATGTCATAATGGACTTTTCCTAATGGAAGACTTGATGTAGAATCTAACAAAGGAAAAGATAGAGCTGTACTTTTAGCTATTTGACAGCTACTGCATACAGTCTTAGATGTTGAATTGAAATGTATCAGCTTCTGTTTCTGCAGATGTTTCACTACCTGTGCATTTGTGTGAGCTAATCTCTGGTGCCATGTGTCTTCATCCATTGTCCTTTGCCTTTGAGTAAAAAAAGCTTATGTGGTTTGTGGATTAACTTGATAAAGCCCTCTAGTTTTCCTTCCGAGCTTCACCATTATTTTGGTATTGTTGCCCTTTACATAAACACCAATTTTATCAAAGATAAACAAGTAAGGATAGTCATCTGTAAGCTTAGATACTGAAAGAAGATTCTTCTTTATATCTGGAACAATTAGAACATCGTTAAGAGGTAATGTATTACCCTTTGTATTCAGCCAAGTATCGCCAATGTATGTAACAGGTAAACATGATCCATTGCCGATCATAACAGTATCATGTCCTTGATATTTAGAAAGAGTATGAAGCATACCAAGATTGGCACTAATGTGGGCTGTAGCACCAGTATCAGGATACCATTCGCTTCCTGTTGAATCTTCAATATGCATTGCTGTTAATGCTGCTAGAATGTCTTCTGCTTGATAAGAGTTGTCAAACTGATACCAGTAGCGAAGAGCATCATGTCCAGATCGTTTACATATTTGACATTCCAGTCGAATACTGCTTGTTTCTTTCTCATCCTGTAAGTTCTTATTTGAGTTTACAAAAGGATAAGTTTTGATGTTTTGGTACCTTTGAGAGTAGGTGGTATAGGGTCTAAATCCCTGATTAGTTGTAGAGAAAGTATTTCTTTGTCTGGGGTGTTGATCTCCTTGTCCTTGGTTTAAGATATTTGTTTTGTAATTCTGATTTCTTTCAGTATAACCAAAGCCTCGACCTCTATTATTAACAGCTCTACCATGACCATAGCTTCGACCTCCTCTGTAACTTCCTCTTTGAGATATAAATCCAGAAGTTTGAGAGATGTAATCTCCATTAGTGTTTTCTTTAGGCTGTGACTGAGACTGTCTTTGCCCAAAATAGGCCAAATTCAGGTTGAACTGATTCCTGGAATAGGTCTTCAGCCTTGATTCTGATATAACTAGTATAAGTACCTAGAGGGGGGTGAATAGGTATATAAAAGATTTTTCTCGATAATTGCACAATACTAGACAGTTGATAGATTTGAGATAAACAATAATCAAAGTAAGACTGAGAGAAGAGAGAATTGAACACGCAGTTTATAGTGGTTCGGCTTATTTCAAGCCTACGTCCACTCTTCTGCACTGACAGCCTATTGGCTGGATTCCACTATGAACAAAGAAATGTTACAGCGTTGTTCTTCCTTGATTTCTCAGTGTAGGTGATTTACCACACTCGCTCAAGGTATCACTAAGTATAGACACTCTTTGTGTATACAATTTCGCTCAAAATGTATCGACTAATAATCAAGGTGCTTCAGACTCTGGAATTTCTCTATTGATCATGCACTAAAGCAACTGGAACGTCTTCCTTTTATACTCATTTATGCCATTATACCCGTTGGCACTTACCAAAGGAATTCCTCCAATCTACCCATTGGACGGAATCAATCAAGAAGATCATTCGAGCTATTAAAGGAACCTAACGATAGCCCATCAATCCTGTTCGCTCATACAATCAGGATCTTGGTTTCCAAGAATAGAACCTTCCAAGAATATTTCGTCGACCATCGGATCTTCAAACGATCTTGATTACGAATAAAAGAATCCGTTATATTCATCCAGCCAAGGGATCTTCTCTAGAGGATAGGACTAAATCCTCAACCAAATACTTCGGCTCGGATTGCCTTCGTCACCGGATTAGAAAAAGCTGTCAATGAGAATAGTCTTGAGTCTTGAGTCTTGAGCGCCGAGTCCGTGATCTCGAAAGTCTTCGACTCTAAACGTAAGGTTTGCAATTATCCGCACTAGACGATAGAAACGTTTTGTTAACTTCAAAATATTCTGGAAAGATTTCTTTAACAATCTCTCCTTTTTGATGGTGACAAAACTTTCCTGTAGATTTGAACAACTTTGACTCGCAAAACATTACTCAAGCAATATGGCTATCTCATAAAGATTAATAAATCAATTAGACTCGCATCCACGAAAATCGATTAGTCTTTCATGAGTAAAACCATACAAAGAACACTTGATATAAATGTAAACAGTCAAGCATCAAAATCCACACCCAAGTCAGTCAAATTCAAGTTCACACCCAAGTTATACTAAAAAACAACCATTCAAACACACAAAAGAAATTTAAAGTCAAAGTTTAAAGAGTTCAAATTGCAATTCTCCCCCTTTTTGTCATCATTAAAAAAGGTGAGAAAAGAGTCAAGTCTGCTTGGGAATGCGCACAATCTGGAAATCTCCCATCGACTGTACGATGTCTTCCAGCCTCTTCAAGTCTTCTCGTAGATGAGCCACCTCTTCTCCTTTGGCATTGGCTTGAATTTGAAGAGCGAGGTCTTTCATTTTATCATCCAGGGTAACAGAAGATGCTTGTCCAGCATTCTTCATGACTTGAAGTTCACAGTCCAGAGCATAGATTTGACCCTGCATTTCCAAAAGAACATCAAGGATACAACGAAAATCTGTTGTATTGTCCGTCTGTGTGCTCGCATTTGCTCTCTCGGATGGAGTGAAGGCAGACGATGGAACTTCGGTGTAATCTTGCAGATTTGGTGTTGATGTATCATGTCCTTCCTCAGGCATTTGAGAAACCTGAAAATCTTCTAGATTTGCTGGTGAGCGACTCACACCTTCACTGTTGACAGCATGTGGTGTAGTCCTTCCTTGCTCGCCATCTCCCCTTGTCTCTAGGACCTCAAATGGGGAAGAGTGATGGTCATGCTCTTCAGCATCTTGATTCCCTTTCTCTCCGGCTTCATCTGCAAACTTTTCTTTCACTACTTCTCCTTCTTCTTCAGCTTCTTTCTCTTTGTCTTCTTTCTCTTTCTCTTGTTGCTCCTCTGCTTCTCAGTTCTTTGCTTGCTCATCTTCTTCTCTCTGTTCTTTTTTCTCTGCTTCTGTTCCTTTCTTCTGTTGTTCTGTTGATTCAGGTACAGAACGTCTGGTCCTTATTAATGCAGAGATAGTGAGATCTTCATCTTCATCTTCATCTTCATCTTCATCTTCATCCTCTAAGATAAGAGTTCTTTTCTTTTTGGATGGAGCACCCATGGGCTCCTTCCCTTTTCTCTTTGATGCAGAAGATACTGGAGTCTTCACTCTGAACTTCTCCATTGCCTTAGCAAGCTCTTTCAAATGCATTTTTGTCAGCATTTTCAAACCCACCACCATTTTGTCGCATGGTCGAACACAAAGAGTATGTGGAGGTTCAATGTTCAAGTGTTTGAAGATCTTGGTCACAAGACCTGGGTAAGGCAATTGGCCCTTGTCCTTCACCATTGCTCTGTACATGTGAAAGAGAATGGTGTGTGGGAGAGAGAACTTCTTCCCTGTATTGATTGCATACATCAATTTCGCCTTGGAGTTAGACACGTCAGACTTGGATGTAGACTTTGGCCTGATACAGTTGATCACAATTTTGTGAAGCAAGATGTTGATGGCACGCATTCTTGAGTATGTAATTCTTCCCTCCGTATCCCTGTCTTTGACAAGCTCCAATGAGGCACGAGCAATCGAAACTTTGATTGGTTGATAGCATCCTCTTTCAACTCTAATTATATCTGCCAACATGTTCACATCTACCACATAGTCTTGGTCTCGAACACTTAAGGATATTCTATTCGCATCTAAAAAGCTAAGATTCGAATAGAAGTATGCTGTCAATTGCGCATAACCGTCTGTGGTATCGGAGCAAAATTGCTCAAGTTGAAGCAGATTGAACTTCTCCCTTAAGTTCACATTAATGGCATCCAAGAAATCGAAATCAACACTCTTAGTGTTTATCACCCCTCGTTTCAACAGTTTGAAGAACAGATTCTCCTGTTCCTTTGATTTAAACAAATCCATCCTTTTTCCCTTCACCTTCGCAGCAACACCCATTCTAAGTTGAAATTCACTGAACATTTTATCATCATTGTTCCTGTCAGTCGGATTCAGTCCCGATACACGAGGGTCACTAGGAATGTTCGCAAGTGCTTCCTTAGCCTTTCCTTTGGGAGCAATTCCCAAATCCTCCATTCGTTGCAAAAAGATATACTCATTCCTATAATTCTTATCTTTAAGGAAATCATCTACGTAGTTCAACGGAGTCCCAATGCTCTTCATCGCACAATAGAGCTTGTAAATAAAAGAGGGTTTTTGGACTCTTACAGGGTCTGCGTCCTCGATTATTTCTTCCTCCGGTTGTTGCCCCGCACCTTGTGAGGTAGATGGTGAAGAGTGACGTGGTGGAGAGTGAATCGGGCTCTGTTGCTGACTCGGTAAATCTTCCTCTTCGGTGAGATCGAAATGGGTAAGCCCCTCCCTCATTCTCTGTGGTCCCCTGTTCGCGATTCTTGAAGACTTCCTCGAAGAAGACATCCTTCCTTGTCGTTGAAAGATTCCTTTACTTGCTTTCCCAAGAAAAGGTGACAACTTTCTCGAAGATGAACACGAAGTAGACACAGGATTGGGAGGAGAATGCCTTTTTAGGGTTTTGAAGTTTAAGTGAGGAAAACTGTATATATATAACTCAGTTTAAAAAGGAAAAACCAATCGGCACAAAGGAAAGTGAACAGACGCCTCTTTTAAAATCAATAAATGCCAAATAGAAGTTAATTTTTTTGAAAAGACATGATTCCGTTTTTCACGGAAATTATAAATTAACTGAACTAATAATCATACCTTTTTCGAGATTGAATATAATAACAACTTATAGTCTATAGCCATGAATGTCTGAGTCTGAGGGTTGGAGAGTTTCAAGACTTTAACTTCCTCAAGTTTCAAAATGTTGAGTCTGGAACGGATAAAATCGAATTGATTCTTCTTAAAAGGCTTTGTGAATATATCCGCTAGTTGATTTTTTGAATCAACAAATTGAATCGAGATTTCTCCATTTTGAACATGATCTCTAATGAAATGATGTCGAATCTCTATATGCTTTGCTCTTGAGTGAAGGATTGGATTTTTAGTGAGATTAATTGCGCTGGTGTTGTCACATCTAATCTCTGTGCATGAGTTTTCAATTCCAAAGTCTTGTAGCTGTTGTTTTATCCATAGAATTTGCGAACAGTAACTTCCAAGAGCTACATACTCTGCTTTTGTTGTTGAGAGAGCCACAGTGCTTTATTTCCTTGAAAACCAAGACACTGTCCTACTTCCAAGTAACTGGCAAGTTCCCGAAGTGCTCTTTCTATCGACTCTGCAACCGGCCAGATCTGCGTCTGAGTATCCCAGAAGATTAAAGTCTCCCTTCTTAGGATACCAAAGACCGATGCTTGAAGATGAAGCAACGTAATTAATAATACGTTTCGCAGCACTGAGATGGGATTCTCTAGGATCTGATTGAAACCTAGCACAGATGCAAACACTCAACAAAATGTCAGGTCTAGAAGTAGTAAGATAAAGAAGTGAACCAATGATGCTCCTGTACAGCTTTTGATCAACTTTCTTCCCTTCTTCATCTTTGTCTATCTTCAAAGAACTTGACATTGGTATGTCGGTCTTTTTGCAATTTTCCAATCTAAACCTTTTAACAAGATCATTAGCATATTTTTCTTGATAAATAAAGGTTCCTTCCTTCAATTGTTTTACTTGAAGACCAAGAAAGAATGTTAGCTCTCCCATCATACTCATTTCAAACTCATCCTGCATAGATTTTGAAAGTTTCTTGCACAGACTTTCATTAGAGGATCCAAAAACAATATCGTCTACATATATTTGAACAAGTAAAAAGCTTTTGTTTTCCTTTTTGATAAATAAAGTAGTATCTACTTTACCTTTGACAAAATAATTCTGTATTAAAAACTTACTTAGTCTGTCGTACCAAGCTCGAGGTGCTTGTTTTAAACCATACAAAGCCTTTTTCAGTCTGAAGACTGAGTCTGGCTTCTTTGGGTCTTCAAACCCTGGTGGTTGTTCCACATAAACTTCCTCATGGATAAATCCATTTAGGAAGGCACTTTTGACATCCATTTGGAAAAAAAAAAATTATAACAAGCAAACGCAAGTAATAGTCGAATAGCTTCTAACCTTGCTACTGGTGCGTAAGTCTCATCATAGTCTATTCCTTCTTCTTGCGTATATCCTTTGGCCACAAGTCTTGCTTTGTTTCATACGACTTTTCCTTTCTTATCCATCGTGTTCCTCCAATGCTTTGGGTTCTGGTTGGTCCGAAGAGATCCATATGCAGCAACTGCTTTCCCAAAATACATGGAGTGCATGGATCGGACTTTTGGTATGGTAATTTGGGTAGACCTCGAACAAGCTATTTTGATGAGATTTTGGCTAATTGCTTCATGTTGACATGACCAAGCTTTCTGTGCCATAAGCTTGCTTCGTCTTGAATTGAGATTAGGCATTGCGATTCATTTGGTTTCACATCAAGAAGATAGATATTTCCATGTCTTCGACCCATGAAAGACTTAGTAGAGTCTTTACTAGTTCTAGAACATGTTCCTTCTTTAAAGAAGATCTTAAAACCAGTATCACACAATTGGCTAATGCTGAGAAGATTGTAATTGAGTCATTCCACTAGGGAAACATTACTTATTGTGAGATTTCCAATTTTCGCAGTTCCAAATCCCACAATACTTCCTTTGCTGTTTCCTCCAAATGAAAATTTTCCACTATTTACTTGAACAAACTTTATAAAGCAATTTGAGTCTCCTATCATGTGTCTTGAGCATCCGCTATCAAGATACCACTTTACATTTTTCTTGACGGACACCTGCATTTAAAAGAGAGTCTCAAGCTTTCTTTGGTACCCAAATTTTCTTGGATCATTTGGTGTTAGTAAGATAAACAGTATTAGCCCATACTTTCTTAACAGGTTTCCAAACCATAGGACACTCTTTTTCAAAATGATCCGGACAGTTGCACTTTGAACACCTGAGGGCATTTCGACCTACAGATTTTACAAAAACTTTCTTGAAATCATTTTTGTAAGCCTTTCTCGAGGGTCTTTCCCTAATTCTTTCTTTTACTTTAGGAAAATCAATCAAGAGAATTGTTTCTGCTGTCATACCTAGACCGGACTTATTGAAGTAAGGTCTTTGAGCTGAAATAATTTTTTCAAGTTTTTCGGACCCTATTGAGAATTTCTTTGAAATATTTGATAAGTCAGTTTTTAAAAGGGCATTTTCTTTCAAAAGATTATCTTCATTTTCTTTAAGAGTGGAAACATTCAAGTCTAAACTTTTAACTCTTTCTTCTAAAACGTTTTCCTTTTGTTTTAGAGCTGAGTTTTCCTTTTTAAGTTCGGAAATTCTTTTGAGAGAAGTCTTAAGACTAAAACACAGTTCATCAATGTATTTAGAAACTTTGACAGGAATTTTAAAATTACTTGCCTCATATTCACTATCTGAGTCTGATCCAGAATCTGAGTCTGAGTCTGAATGTGCCATCAGACATAGGTTGGCATATTCATTATCACTTTCTTCACACTCTGTATCACTCTAGGTTTCGGCTTTGAGAGCTTTTCGAAACTTTTCAGCTTTTCCTCTCTTCTTCTTCAGAAGAGGACGGTTGGGTCTGATGTGTCCTTTTTTCTTACATTCAAAGCAGACTACATCTTTGTTTGGTTCCTCATCATCAATAGACTTGGTCTGCTGTCTTTGAAAACTTTGTTTCTTTGAGTTGAACCTTCTTCCTTTTCTATTCAGTTTTCTGAATCTTCTTATCATGAGAGCAAGCTCCTCATCGTCCATATCATCTTCAGAATCTGTATCATCATAATCATCATTTGATTTTAATGCAATGGATTTCTTACCTTTTGGATCTTCGTCTTCATTAATTCGTTCAACTTCATAAGACTGAAGAGTTCCAATCAGCTCGACGACAAATAGTGGCATAATTCTTTGCGTCCTCTTATTGAAGTCTTTATGTGATTCCAATCCTTGGAGAGTCCACGCTGTAGCTTGTTTACCTTCATGGGATCAGAAATTTTTTGCCTTTGATTCTCAAGACCATTGACAATATCTGTAAAACGGCTAAACATGTTAGTTATAGATTCTTCTGATTTCATTTTGAAGGCTTCATATTGACCGAGGAGAATGTTAATTCTGGTTTCCTTCATTCGATCTTTTCCTTCGTAGGTGATATGTAATCTGTCCCAAACTTCTTTTGCTGTAACATAAGAAGATATTCTGTTATATTCAGTTGGTGACAAAGCACAATATAAAGAGTAAATTGCTTTTGCATTGAGTGCTTGTCTCTTGATCATCTCTTCCTGAGTCATTCCGCTAGTCTCAACAGTTTCTTTCCCTCTTTCAAAGACTGATGCAGCTGTAGGAGTAATTCCTTTTTCTACAACGTCCAATTCCAGAGGATCCTTTGATCGTAGGAAAGCTTTCATCTTGTTCTTCCAGATGTTGTAATCTTTTCCATCAAAATAGGATGGTTTGGTATTGCTTTGCCCTTCCACCAGCCCTGGTGCTAGCATACTAGCCATGGATCTTTTACTCTGAAGTAAAACACTTCAAATAAAGTGAGAACACGAGCTCTGATACCAATTGATATAACTAGTATAAGTACCTAGAGGGGGGTGAATAGGTATATAAAAGATTTTTCTCGATAATTGCACAATACTAGACAGTTGATAGATTTGAGACAAACAATAATCAAAGTAAGACTGGAGAAGAGAGAATTGAACACGCGGTTTATAGTGGTTCGGCTTATTTCAAGCCTACGTCCACTCTTCTGCACTGACAGCCTATTGGCTGGATTCCACTATAAACAAAGAAATGTTACAGCGTTGTTCTTCCTTGATTTCTCGGTGTAGGTGATCTACCACACTCGCTCAAGGTATCACTAAGTATAGACACTTTTTGTGTATACAATTTCGCTCAAAATGTATCGACTAATAATCAAGGTGCTTCAGACTCTGGAATTTCTCTATCAATCATGCACTAAAGCAACTAGAACGTCTTCCTTTTATACTCCTTTATGCCATCATACCCGTTGGCACTTACCAATGGAATTCCTCCAATCTAAGTGTTGGACGGAATCAATCAAGAAGATCATTCGAGCTATTAAAGGAACCTAACGATAGCCCATCAATCATGTTCGCCCATACAATCAAGATCTTGGTTTCCAAGAATAGAACCTTCCAAGAATATTTCATCGACCATCGGATCTTCAAACGATCTTGATTACGAATAAAAGAATCCGTTATATTCATCCAGCCAAGAGATCTTCTCTAGAGGATAGGACTAAATCCTCAACCAAATACTTCGGCTCTGGATTGCCTTCGTCACTGGATTAGAAAAACTATCAATGAGAATAGTCTTGAGTCTTGAGTCTTGAGCGCTGAGTCTGGTGATCTGAAAGTCTTCAGACTCTAAACAAAAGGTCTGCAATTATCCAGACTAGACTGATAGAAACGTTTTGTTAGCTTCAAAATATTTCGGAAAGATTTCTCTAACAGATTCAAACCTTTCTAATTGGGCAATAACCTCATCATAATCAGGTTGAGGCTTTATGCAGTAAATGGTGGTTCGAAAGTTTTCATATTCAGGGCCTAAACCTTCCAATACACCAAACATTTTGGTTATTTCATTCACAGGTTTGCCTATTGCATTCAACTGATCACATATGGATTTATATTCCCTGAGATAAGTAGAGAGGGTTTGATCATGCTTTTGGCACGATTGCAGTTTTCCTCTCAGTTTGAACTCTCTAGCAATTGACTTCTGTGTAAATTGTTTTAGAAGAGTTTGCCATACTTCAGATGATGTTTCTAATCCGATTATCAAGCTCAAAATATTTTCAGTAATAGCCCCACTGATCCAAGACGATATCAACTAATCTGTTCTAGTCCAATCAGTATAATCTGGATTGATAAGTTCAGATTCACAACCTTCATCCTCTCTTTGCAGCATTCGAGGAGGCGAAGGAATATCACCATTAACAAAACCAGAAAGGTCTTGACTTTTCAGAAATCTTTGGATTTGAGCTTGCCACAATAGGAAGTTGTCTTCAGCAAGTTTGATAGTGACAAAATTCGAGATATTCACATGTATTGGAAAGGAGTACTTTGGTGTTTTGATCGCCATTGTTACAATCCTTTAGCTTGGAGAAGAAGATAACAGTAATACTATGAGTTCTGATATGATTACTGTGATACAGAAAGTTTCTGGAGCTTCAGAATTTCTGTCTTGATGCAAAAACCTACTGGTGACTGGATCTTTTCATCAAATGCAGTAGAACCATCTCTGATACCATGAGAAATCAAGGATGCAGTTGATGAAGAATGGAATCGAATGATAATGATGAAGAATGAACTCAACAGGAGAAGGATCTGTACAAGAAATGTTCTCTCTCTTTATCTATGTATTGGAATCTCATATCTGTTCCAAGTATCGAAAAAAGCAACAAAGCAATACAAATCCTCTGTTCTATCTCTCTCCTCTGTTCTCCATCTTTTCTATCTTCTAGACGAGCTTAACTCTTCCTATATATATATCATACAAAGAGAAGCTAGGAAACCAATAACAGAAAAAAAAAAAAAAAAAACTAACTAACAGACTTTTACAGCTATTTACAACAGAACTGCAACTTGTTAACAAATCAAGCTTGGCGATCCATGTCTTCTACATTGTATAATCTTCACCGTTGATTAGTCTGGCTATCCATGCCTTTTGCATCAACTCATGTCAGTCTTCTGGCGATCCGTGTCTTCCATTGTTGTTCATCAGCTGACTTTAGATGTAGTAGAGTAAGATAAGGATCTTGATCCTTTAACACTCATGCCATGATCACACCACTAGCATCAACCATACTGACAGAGTCCACCTTTAGTAGGCGGACGGATCATTACGGGGCAATAGGCAAAGATAGAGTGACATAAATGTGGAAATGACCGTCATCCGCACCTCTTGGCTTGGAGAGGAAATGATGTTAGAGGAACATGCTCAACAACACACAGCAACGAGAATGATGCAATCATCGGAGACATGGTGACATGGTTATTCACATCGATCTAACCGTTGAGATTATTTCGTGTCGTGCCCCACGCATGACATTCTGTTGTGCCCATGCTTTTGGTCGAAACTAAAAATTATCAATCTAACCATTGAGATTCTTAATGGCATTCAATGGGTGATACTAAGTCACTTTGATTCGATTGCTAATGTCATGCGACCACTTAGGATGATGAAAATGATGTTTATGCTATCACGATGTTCTCAGCAATTCACGTCTAGTGCAATTTCATCCAATGACATATTTTTACTAGGCACTGTTAATATATAACTCATCCTATCTGGCTATATCTGGAGGGTTTGTTAGGAGCAAATACAGTGAGAAACTATACAGATCATGCCCTCAAACTCTCACGTCCAACATAATTCATATCTTGAAATGTTCGAGTGAAGATGTGACATCAAGTCCTTTTGCATAGTAGTGAGTGACTAAGTCCTTCATCGTGATTTCTCGATATATCGGGGGATTTTCTTCTTATAGCAACTCCATAATTAGGCCAGACAACCTTGAAGTATTTTTTTAGAGGGAGATGCTTGAGGAAACATGCCACTGAAATTCTTGGCCTGACGTTCTTGGCTAGAACTCTATGACTGACACTTATGAACTCATCGTTCGAGATCAGCTGCAAGGTGGGGGAGGAAATAGTGAAGTGATGATGAGAAGATCAAAAACTAAACACTTTGAAATGACAGTCTACTAATTGAGATAGACATGCCAAAGTAAACCCTTTTGCCCCTCAGTGTCCATGGATCATGATGCTAAATTGATTAAAAAGACTTAAGGTTCATGTATTTTGTGGAAAACAACTTCCAAGAGAATATTTTTTAGAATTTCCAATGTTCGGGAGGCAGAAAATGAGTGGTCAAAGAAAGTATTTTCAAGTCAATGGAAAATCTCCTTCTAAAATTGTGGAAAATGATTTTCTCTTCTGAAAAAAAGGAAATCATTTTCCCCATCCTTACCTTGCTCTCGCACAATCTTGTTTTCCCCCTCTTTCCTTACTCAGTTACTCAGCTACCATTTTTGCCTTCTTTCTCATGAAACCTAGGGTTTATGATCTCATCCTCCTCCTCCTTTGACATCGATGATCAACAACAACAGAGTGCCCCCTTGTCTGGTGGTGCCCGATCTCCACCCTCACGAAACCCAGGGTTTTTTTTTTATCTCGTTCTCCTTCTCCTTCGATGCCCATGATCAACAAGGGCCAAGCACCCTCGGACGAAGGATGAGGGTTTCTCATCTCGTACTCCTCCTCCTTCAATGTTGACAACCTACAATGGCCGAGGGCCCTCTTGGTCGGCAATACTAGATCTCCACCGCCACTGCCTCCTTGCCCCTTTGCAGCACCCGACTCTAGTCATTTGGGGTTGGCTAGAAATTAAATGAGATATAGGAAGTTTGCCTCATATCCTACAGAACCAGAGATTCTAAATTTGAGGATTTGATTACCTTAATATTTCTATCGACATCCTTTTATACCTATAACTAGGAAGGTTGTTATCTAAGTAATCATGCATTGTTTTTACTAATTATGATCCTAAAGATATTAAAAGCTAAGTATTCATGCATATGTTTGTGTGGATTTGTTTTCTCTTATTTTTAAACTAGTCCTAATCTAATCTAGAAAAGAAATGAACAATTAATATATTTAAGTGTAGTGCGATAAAGAAACACTCAAGTATTGGAATGACTTTAAAGTAAATGCGGAAAAGAAAAATTGATACAAATTAAGAAAATAATATATCCATATGGTCATGTTTAAGCCTTACGACATGATCCTCCATGAGCTAAATTCCAATTAAGTTCAGCTTCATTTCCAAGAGAAAAGTCAACTAAGGCTAAACCATATCAAACTAAGCTAAATTTAGTGCTAAAGCTTAAAAATCTAATAAAGGCCTATTTCTAAGGATTTTCTAATATTTTTTATTTTCGAATTTGTCTATTATTATTTTAAAAAAAATTAAATTTTTTCAAAAATTATTTAATTCAGAAAATGGGCCAAACTCTAGTTTTGTGAGCCTCGGACCTAGGCTAGGTAAAACACAAACGATCTAAAAGAGAGAACGGGCTCATGTGCTAAAGCCCAACTCGGCTACGCAGCACCTCAAAACCGGAACTAAGCCCACTCTAAACCTGGACCCACTTAAACCAACTAAAACCCAAACACACTCCTATAATCGTATTTATGCCCTAATTCCACTATAGCTCATGCCTCTGGCCACCCCCAGGCCGTGAACGAGAAATCCAGACCAGACTCTGTCCCCGCCCATTCTTGGCCTTCGCCGAATCACGAGCACCACCAGACAATCGCTCACCACCATCTTGACATATTGCCGTGTTTTGTCGATTTTGAATCCCGCAACAAAATATTTTTCACCGAGTGTTATATTTTATTTTTTATTAGAAGAGACTTAGGTTTCGTGCTAGTATTGATAGAGAGGATCAATATACATATATGGTTATGAATCTAATGGAGTCGCTTAGTACAAGCTTAAAATTAATGATAACTAATGTCGAAATCTAATCAATAGTTCGATCCAAATTCACTTCAACATACTAATAAAAGCCCACTAAAATCAAAGTGGTTTATACAATATCTGAGCTGATTCGACAACACTGGACATTAACAACAATATTGGGAAGGCACTGCTCTTAATTGGGCTCGAGGACACAACATCGAAACCTAAGTGATGACGTTGGACAGTTACAAAATCGAAATCTAATTGACTACGCTGAACAATAACAACAACACTTGGTAAGTATTGCTCCTAGATAGATATGTGGACACGACGTTATAATCCAATCGACAATGCTAGACGGTAGGATAACACTAGAACTTAATCAATAGCACTACCTAGGATATAGACATTTGCTAGAATTGAATTTACGATGGGAATCTGAAGTTATAGATAAACTAATCTAGGTTAAGATAACTAAAATGGTAAGATAAAAGAATTTTGTGTGTTGTTCCCGAAAAGAGGGGGGGTGTGCTTCTCTATTGGATTGCCTACGATATTTATAGGACAATTTGGTAAGCGTCAATGGTTGGTTGCTTCATCCATAAAAAGTTACTCCATGTTCTTTGCTTAACTGTTTTATCCATATCTTGTTGTCTTCTAACTTATTTGACAATACTCACATGACTTGTCCAGTAAGTTTTAACTAATCCTTAGACTTTGCATGCCCTTTCAAGCATCAACCGTTTCCGCCTAAATCTTGACATCAATTCCATCTGAATTCTATGCCTTCAGTGGCATCTCTTGACTTGGATATGTGACAATCAACTATTTTATTGTCGAATCGTGTATCTTCACTTGTAGGTCCATCAAAACCTAGTTCAAGGACTCTTGAAATCCTTGGCCATCCTTCGTTTCCATGGCTTAGATGGGCTGGTTGATGTTAATCACAGCCTGCATGTGACAGCGAGAATGATTTTGGATGTTTTCATCTCTCGTGATTGCAAGGGTAATTTTGGGTGTCAAGAAATTAAAAACAAACTTCACCTCCGACAGCTACCATCATCCTGGCAACTCGAACACCGAACCAGTGTCAAGTCTCACCTATCACCACACAATCACTGCTGCCTACGTTCATATACTACTTGGCTCCTGTGCATCGACTACCATTTTGACCACCAGCTGTCCATCGCTCGCACATTCAGACACGACACAACCAAAACAAAAAGAAAGAAAGGACAAGAAGAACGTAGCAGCATTGAACACATTGGAAATGCGACGTTCAGAACAGAGAAATACATGGGCTATTCTCGGTTTCGGATTTGGATTTTATAAAATAAGGTTCCTATTGTTAAATGTAAAAGAACAAAAGCTGATGGAGAAGAACGGAAACGGCACGTGTTGGAAAACAATAAACAAAAAGGAAGCAGAGGACTTGGCGATGTAGCAAACTACAAGAAATAATGATCAACGGTAAAGATCTTATAATAAAGACCAGCTTGGATCGACATCAATGAAGGAGATGCCCGAAATAGAGAATGGCATGGATCGCCAAGTCATGTAAAACCAACACGTGTACTATAAGGTGTAATCGGTTAGGTGTATTCTGTTAAGGACTATATTCTGTTTTTCTTTGTAACCAAGATTCAGTTTTGTTAGTTCTTCATTGAATGTACTCTCTCATTCATATAAGAAGTGAGGAAGAAGATAGATAAGAGAGCGAGAGAATGAAAGAGGAAAAAGGAGTATCTTCTATGAATACTCAGCATCCTTGTATCAGATGAAAAGCTTTGAAGGATGATCAATGGCAGAAGGTCTTGATGCAGAAGCTAACAAGTAAGATAGAACAAAGGAGGTAGAACAGAGAATCTGTGCTCTTTACTATTTCAAATACGTTGTATTACAATGATACAATTGATACAATGAAATACAAGTCACTTCCAGAATCGATCATTATATCTTAGGCTGCGTTCGTTTCACGGAAAATTAACCATCTCCGGAAAATATTTTCCCAGAAGTTATTTTCCAGGAAAATGGCTATATTTTCCGGTGTTCGGCTAATTCTTAAATTTTGAGTGGAAAACATTTTCCACCGTTCGTTAACTAATTTCTTTCTTTCTCTTTTATTTTTTCCTTTTCTTTGCCTTCTCCTTCCTCCTTCTTCCTCCTCCTTCCTCCTTCTTCCGCCGCCGCTCCTCCTTCTTCCTCCTCCTTCCTCCGCCGCCGCTCCTCCTTCCTCCTCGTTCCTCCTTCCTCCGCTACCGCTCCTCCTTCTTCCTCCTCGTTCCTCGTTCCTCCTTCCTCCGCTGCCGCACGCCCGAAGATGGCGAGCCAACCAAGATCTGGTCGCCAGATCCGGCCGACCAAGGTCCGGTCGCCAGATCCGGCGAGCTGGGCGGGGCTCGGGCCTCGCCCGAGCTCGCCGAGGTCCGCGAGCCGCGAGCTCGCCGGATCTGGCGGCGGAGCTCGGGCTCCCGATCGAGGCGAGCCCGAGCTCCGCCGCCGATCCGGCGAGCTCGCGGCTCGCTAGACCTCCGCGAGCTCGGCGAGGCCCGAGCCCCGCCCGCCCGCCGGATCTCGGTGAGGCTAGAGCTCCGCCCCAGCCGGCGAGGCTCCGCCTCGCCCGATCCGGTGAGGCTCGAGCTCGCCGAGCTCGGCGAGCTGGGCTTCCACAGACGGGCTAGGCGGAGCCTCGCCGGCCCGGCGGAGCTCGAGCTGGCTCGCGACCACGGCGGGGTCGCCGGTCGCCGGCCGCCGGCCGCTGCGGGCCGGCCACCGTCCAAGCTAAGGAAGAAAAATAAAAAGGAAAGAAAGAAAGAAAAAAAAAACCAGGGGAAGTTGTGGAAAATGTTTTCCACTTTTCGGAAGTGGAAAACATTTTCCTTAACTTTGCATGTAAATTTTCCAGTCAACGGAAAATGTTTTCCTTGACCGTGATTTTCCGCCCATCCGAACACCGGAAAATATGGAAAATATTTTCCTGGAAGTTATTTTCCGCGAAACGAACGGAGCCTTAGATTCAGTTCTTCATTTCATCTGCTTTTGCTCATCCTCGTATTGTCATCTGGTTCTTCATCTTCTCATGGTATTAGAGCTATTGGTTGATTGACTGATATCCCTTCTCGAGCTGAAAGTTTGTGATAATGGCAATAAAAGCACCAAAATATCCTTTTCCAATACATGTGAACATCTCGAATTTTGTCACAATCAAACTCGCTGAAGATAATTTTCTGTTATGGCAAGCTCAGATCCAAAGATTTTTGAAAAGCCAAGAGCTCTTTGGTTTTGTTAATGGTGATGTTCCTTCTCCTCCCCGAATGCTGCAAAATGATGTTAAAGGCTGTGAATCTGAACTTGTTAATCCTGACTATGCTTATTGGACAAGAACAGATCAGTTGATATCATCTTGGATCAATGGGGCTATCACTGAGAATATTTTGAGCCTAATAATTGGTTTAGAGACATCTTTTGAAGTATGGCAGACACTTCTAAAGCGATTTACACAAAAATCAATTGCGAGGGAGTTTGAACTTAGAGGGAAACTACAGTCTTGTCAGAAGCTTGCTCAAACCCTCTCTGCCTATCTCAGAGAATACAAGTCTGTATGTGATCAGTTGAATGCGATAGGTAAACCAGTGGATGAAATAACCAAAATCTTTGGTGTGCTGGAAGGATTAGTCCCAGAATATGAGAATCTTCGAACCACCATATATTGTTTAAAGCCTCAACCTAATTATGATGAGGTTATTGCTCAGCTAGAAAGGTTTGAATCAAGGATGAAGACTTATTCCAGAAGTCAGTTCAATCCCAATTTGGCCTATTTTGGGCAGAGACAATCTCAAATGCAGCCCAAAGAAAATACTGATAGAGAATATCTTTCACAAATCTAGATTTATAGCTCAAAGAGGAAGTTATAGGGGTGGCCGCAGTTATGGCCGAGGCAGAGCTACTAATAATAGAGGTCGAGGATTTGGTTATGTTGAAAGAAATCAAAATTATAGAGAAGATGTACCCATTCAAGGGCAAGGAGATCAACATCTCAGACAAAGGAATGCCTTCTCTGCAGCTAATCAGGGATTTCGACCCTATACCACATACTCTCAAAGGTATCAGAATACCAAATCTTATCCTTCTTTCTCATTAAACTCAAGTAAAAACCTGCAGGATGGGAAAGACATAGGTACTGCTAGATTGGAATGCCAAATATGTAAACGGCCTAGGCATGATGCTCTCCGGTGCTGGTATCGCTTTGACAACTCAAGTAGAAGATATTCCAGCAGCACTGACAACAATGCATATTGAAGATCCAAAAGGAAGTGAATGGTATCCTAATACTGGAGCTACAGCTCACATCAATGCTAATCCCGGTATTCTTCATACCTTTTCTAAATACCAAGGACTCGATACTATGATGATAGGAAATGGATCATGTTTACCTGTTACACATGTTGGTAACACTTATCTAAATACATAAGGTAATACATTACCTCTTAATGATGTTCTCATAGTACCAGAAATAAAGAAGAATCTTCTTTCCGTGTCTAAACTCACATATGACTATCCTTGCTCATTTATCTTTGACAAACTTGGTGTTTATGTAAAGGACAACAATACCAAAGTGACAGTCAAGCTCGGAAGGAAGAATAGGGGCCTTTATCAAGTTGATACACAGACTGCAGCAGCCTTTTTTACTCAAAGACAGAAAATAGTAAATGCAGAGATATGGCACCAGAGACTGGCTCATACAAATTCTCAGATAGTGAAACATCTGCAACATCAGAATCTGATTCATTTTAATTCAACTTCTTCGAACATTTGCAGCAGCTGTCAAATAGCAAAAAGTACAGCTCTATCCTTTCCTTTATCGATTCTACATCAAATTTGCCACTGGAAAAGATTCACTGTGACATTTGGGGGCCCTCACCAGTCAATTCATTTCAAAAGTTTAGATACTATGTGATTTTTGTTGACAATTTCTCATGATATAGCTGGCTATATCCAATGAAGTTGAAGTTTGAATTCTATGATATCTTTGTTCAATTTCAGAAATTAGTTGAGAGACAATACAATCATCAAATCAAAATCTTCCAAAGTGATGGAGGAGGAGAGTTTGTAAGTAGCAGATTCCAATATCATATGCAAAATTGTGGCATAAAACAACATCTATCCTGTCCACACACTCCAGAACAAAATGGGGTTTCAGAGAGAAAACATTGACATATTGTCGAACTAGGATTAGCCATGTTATATCACTCCAAGGTTCCACTAAAATTCTGGGTGGATGCATTTGTTACAGCAAATTACATTGTAAATATACTTCCAACACCAAAACTAAAGATGGATACACCCTATAACAAGATTCATAATACTCAGCCACAGTATGATCATTTGAGGGTGTTTGGTTGTGCATGTTATCCATGCTTAAGACCATACTCAAAACACAAATTTGATCCTCAATCCCTTACCTGTGTATTTCTAGGATATAGTGAACTGCATAAAGGGTATAGATGCCTTGTACCTACTAATAATCGCATATATATATCAGTAGACATGCGATTTTTGATGAAACATCTTTTCCTTTCACAAAAAGTGTGATCAATGAGTATGGACAGTATACTACTTTATATAGACAGTGGGTTGAAGAAGTTAAATTGTTCAAACCTCCAAGTACTGATACAACAAACAATAGCTCTCTTCATCAGTCAGTAAGCAGAGGTCAATATCATCCTGATATGGATAGTTATGACAATGAACAAATGCCATAAGCTACTTCGTTAGCACCAATGCAGAATGACTCTATCACAGAAACTCAACCAGTACCTGGTTCTTCATCTCCTCACAATGCACTACCTACCAATAACAGTCCTGAACTAGAACAACACAATCTTGGCCTGTCTTCTTTTCAAAGAAATCCTGTTGTTCATCATATGCAGACTCGACTCAAATCAGGTATTATCAAGCCAAATCCAAAATATGCTTGTTTGGCTGAGTATCGAGTTCCTATGGAACCAAGATCCATTAAGTCAGCATTGGTTGATAAAGGCTGGCACAGTGCAATGCAAGAAGAAATGAGTGCTCTGTATGCCAATCACACCTGGACATTGGTTCCAAGAACAAACCAAATGAATGTCGTAGGCTGTAAGTGGGTCTTTAATACCAAACTAGCACCTGATGGTAGTCTAGACAGGCTAAAGGCTCGACCGGTAGCCAAAGGATTTTATCAAGAAGCAGGACTTGACTTTACTGAGACTTTCAGCCCTGTTGTGAAACATGCAACACTTCACATAGTACTGTCCATAGCTCTAACGAAACAATGGACAATGCACCAACTTGATGTGAAAAATGCCTTTCTTCATGGAGACTTGAATGAAACGGTCTATATGGAATAGCCTCCTGGCTTTATCCATCCTCAAAAGTCGAGCTATGTTTGCCTTCTTCACAAGTCCTTCCTTATATGGTCTTCGACAAGCTCCAAGAGCCTGGTTTGATAAATTCAGCAACTTTCTCCTTGAAATTGGTTTTGTCTGTAGTACAGCTGATCCCTCCTTATTTGTTCTTCATACTGAGTCGCATACAGTATTATTACTACTTTATGTCGATGATATCATCTTGACAGGAAGCTCACCTCAACTCTTAACCACATTGATTCAAAATCTCAGTCTTCAGTTCCATACGAAAGACCTTGGATATCTTCACTACTTCTTAGGCATTGAAGTCAGACGCACCTTATAGACTTTATTTCTATGCCAAACAAAATATGTTGTCGACTTGCTTAAACGAGCTCATATGATAGATTGCAAACCTATCTCAACACCCTTGCCACTATGATCAGTTTTCATGGCCAATGCTGATACTCAGCTAACAGATCCTATTGAATACAGAAGCCTGGTAGGTGATCTTCAATACTTGACAATAACTCGACTAGATCTAGCCTTTGCAACAAATCTTCTCTGTCAAAAGATGCAACATCCCACAGTGGCAGACTTTCATCAATTAAAAAGAGTCCTTCGATATGTCAAAGGAACTGTCCATCTTGGATACTATCTCCATTCCAAGAGTTTGACAAATCTCTATGGTTTTTCAGATGCTGATTGGGCAGGTTGTCCTATCACTTGACGATCTACTACAGGCTTCTATACTCTTCTAGGCTCTAATTTGATTTCCTGGTCAGCCAAGAAACAATCTACTGTTTCAAGGTTTTCCACAGAAGCAGAGTATCGGGCACTAGCTTCTACAACGGCTAAATTAACTTGGATCATCTTTGTACTACGTGATATTGGTATTCCTCTTGCAGCAGCTACATCTTTATTTTGTGACAACAGATCAGCTATTTCTCTCACAGCAAATCCAATCTTGCATGCTCGCACAAAGCACATAGAAGTTGATTTTCACTTCGTTCGTGAAAAGGTGTCTTCTGGTTCCATTCAAGTCCAACATATTCCTAGCCACCTTCAGTTAGCTGACATTTTCACCAAATCCCTCTCCCGATCAGCTCATATATCTCTCCGCACCAAATTGGGAATGGGATCCTTCACCCTTCCCAATTTGAGGGGGGATGTTAAATGTAAAAGAACAAAAGCTGATGGAGAAGAACGAAAACGGCACGTGTTGGAAAACAATAAACAAAAAGGAAGCAGAGGACTTGGCGATGCAGCAAACTACAAGAAATAATGATCAACGGTAAAGATCTTATAATAAAGACCAGCTTGGATCGACATCAATGAAGGAGATGCCCGAAATAGAGAATGACATGGATCGCCAAGTCATGTAAAACCAACACGTGTACTATAAGGTGTAATCGGTTAGGTGTATTCTGTTAAGGACTGTATTCTATTTTTCTTTGTAACCAAGATTCAGTTTTGTTAGTTCTTCATTGAATGTACTTTCTCATTCATATAAGAAGTGAGGAAGAAGATAGATAAGAGAGTGAGAGAATGAAAGAGGAAAAAGGAGTATCTTCTATGAATACTTAGCATCCTTGTATCAGATGAAAAGCTTCGAAGGATGATCGATGGCAGAAGGTCCTGATGCAAAAGCTAACAAGTAAGATAGAATAGACGAGGTAGAACAGAGAATCTGTGCTCTTTACTATTTCAAATACGTTGTATTACACTGATACAATTGATACAATAATATACAAGTCACTTCCAGAATCAATCATTCTATCTTAGATTCAGTTCTTCATTTCATCTGCTTCCGCTCATCCTCGTATTGTCATCCAGTTCTTCATCTTCTCACCTATTGTGATTTAAACGTGTGGTGAACACTTCAGCAAACTAATTTAAGCAACTCTTTCACGGAAAAAACAATAATAAATAAATTTTAAAAAAAGGGGGGAGGGAGGAAGATGGCAGCTAAGGGTTGAGCTCTGCCACCTCCCCACCATCGCCGGGAAGGGCCGGCGACGGTGGGGAAAGGCTCGGCCGGGGTCGCCAAGCTTTGGCCTTTCCCCCCCACTATCGTCGGCCCTTCCTGACGATGGTGGGGAGGTGGCGGCAGTGGCAAGGGCTCAGCTCTCAGCCTCCTCCTTCTTCACTCCCCACCTTTTTTTTTTTTAAATTTTAAATGTTTTAAATAAATTTAATGTTAAATTTAATTTAATTAATTTTTATATTAATTATCTACCACATCAGCAGCAAAACAATGTCATTTTGCATTTGTCTAGTCACGTCGCTTGCAAAACGACGTCCTTTTGCACTTATCTCGTCAGAAAATCTCCATGTTAGCATTTTGGTCGAATTTTCTCATTGTTGGCACTTAAGTGATCCATTTTGCTCCTATTTTAGTACTTAAGTGTCACTTTCCTAACTTTTAACACTTAAGTGTCCATCCGTACCAAGTTTTGACATTCTAGATGTCTGGTACTCCATAAAATAAATTGGTTTTTCGAGTGAAATCATATTCGTACTTGTTGTGTGTCAGTGCACTGGGTAGATAATAGAATAGGTATTACTTTCACTTTGGCTAGTTTGTTACATCAAGTCAAATATGCCTTGTGTTTAGATATGAATTATAATTTACTCAAAGCTAATTGCATTGGCATTTGCTCTGCTATGAAAGCTCAACTTTGAGCTGCTCTTCAGGGGCTTCAATTTTCTTGCAAGCTAAACCACCGTAGAGTCATACTCAAGATGGATGCCACGTCGGTTATGTTCCTAATATGTGTTTCGCTAGAACTTTTCCCATGATGAAATATCTTTAAACGAAAGTCGTTTTTCAGTTTTTAATTAAATGAGATAGGTTGTGCACATCACTAGAAAATGGGATATCAACAACTTCAATTCAAACAGAATTATACAAACACAAATAGTGCTGGGAGTTAGACAAGGTTTGGAAAGTACGATTATTACAATCGAACAAGACATAGGCAAATTATGCCGGAATTAAATCTTGACAGAAGTTGAGAACACAAAGATATTACGCAAGAATTTAATCGACAACACAAGATCAAGGATAAAGATACACGTCGGAATTTGATCGACGGCACGGATTTGGAAACTATAGCTAAGAAACATGCGCAAATTTAATCAACGATGTGAGTATAGAAAATGAAAGTACAGTGTAGCAAAGTAAAGAAAGCTGAAGGATAGTAAATTTGTTTGATTTATGTAGGAGGAGGCTCCAAAGAGTACGATATGCCTATTTAAAGCCTACAATCAACAATTATTAATAATGGTTACAGAGAGAAGTTACAAATGGAGATTACAACTAAAGTTTTACGCATGGTTATGTTGACTCCACTATCTTTACCATTGTTTTATTATGCTACGTTGACAGTTAATTCTTTAACTATTACATTCGAAATTATCGACTTTATTTTTTTTTTCTTCAAATTGTTGATTCTTCAAATTATCACATGTCAATAATAACAAAAAATTGGATTTTTTTTTTGTGCAAACAAACACCTCCTTTGTAAGAATTCTTTTAAATTAGGTAATCATGAATCATCATGTGTCCTCTTATCATTGACAAATTTGATTTTTTCTTGCCAAGTTTTATCTTGGCTAGATTCATCATATAGCTTATATCTTTCAACGAAAATCACGTTTTGTGTAAAGTCTTCATGTGGCCCTCTATCTCTGTCTTTAAGTAGTTGCTCATACTTAGACGCTCTCATTACCAATTGGAATAAATCAACTAAATTTTGACCTTTGAATTTTTATCTAAGATTGAATTTCAATTCACTAAAACCCAAATTTCTCAATTGTTTCTCTGGGAGTAAAGTAATGCATCTATTCCTAGCCCTCTTGAATCTAGCCACAAATTTATGTATCGATTTATTGTTCTACTGCTTGCTACAAACCAAATCTAAAATAGATACATCATGGACGAAGCTACATAGTTGGGTATGGAACTATGTTTCCATTTGCTCTCAAGTATGACCAGAATTGGTCATCACAGTAGTATACCAAGTAAAAGCAATCTTGGATAGTGATAAAGGAAACAACCTCAACCTTTGACAGTCAGTTTGAGACGCATCTCCATATTGCGCAACAAATCGACTAACACGTTCAACTGGCGATTGATTGCCCTCATCAAATAATAGGTAGAAGTTACTTCATACCTTTGAGATAACGAATTGCATCCATCCATTTTGGATATGACTTTCTATATGCAGGCTTGACGTTCTTGACATCGTAGCTTAGGCATTGCATTGCTTGATCCACTAATAACTAGACTTGCTGAGGGTAGGGGTGAGCATGGTTTGGGTTAGGCCGCGCCAACAACTAACCTAGGGACTAACCCACATAGTATTGGTTTTTGGGACCAAGGATCAACCCTATTGAGTCTAGACCAAGGACTAGATTGACCCTATGGGTTTGGTCTAGTTCTAAGGTCGATTTAGGACCAACCAATTATTATTTGGTTTCATTTTTTGTAATCCTTGAAAGGAGAAACATATTATTTCAAATTACATTTCCATCAATTATGCGACATTGGGCAACTAAACTATGAACATCAATACATATCAAACATAAATATAAGATAATGTAACAATAGAAATTTCACATTTGCTGAAAGCAACAAACCATAAAAATGAACACTTGAGATAAGCAAGGAGAGGCTAGTGT
Organism: Eucalyptus paniculata subsp. matutina; assembly: GCA_017140255.1. Classification (NCBI taxonomy): domain Eukaryota; kingdom Viridiplantae; phylum Streptophyta; class Magnoliopsida; order Myrtales; family Myrtaceae; genus Eucalyptus; species Eucalyptus paniculata. The sequence continues at coordinate 37,031,052 of CM029437.1, forward strand.
TGAGCAGTAAGGCGAGTGAACAAAGGCAAGCAATAAGGCAAGCTAGGCAAGTGAACAGACGCAAGCCACGACAAGGCAAGCGAGGCCGAAGTGAGTGAAGAGGGTTTCTTTTTGGTCAAATAAGGGCTAGGTTTCATTTTACTTTCTAATTTACAAGGCAAATTGAACCGTGAAGAGAATAGAAAAAGAGACGCTAGGGTTTAGAGTAGACAAAACCATATAATATATAATTTATTAGATATATAATATAAAATATATTTTTTTACATAGGGTTGTCCAATTGGACTAATCCTAAAATCCTAAGACCAAAGACCAAGTGTAGGGTCTAGGGGTCTCAAGACTAAGGACTGACTTAGTTCTCTTGAGAACTGGACTAAGATTGGTTAGGTTGGGCTTATCTAAGGTCGGTCTAGGGTTGACCTTGGACTGGTGCTCACCCCCAATTGTGGGTCTTGATCGAGGACTACTTGACCAAGCTACCCCTTAGGTAACTGTGGCACTCTAAACTGATTATTAATTGCTACATTAGATTTTTGGGGAACATATGCTGGATTAGGCACAACCATCACTTCCGCTAGGGGTCTTTGACTATCCTACCTCTTAGGCGGAAACTATTGTCTTCGTTCAATCTCGAGATGAAGAGGTATCGGGGCTGCAATAGCTCATCGACCTACAAATCATCATTTAGAAATTTCCAAAGATGTTACCTCAACATTGAGTGGAAGGAAAAAAACCATGGGCAATGGAAGCCCATCATGTATTTATTGAAAGAATTCTAGGCTAGAGAAGCTCACCGTGTTATGATTGAGAGGACAGCTCCACTGGGGAAGATTGTCATGTAGAAAAGGTTATGGGCTGCAAAAGCTCACTGTACATGTAATTTGTCAAAGAGATTCCACGATGGTATATATATATTTAACGGAATATGTCAAAGATCCAGTAGTAAAAGCATACTTGGTGTGACATCCCGAAATTTGGTCCTGTTTCGAATGTATGAAATGATTGTTTCGTCGACGCGCTTATGGTTATTTTACTCGGAATTAATCACTTACGAGTTAACTAATATATTATGTGAGGCCATTAAGGGATATAAACACGACAGACTAGAGAATTATTGACCACGGGTCAAGCGCACTAAAACCCCTAAAAGCTACCAAGTAGATTAGGTCATACTAAAGTCGCGTTCAATCGATTTAAACCACGAAATTAAATTCGGTTTCAGGAATTGGACGTTCGAGCATATCACGAGTTATTTATTGGATGTCGTCTCATCTTTCGGCAAATTTTCATCAAGTCCAAAATTTTGCAGAAAAAAGATTTTCGGACAAAAAGAAAATGGAAAGAAAATTCGGATGGGATGAGAAATTAGGATTTTTCTACCCCAAAAGGCCTTAATTATGAGAAATTAGAGGAAAAATGGTGATTGGATGAGCTTAGGACTTTGAGGCATAGGTGATGATGGTTTAGATATTTGGCTAAGGTTTTGATTGGTTGTTCATTTGACTTCCTTTCTCTCTCTCTCTCTCTCTCTCCCATTTCTCTCCCTCCCCCATGCGTGAAGACCTCCTACAGCAGCCGACCATCCCATCTTCTCCATTTCCTTTATTCTCTCCTCAATCCCCCTTTTTCCCTTCACGTTTCTTAGGGTAAGTACACTATCAGTGCCAAAATTTGTGTACAGTACTCACTTTGGTGCCAATAGTTTATTTTGTATCACTTAAATGCCAAAAAGTTTGAAAAATGATCATTTTAGTGCCAACTCCGATTTGGTTAGCCGGAAATCCAACGTGGCACCTTTTTATTAATTTTTGAAGCTGATGTGACTCGCTGGAGAGTACAGTTAGCATTTAAACAACAAAACAACACCGTTTGGTGTCTCTCCTTAAATTCAAAACCTTAGAGAGAGAGAGAGAGAGAGAGAGAGAGAGAGAGAGAGAGAGAGAAGATAAACAGCGCTCACTTTGGGCCAGTCGCCATCCTCGACGGCCCTCGTGCTCGGCGGCCACGGCTCTGACCCTGTCCCCGACCTCGACCCAGACGACGGCCACTCGGCGGCTAAATCGAAGGCTATGATCTGGCCAGTGCTTGAGGAGGCTGTCGATGAGTGCGCCACCCCCAATCTTTCCCTCTCCATCTCCAATCTCCTCGATGAGTGTCTAGCCTGCGTCTTCCAGTACCTAGGCTCCTGCAATTGGGGCCGATGCTCCCTCGTGTGCCACCGTTGGCTTGCGATCGAAGGCTAGAGTCGCTAGAAGCTTGCCCTTCATGCCCACTCGAAGCTGCTGGATGGGATCCCGATGTTGTTCGTGCAGGTTCGACTCGGTCACGAAGCTCGTGCTCAAGTGCGACCGCAAGTCGTTGAGCATTGGCAACGAAGCGCTCATGGTGATCTCGCTCAAGTGCAAGAACCTCACGTGCCTCAAGCTACGGTCGAGCAATGGTGGCAAGCAACTACGATGGAGGCTGAGTGACGGTGGCCAAGCAATGGTGGTCGAGTGAGTTAGGTCGGCATTAGGTGAGGATCAGACAAAAAAACCCTAATTTCAATCCCCAAATAAATAAATAAATAAATCCCCAAATGAGTTGTGCGGCATCGTTTTTGTGAGGCCATCCACTTAGGATGGCAAAACAACGTCATTTTCTTAAGGATGATGGAAAACGACATCATTTAAAAGCCATGTTGATTTTTATTTTTTATTTATAAAAGTCACGTAATCATTTTGATCAGAATCTCTCGCCGGTGGCACCAAAGTGATCGTTTTTCATCCGATTTGGCACTTAAGTGATTCAAAATAAATTTTTGGTATTAAAGTGAGCACCGTACACAAGTTTTGGCACTAATAGTGTACTTACCCCTGAGAAATTAGCTTCAAATATTCCAAATATCTCACATAACCTATATCAAAGGCTTTTGGAAATATTCATAGTGAATACATTTTGGTCAATCTTAAAGGTCACTTCAAAGGACTATAATGTAGATTTGGTCGTGGATGGTAAATGTTGCTTTGAGGCCAAAAAAGAATATTAAATTCAATACCCTCACTAGGTCTACAAGTCAAAAATCTCGAAGATAAGAGATGAAATGGTATTTTAGTTTATACATGGTAGGAAAACCTCCTTATGAAATAATCTAGTTTGGTAGTTATCTGATAGATGCAAATTGTGTCCAAATTAGGTGAGTTTAAATTGTACCCATTTTATACAAGGCTGGTAGAACGGGAAGTTCGTGCAGATTACTAAGGACCATAAAAAGGTGAACAGCTTATTAGAGCCATGATTGCTAATATGCTTGAAAGGACTGGATAATTGAAGATTGCACGTGAGTTTCAATGGGCAGCTTGGATAGACTGAATCGATCTTTGGTAGAGGTAGCTCCTTTTATCAACAAAGTAGGGGATAATTTGGCGTGCCTCTGCCACCTGGATAAGAAGTCCTTGACTACTTTTGATTTGATTTGGAGGTCAAACAAAAGGCAATACAACCGTTGTCAGGGACTGGAATTCGCCGTAGGAAGCATGGAGTGGATCAGAGCAATTGTACCCATTTTATACAAGCAGCCAGAGGGACGGATAGTTGACACAGGTAGCAACTCCATTTAGTGAAGGGAACCTCACTTCTTTTAGTGAAAGCAGATTGCATAGGTGGCCTATTTTCAACAAACTGTGCCCGAGTCGAAAGGCTTTTTGACCTCCTTGAGACACTTCAAGTCTCCAATGGCTTTTTGCGTATTAAAATGTCTAGATAAGTAATTCAAAGCATGCTGGAGGGTTAAACTTATCACTCTGTATTGTCTCATTCTCTATACTACTGGAAAACCGGTCGCTCCCCATTTGTGATTCTCTCCGTTAAAGGCTTTCATTGCTTTTTGTAATTTATAAGTTGAGAAGTGTACAAGTTTATTAGTAGTGCTTATTTTTTGTTGTTAGTCTAGAAGAGTAGACATAGGCTAGATAAGCAGAATCACTACATATTTTCTTGCAATATCTTCCATTTCCTTATTCATCTCTACATCTATTCGATGGAAGCACTTGTATTTGCTATTACTAAACTGCTTTTGCATCTACCAAAGTTTAACTTGAAGTGATCCAGCGAAAATTCGTCAAGTCTTCATTCGACATATTCACTTCCTTCTAGATAGTATCATTAGCTTCAACAATTGCTATGAGAGCAAGTACCCCATATTTTTGAAGTGTTATATTTCAAGCGCATAAATAATGCCGACAGTTAATCCACTACTTGACCACCAAACTTTAATAGAATTAAATATAGCTAAGAAATGCTATATAATGGGGATGGATGGAGAAAACTTATTGCTGCTGTCATTCCCTTGCTATATAATTGTCTATAGTATCATTAATTTTGTCGCAAGGAGCCAAAACTAGAAGTTCTTGACCTGGTGAGAGTTGATCGTTCATGGTTCAATTGGAGCACTTATCCACCTTGCGTAAACTTCAAGTGAGCTTGAACTGTAAGGGAATCATAGCACACTTATCGACTATTCCAAATCTGTTGTGCCAGACCAATTTAAAGGAGCTACTGTTGGATATGCCTGTGGATGGCTTCAATGACCCATCTGTATTTTCACTAGTCCCTTTGCCTCGATGAGTGTTCCACACATCACCGCCCTATCTCGGAGAGTTAAGGCGCCCTTCCTCACCGGAAGCATCTTCAACTTTGGCAATGCACAAATCTGCAATGCCTTCTGCAGATTCCCTTGAGCTCAACGGAACCTGATCATCAATCGCTCTTCGCTGAGAACCTCTCTTGATTTGTCACGTTTGGAAAACCTTATCGTACTGCAAATCTTATCTACACCAGTCGAGCACATGATGCCGTACAGAAAGTATATTTTAGATTATTTTCAATTAATTTTGGTTTTCATTCAATCTTCCCCATTTATTTTATATTTTATCTATTTTTTTATTAGACCAAAACAATCAAATAGTGAAATTTCCACTGACATATTGTTTTGCCTCTAAACTCATGATTGTGTGGATGTAACCACTCTTAATAATGATTTATTCTCTTATTGATACGTCATATTGAATATTATTTAAAGAAAAGTAAAACAAATTTTTCACTTTAAACTTGCGCACAATGACCATAGGAGTACTATAACAGATGCATACTGCGGGTTGAGTGCTAGCTCTTGTTATGTAGATTGAAAAGCAACAGATTGACTATACATAAATTTTATTGAAACTTAACCTAGCATGTTAACAAAAAGCTTGTGATCCCTAAGAGAATATCTATTATGTTCTATTTAAGGAGTTCGATCTTTATTTAATGTTTACAATTACTATTCACATCAAGCAAATTAAAAAACATGAAACAAAGTGAGATAACTATAAATGAGTTATATCTAGATAGATATGGCTTTAATTAATAGTCTTAAGATTTTTGCAGTGATATTTCTATTAAATTGATTATAGTGCCTAAACCGACCCAGTGGCCCATCAGGTCGGGTTAGCCGCCCTATTTCGCTGGAATGGGCCAACCATGTCCGTCCCAGCCCAAATTTTCCGCTTCCGGCCCATCTTTAGTCTTTCCCAACTTGTTTGGCCCATTTCTAGTGCGTGAGGGGCCCTTGGGAGCATAGTCTATGAAAGAGAAGCATCAAATCACAGTGCATGCAAATTTTAGTTCAAACTTGTTCATGAGATCAATGGAATGGATCCCTCCTTCTGGACAGTTTTGGTATTCTTTCGAAGTATAGAGATGACGGAGGTTTATGAGATGACGGGATCTGTAGACACCATAGATGATGAAAGGTTGGTTGAACTCCTACATAACAAGAAAGAAAAGCTTTTCTAGCAAAAAACACACTAGAAAGAAAAGCCATGAACGAAAAGTAAGTGTCGAATTGATGTTGAAGACTATTGATCTCAGAAAATGTTGATTGGAGTGCGTGAGCCTTTTCAAAAAACTTACGTTATTAGAGATCAATGGGATATGTAATTTGTAGCGAACTCCATCCTTTGAATGTCAAGCAGCACAAGAAAACAAGAATTGAGCAAATTTAGAAACTTTTTATCACTTGTACTAAAATTTCATCTCTATTGCAACTTAATTGATTTGTCTGGTTAGAATAGAGGAAACAACGTTCGCTGTTTATATGCCCCTCTTTTGCTAGTGTATGTGTAATGCCTTTTTTTTTTTTTTTTTTAATAGTTATAAATGTTACTGTTTCCCCATATGTTACACTTATCCAAGAGCAAGGGACTCGGAGGCAACAATATATTACCATTTGTTCAACCGGAAATGTACAGATGTTCTTTATATGTAGCTTTCCATGGAAAAGGGCCAATTTACCAATTGCACTTGAAACATTATTATCAAGTGCATAAGCCAAGCCCCATGCTGGTTCTTTCTGCTCTTGAACACCATGCTTGCTCTTGATTGCTAAAACAATGTGCAAAACATAAAAGCAAGAAGGTGCTCTGACTCTTCAATTCCTTTATGTTTTTAGGGATTTTTATCTTGCCACAAGTTGAGGATAAGAAATTAACCGAGTAAGCTTACGGGGAAAATAGGAAGGACCTCTTTTATATTAATCAGAATTCAACAGGCAGATGGTGATGTTTCTAAATAGAAGCCCCTCCATTTACCTAAAATCAATTAGACAACAGTACAACACCCGAATTTAATTAAGACATTCAAGTAAACTGTATACTTAGTTTCAAATTAAAAGATCATAAACCAGTGTGCTTTACGTTGTTTGAAATAGCTCACTCCTGAACTTTCCACATTTTTAGAACAGAAGAATTTCTTGGTGATCAATATTCTCATATTTCCTATCATGAGGCATTTCACCTGAGATTTGGTTTTTCCCATCAATTAATTTACATCATTAGGGCCTTCGTCTCTGCTTACCCATGGATTTTGTTTATTATTAGCTCTCTACTGTAGGCTCTATGGAAATGGTCGGAGCTGAAAGATCAAATTGGATTTGTGATGCTTGTTATAACAAGCGTTGTGAAAATTTCTCAAAGTCTCACTTAAATTGACGGTGATTGGAGACGCATCTCTAACACACAACCATCAAACAAAGCATGGAAACCTGGCAATGCAACAAATTACTCCACAAAAGATAATTTATTTCCTAACGGTTGAAATAATTTTCTACTCATATTACAATCTTCATCAAACATAGGAAAAAAATGCCATTTTCTGATAAAGTGATTTCTTTAAAAAAAAAAAACTCTTTCCAATTAGATCGCATTTCCTGTGAAATAAACAGAGTCCACCTAAAATTTTTCATAAGCAGACAATTGCCGGGTTATTAAAATAAACAAATTAATCGTACCGGCAGCAAAGATAATTTACTAAAATCTCCACCGTCCATTAACTGAGAAGCGTTGACGGTTGACGCTCGAATTCTCGGCGGTCGTTTTCCAATCCCATAGAAAAATGGATATTAGTGCCCAGTAATCGCAGTTTCGCAACCATTAAAAATAATGCGATTCACACGTATAGCAGACTCAGGCTGACTCATTGCAAGCCTCTATATGTCTGTTTCTCGGGTATTTGCAAGAAGGGGCCAGGCATGTTGTGAAATTGCCGTTTGTAGTGGAAGGGATATAGTTTAATGTTGCATTTTTATATACTGGTCGTATTTTTTTGATTAGGACAGCTAACAAAAATCATGTGTGGGTTATTATTATTCAAGTGGCGACGAATTCGGTGGAATAATTTTCAGAAGAAATAATAAATAGGTAGGTATGTTTTGGTTAGTCAGATAGAAATTACAGGTAGCTGACCATGTCTTGCCACTTCAACTACTACTTACTATAAATAATTAGCGCATTTGTTTACTGCAAACCGAGGTCCAGGATCACGAGAAATCGATGACCAAGGAATTATTTTTTAGTCAATTAAAGACACACACGAGATAGTCAAAATTGGAAGCGCTCTAGATTCCCAATATGAACATATAAAACATATAATACGACAAACATGTTAGACACAAATTGCGTAATCCCAAGATCTCCATAACCAGAATAAGAACATGTATAATTGAGTAGAAAGATTAACGCACCTATTTTGGGATCCATCGAACATAAAGCGGAAGCAGAAAAATGATTACCCACATATATCAAAGGGATCCACGCATCAAATCATTCTCTTCTATTACCCTCCGTATCACTGGCTCAATGAGGCGGCCCCTCTCACGTTTAGCGTTAGGTAAACGCCCCTTAGATGAGGATACATATGAGAATTAGGGTTAGAGGAGAGACTTGAGCACTATTTATAGAGTTTCCAGCCAGTCCCCCTCATTACGGGCCAGGCTCAACTCGGCCCACACTAGCCAGCCCATATTAGACTAATTAAGAAACCTTCTATCTCACTTTAGACCAACCCTATTTTACGGTAACCGTAAAAACAATAAATTACAATATCGATTAATTTAGTCCACAATAGGAAAACTCTTACATTCTCTCACTTGGACTATATTAATTGAAATCGTACCGTATATGCGCACATTTGGTCCAGAGATAATTCTTAATAATCAATCCTATCTCATAAAGTCTTAAACACCGAATCATGGCGGTAACTGCATGTATATACACAGAGCCTTCCATGGTCACGAATGTTCTCAACTTTATTGATATGGATTCAATATGGTAGTGTGACAAATGGATAACATCTCTCATAGAGAGATCCCATTTGTCAGTCACCATTCTCTTAAATTTAGGCGTCACAAAAACTTGTGTCACTAGAGAATGCTTTATGATTTCAATGAACTCACATATGTCTTGTCCTTATGGTTAACCTTTCTTTATGTATCACAAGACATATGCACAAGACTAATAACCGGATGCCCGGATGCCCCTAACCTTCACTCAAGGTCTATACAATCCCTTGAGACTTTATCAATATGTATTCAACATAATAACAACACATTCAAAATATTTTATTGAATGCAAAAATTGATACATACCAAATTGTTATTAAGTGTAACGAACCACAGATGCGAACTTTATCAGAGTAAAGCCAAAATAGCTCCCACTAAACAACAGTATCCGAAGATACTCCTAGGCCCATGTTAACGATATGTTACTAAAATATACATAGGCATAGGCCTTTAGTTTGTGGATCTGCAACCACATCATCTATGAAAATATGTTATATCATAAGTCACATTTCTGTACCGTTTCTTTAAGTCACATTTCTGTACCATTTCTTTATGGTCAAAAAATATCTGAGCACCATATATTTAGACCCCTTGAGACCTCTGTAGTAAATAAATAATACTACAAATTTGTTATCTCAATACAACCGTATGGGTCTATCCATCAAGTTAAAATGATCAATTCCGTCATGAAGTTTTGGAGCCTAATAGCCTAAGTAACAACCTAAAAGAATGTTAGTAACACTGCATAAATAGTAGAAGATAACAAAGAACTTTATTTACTGCACTTCCTACTAACATAAATCTGTATTCCATTATTGATTACATATCATCAGAATAGCCAGCAAAGTTTACATCTAAATACTCTACTAACTGCAAGAATTGAACATGTCTATAAATTAGCATATAATCTCTTGTCTTCTTTAAGTACCTTAAAATCTTTTTGACAGCAACCCAGTAATCATGTCCTGGATTTGACCGATGTCTGCCTAGAAGTCCCGTCACAAAGACAACATTTAGTCTAGTGCAAATTCGAGTATACATTATACTTTTAAGTGCACTGACACAAGGTACACCATTTAATTAGATTTTCTTAATATCTAAATAAGAACAATGTGATAGATTTAGTCCATCACCCTTAACAACAGGAGCAATTCCTGACTTGCAATGATGTATATTGAATATTTCCAATATACAATCAGCAAATGTCCTCCGAAAAAATCTAATATAATATGGCAAAAACAATCCTTACAGACCTCAGTATTGTCTCAAGGTCACAACTTGTAAACAAAATATCATGTACATAAAGTATGAGAAAAAATAAATTTCCTCTCACTGACCTTGCAGTATATTGAATTACTTTGTTCCCAATTGAACAAAATAACAACATTATGAAACTTTAATAATATTGTCTGGAAACTTGCTTAAGACCATGAATTAGAACTTTTCAGTCTACACACAAGTTTACTTGAATCTGCTGTAAAATCATCCAATTACACAATATAGATTTTGTATCTATTTGGCGTAACTTTATATCAAAATAAATTATTAATGCCACGTTCACTCGAAAGAACATTTAAAGAAATAATTATTTCTTCACTATAAACAATCCACCCCTCTTTCAGAGTTAAAACGTTAGTTACAAATTTGGCTTTAAATTCCACAATCTTTGTTTGAAATTCTTTTAGTTTCGTACGCCAATTTGCAACTAATAAACTTGTGATCTTTAGACAAATCAGTAAGTTTCCAAACATGTTTCATAGATTGTATATCGCCTTTTATGGCATATAATCACATACTTAATTGAGAATAAGAAATAACATTTATAAATATGTCATTACATCAATCATATAGTAGATATTGTAATCATGCTCTTACAAATAGACTATATAGTCTGATGGTATAACTGATCGTCTTTCCTTAACAAATCTTCTTAATAAAGTTGCAACCACTTCATTCTGTATTTGAGAGGTTTAAGAAATTTCATTATAAACTATATCAAGAATAGTACCTTGAACCTCAACAAGTTTAGTCTATGGTACAAGAGATTCCATAATTATCTGTATAGGTAAAGACAAAAACATAGTAACCTCCATCATACTATTATCTTTAATAATCTGAGAGCAGCTATCCTCTACAATTACGTCAATATTTAAAAACTTTAGAGTATGTGATTTCATAATTCTTGTACCTTCTTTAGGATCATAAAATCAATACCCCTTTTGTATATGAAAAAATTGCTTTCATAATATCAGCTCACAACAGACCAGATAAATTAGTCTTACTAATCATACTCATCACCATGTTCAATATGGTGCATTTATGCCTTTCGCCCAAATCTTTTTGTTAGAATTTTCAAGTATAATAATTAAATTACCACCCCAGAATCTACCAAGTATTTGACAAATAACCCTTTAAGCTATTTCACATTATCATACTTGCCAAAATACTCATTGCCACTATTAAACCTGACGGCCTTTTAATCATATACGAGATGTATATGTCATTAGGACTTAAACACAATTTTTGCAGATGTGTCCTAATTTCAATATCAGACAAAACATAATTTCAAGCAACTAAGGCTTCCATCATCTTATAGCAGTGCAGTCCGCAGGCAAACCTCTTTTCAAGTGTTCCAAAATGGAACACTTCATGGACAATAAGTAAATTCAATTGCTATTTTCTTAAGCAACAAATCATATGTCCACAACTTAAAATTTGAAGCAATAAAAAACCTCAATGATGACGGAATTACCATTTACAGAAAATGTGACTAAAAAACAAGCATTATATAATTAGCATCATGTGAGCATTGTGTAACTTAACGTACAAGTACACATCCAGAAAGTTACATGCAAAATCACATAATCACCTTTAGGCAGAATACATGACATGCAATTGTACACTCCCCACATGATAATGGTTATGAGAATATGTTCTAATTCTTCGTGAATTCATTACCTTTGGTCATATGAATCACTAGAATCAGTCACTCCTCCACCACACTATCATGTATCCCTCCATGAACTAATACACAATCACCTCCTTTGGGAGTATGATTATGCATTAGACCAGGAGACATCCCAATTATCATACGAGACCGAAATTTCTCAAACCCAATCATGCGTGCCACTTTGGCGGTCACTACTCAATTGAATCATTGAAATTCTCTCATACTAGGAATATAAGCTTTACTCCTCACATACACCATATATATGTGATTTTAACTTTAGTGATAGGGGCATTATATCACCAAAATCACATATCATGCTAATTACATTGCTTTATTTATTAATAAAAATTTAATCATATATATATATATATATATATATTGATCACAGTAACACAAGAAACTTCTCATAACAGAGAATAAAACATCTCTTATGCACCCCAATTACATATTACCAGAACAACATAAAAAGAATGCTGATCTATAATATCTCTCACAAATTAACATCAATAATAATACATGGTGCACCAAATTGACAAGCTTGACAGCTAATCCATTATCACTCATGAATTCATAAGGCAAAAATGACTCCAAGGCCAACAACTGATTTATTAATCAATTTTAGGTAACAAATATCATTACTTCAACCAGTGGCCTATTAATTGAGTCAAACTAGAGAACCAAATATCTAAAATTTAACAGTAGATACTATTGCTCTGCATAAATGTTGTCATATTCCTTAACCATAAAAAATATTCAACTTGATAGACATTAACAAGTGACCAGATGAATTCATGTACAATATGCAGTAACTTAATTGACATACATTACCCACATTTAGCAGATGTGTTAATCAGTACATCAGTTTGGTCATGAGTCCTTAAGTCGTCTATCATTCAAAGATTACCAGTGTGTAAATGAGTATACTTGAGTAACAAAAGTTTCATAATCTTTATTGTTTCTCATTAGCTCAATACATAGCTCAAATACAATCTCATATGAATTGTATCGCATTAAGTCAGCTTCAGTTCACAATAAAGTTTGATTTTTATTGATGAATCACACCTTTTTATTATGTGATAACATACTAGTAACCCATCACTTGTATTTCCAAAATCACATAAAATACAAGAAAAATACGCAAAAATACACTAAAAATACACGTATTTAGGATTCCATATGCAATTTCACATCAATAAAACCATCAAACATATGAAATAAATATACCACAAGATAGGAAATCACCATACGAGTCCAACGCCGCCAACCACGCGCCAAAATAAGCCCCCACGCGCCCGCACGCGCCGCCTGAGTGCGCGGCGCATGGGGCTCACACGCAATGCGCGTTCGACGCCCAGGCGGCGCGTGGCCGCGCATGGGGGTGCGTGCGGCATCCCCCGGCTACGTGCCGCTGACCCTCTTGCTCGTCTCGTCTCCCCTAATCCAAATTTGTGATTTAATTTAATTTTCATTGAACAAAAAGTCTTGAAAATCACAAATTATGGCAAGATCAATACCAATTAGGGCTAATCCATACAAATTAAGGTAGATCCGTACAAATTATGGTAAATCCGTACAAATTAGGGCAAAAACCAATTGCGTTCGAGTTCTAGGGTTATGGTTGCTCTGATACTACATGTTAGATGCAAATTGCGTAATCCCAAGATCTCCATAACCAGAATAAGAACATGCATAATTGAGTAAAAAGATTAACGCACCTATTTTGGGATCCATCGAACATAAAGCGGAAGCAGAAAAAGGATTACCCACATATATCAATGGGATCCACGCATCAAGTCATTCTCCTCTATTACCCTTCGTATCACTATCTCAATGAGGCGGCTCCCCTCACGTTTAGCGTTAGGTAAACACCCCTTAGGTGAGGATACATGTGAGAATTAGGGTTAGAGGAGAGACTTGAGCACTATTTATAGAGTTTCCAGCCAGTCCCCCTCATTACGGGCCATGCTCAACTCGGCCCACACTAACCAGCCCATATTAGACTAATTAAGAAACATTTTATCTCACTTTAGACCAACCCTGTTTTACGGTAACCGTAAAAACAGTAAATTACAATATCAATTAATTTAGTCCACAATAGGAAAACTCTTACAAAACATACTTCTAGAGAGCTTTTGAAATTATCAGCGAGCCCCATCTCGTGCTCCGTCTTCTGGACATGAACTTTTTAATTTTTTCAATTTAATTCTAAATTTTTGTGTAATATTCCAATGTGTAAGATTTTTTTGATGCAGGTTATATTAATTGATATTATAATTTACTGTTTTATGAGATTTGGTCTAATAAAGTGAGATATAAAGTTTCTTCATTAATCTAATGTGGGGCTAGCTAGTATGAGCCGAGTTGAGTCCAGTTCATGATGAGATGACCTAGTTGAAAACTTCTTTAAATACTCATCTCTCCTCTAATCCCGATACACAATTATCCTCATGTAAGGAACATTTATTAAACGCTAAAGATGAAAGGTAGTCTAATTGAGTCAGTGATATAGAGGATAAACTTAATTAAGGGTTCATTGTCTAATATAATTGAAGCTATTGAGGCTTTCGATGGACGTAAAATAAAGAAACTCTTTTATAGAGTTCTTGAAAGTAGTATATTTGAAGATGGGATAACTTTTAGGTACTTATGGAATAACTTTGGTGTGATAGATCTATTTTATCATTATCTTCATTATGAAAATATTGAATTGTATGTTAAGCATGTCGATAATGAAGAGACAAATGCTAAGATTGGGGGTTGAGATGGAAATTGGAGGTTTGTTTGATGTGAATATGGAAAGTGTTAATAATATGATTGGTAATGTATTCGAAAATGTAACTGGGTATGCCAAAATTGACGGGAGTTGGGTTGAGGTTGATAATAGGAATATGGATGGTGAGGGTGACGATGTATGTAATTTGGTGGATGTGGAACAGTCAAGTGACAATGATGATTTTGAATTGGTTGATGCAAGAAGAAATTTAAAGGAATTTTCAGTGATACATGGGCTCAAAATTGGAATTAACTTTGAAGAAACTTCCCAATTAGACATTGACTCTCCAATAGAGTTATCGATTGACCCTCTAATGGTAGATGCTTCTAGGTATGAAACAAAGTACTGTCATTTAGATGAGGAAGAAAGTCTTCATTCAAGTTCAGATGATGAAGGTAAAAATGAGGAAGATGATGTTATTTCAAGAAGGATGAATATGTTTCCATCATATGATCGAGATAGTAGGAATCTAGTATTTATTATCGACATGACATTTGAGGTACTCTGTGGCTGATCAAAGAGCAATTAAATACACCAAGAATAATACTATATTTGTAAGAGCCAAGTGTGCCCAGGCTAATTGTAATTTGATGATTTGTGGTGCTCTTGACAACAACACCAAATCATTCCATTTGAAAAAGTACATTGATGAGCATATATATAGTATCACTTTTGAGAACAAGAGAGTGTCCATTTCTTTTTTAGCTAAACACTTCATGATTCTCATTTCTACAATGCCTAAAATCAATGCACCTCAGTTGAAAAAACTAGTCAGAAAACAGTTGGGGGTGAATATCACTTTGAGTCTATGACCAAAAAAAATAAAATGTCAATTTAAGTCGATACAAGAGCACAAATCTAAAAATGTTCAAGGAATTGCAAAGCAATTATAAGATGTATGCATAGATGTACGACTACTTGGGAGAGATTTACAATGCAAGCCACACGAGTACATTTAAAATTGAAGTTGAAAAACTACTACCAAATTCCCTACCATTATTCAATAGGGCTTACATTAGCTTTGATACATAGGAAATGATTTTCGGCAAGATGTTGGAAGATCATTGGATTAGATAGATGTTTCCTTAGGGGATTGATCAAGGGTGAGTTGTTGTGTGTGTTGTAACCTGACCTCCCCGTCATCAGGAAAGAGAGAGAAGGTCAGATTTAGGAGTATTTGACTATGAGAGTTTCCTCATGGTTTGTGTTTCAAAAGACGTCATCACCTTGTCTTTTAGAATGAACCCTTGTGAGTTCTCTCGTTCATGATCACGAGCTTTCCCAAGCTTGTACCTCGCGTGATAATGAAAGGTATTGTGATTTGTACCCACACGAGCAATGCACCTCGAAAGAAGATGTCGGGTGTGGACATTGACTTTAGGGATATTTTTACCATGATAGTCTTCTCGATCATACTCTTCACCCATAAGGATGGTATCACTTCATCCTTTGGGCTACTGTCACATCAATTATGCTAAATCATGGTGAGCCTCGTCGAGACCCATACCCCTCACAACGGGTTTATTTTATAATCTAGTTATTTAGAAAAACCTAAAAAGACGGGAGTCGCCACTAGCCTTGTTTTTGGGGGTCGAGTAGAAAATCCAATCGAGGGTGGGGAGTTGACCCTCAATTTCTTTGCAACTAGAGATTCTAGGTTTGAGGACTTAAGTTATGCTAACATTTCTATTAGCGCCCTTTCGTACCTAACGGTTTGTCGTGTTTTCTAAGGTGTCCATGCATTTCTTTTTACTTTTTTCGGGTCGATAACATTAACTAGGTGATTATGCATAGATGGTTGATTTCATGCAATTCTATTTCTATGAAAAAAGAAAAGAAAGTATGGAATTGAATTGTTTTTTTTAAAAGACAGTAAGTAAACAATTAAGTAGGTGATTTAGGGAAAACGGTGGATCTAACATGCAACCCTAAATGATGAACAAAAATAAAGCAAAAGAAATAAAACCTGCACCTCATTGGGTGTTTATACAATGCAAGACAACCCGAAACATATATTGGAGACGAATGATACAAAAAATATGGTCAGATAGGATTGTTCACGCGCTTATCGATAACCATATCACTTTTGGTGTCAATCGTAGGTCTTCGTGTAAGTATATTTTCTGATGGTGTTGGCATCTTGAAATGTCTGCGCGAGAAGGCAAAAGTACCAATATAAAACTACAGAGCATGTGCTATTGGCTCTGCCTTTCAGACACAGGTGAAGTTCCCCCAAGGCTTGCCTCATCGAGATTGGCGGTCTTGAGGAATTTTGTCTTGAGATCCTTTAGATATTTGCAGTAATATTTCTACTTGTTCAGTAACTTTCGGCTTCATAGGGTTCAGAGTCTGTTTTCCTGAACTGGTGCGACTCTGGTGCTTCATTTTCTCTGCAATCGGTTGCAATGGAAACCCGTGCACCCATCAATGACATTGGAGAAGCTGGTTCTTCCCGGAAGCACAAGCCTGTGCAAATACCTGAAGCAGTTGAAGGGTGGGACTATGAAGTGTTCTTGAGCTTCAGAGGACCGGATACTCGCATAGGCATCGCCGATTATCTTTACATAAGTCTCAAAGAAGCAGGAATCCGAACATACCGAGACAACGAAGAGCTTCACTTTGGTGAAGAGATTGGCCCAGAGCTTCTTGGAGCGATCGAGCAATCTAAGGTCTCCATACCCATCTTCTCTAACGGATATGCTTCCAGCAGATGGTGCCTTAATGAGCTAGCTCATATGGTGGACTGTAGGAGGAAGGGACAGATAATCATGCCCATTTTCTACTATGTCGAACCATCCGAGGTTCAAAACCAAACCGGAGGTTACAGTGAGGCCTTGCTTGCACATGAAAACAAGAAGAGTGTGGACGATGAGACCATGCGGAAGTGGAGAGCTGCTCTCAATGAGGTTGGAGGGTTAAAGGGATGGGACATACAAAACGGGGATAGGTACAGAATCTTCCATCCTTACATTGCATGCCAAAATGGAAGCTCTCTTGCTTTCAGTTGCTTTTCTTTTGCTCGGAAAAATTGTAGCCACGTTTTTTCCCTTTCTTTGAGTAATGTTTCGACATTCTAATTCGACATTTCTTCTTTCATCCAAAAGTATTATTAAGAAATAATATGAAAACATTTATGCATATATACGTAATGAGCGATGCATATGAATATTCATCATATTGTATGCTGAAAATTAATGAAGAAACTTGCTGGATCTATCGTTTATTGTTCAGAACTCTTAAGACGGGTACGATGTGCTAATCGTAAAGCTATTTTGTGAAGGAGAAGCTTGTGTACACATACGAAATAAACGTAATAAGATCATCCTTTGGTCCTTTTATTAGCAAGATCTTGTGATCATCTACTGTACTTGACGGTTGCGTAGCTGTTCTAAATCTGCACAAGGTTTGAGCATCTGGCTCGCATGGCCATGAATTAATTCTTCCTGATCAATGCAATACGTAAGTTCCACTTGCAGTTGCACTTCTT
Source organism: Eucalyptus paniculata subsp. matutina (assembly GCA_017140255.1). NCBI lineage: Eukaryota > Viridiplantae > Streptophyta > Magnoliopsida > Myrtales > Myrtaceae > Eucalyptus > Eucalyptus paniculata. Next base: position 37,048,897 of record CM029437.1, read on the forward strand.
GTTGCCTCCTGTGGCTTCCACAGAGTAGTAATATCAAATCCTGATGTCATATATTTCAGCTTGCCGATTCTAACTTACTTTCTATTCACCTTGGCCTTTCTCATCGTTTATATCATTAGGCACGAGGGACAGCTGGTTAAACATATCGTTACGAAGGTTTTAAGTGCGCTGAAAAAGGCTTATTTGGTGATTACTGACTTCTTGGTCGGAGTTGACAACAATGTGAAAGATATTCTAGGGATGATAAGCACCAACATAGATGATGTAAAAAAATCGCGGGAATCCACGGCACGGGTGGTATCGGAAAAACAACTCTTGTAAAAGTAGTCTACAACAAACTTTCGCAGGACTTTGATGATTGTTGTTTCCTTGATGATGTTAGAGAAACTTCAAACTTGAAAGGAATTGTATATCTGCAGAATCATCTAATTTCAGACCTTTCAAAACGGGCACTTCCATTTGCTAATTGCGTGGACGAGGGGATAATGATGATAGAGGAAAGATTTTCCAGTAAGAAAGCTCTTATTTTTCTTGATGATGTTGATGAAAAAAGTCAATTGATTGCACTATAGGGGAGGCGATGTTGCTTTGGTCCAGGAAGCCAGATACTTATAACCACAAGAAATGCAATTGTTCTTCGTGAATTTGATGTAAAATTGATTTATCCAGTTAGTGAGATGGATTCGAATAGATCGCTTCAGCTATTCAGCAAGCATGCTTTGAGAAGAGATCACCCTCCACCAGAAAAATTAGAGCTGTCTAGAGAAATTGTGAAGATAGCCCAAGGTCTTCCATTGGTTCTTGAGGTGATGGGTTCAACTTTATCATGGTGTGAACAAAGAGAAGATATCTGGGATGAGTACTTGGAGAAGTGGAAAATGGGTCATATTGAGGCAATTCAAAGTAAGTTGATGATGAGTGACGAAGCATTAGATCCTTGCCAAAGGTAAATATTTCTTGATATAGCTTGTCTTTTCATCGGATATGATAAGAATATTGTTATGTATATGTGGAAAGATTGTGGTTTATGCCCAGCACATGGTCTTGAAGTTCTTCAAATGATGCCACTGATTAAAATTGAAAAAGGAAATGAGTTGTGGATGCATGATCATCTCAAAGATCTTGGTAGAGAAATCGCTTCTCAAGAAAGTGGGAGGGAATTGGCCCAAAACAGTAGATTGTGGAACCACAAGGATGCACTGGCCATGCTATTGAGAAAGGAGGTAAATAGTAAGTTTGATTACTAAAATACAATTAAGGCCCGTTCTTGTGAAATTCTAACTTTGTCCCAAGATTTTTCTCTTAATTAACTAACCGTATATTCCTTTTCATTAATTTGTCTTGTTTCAATATTCAGAGAAATGAAAAGCTCGAAGCCCTCAGTCTGAAATTTGACGAATTTTTGGAGTATTGTTTCCCTCTTGAAAGATTTGCAACGCTACCAAATCTAAGGTTCCTTCAAGCGGACAGCACATCCCTCAATTCCAACTCAGTCGAACGTTTCCTTTCAGAAGCTGCCCTACTTTGGCATGACAAATCTTTGATTTTTTCACCGATGAATTTATTTAAAAGGAACAGACAACTCCTTCCAAATTTAAGATGGCTCATGTGGCATAATTTTCCTTTGCGGGCACTCCCAATGACTTATTTTTCAATGAATAATTTAGTTATCCTTGATTTTTCATGGAGTAACATTACATATGATTGGGGCGGATGGAGACATATCAAGGTACATTTTGTTCTAGAACAATCTTCTTGCTACTGTTATTCTCTCCTCGTAGAATTAATATACGTGTTACTATATTGGTGTTGTAGAGAGCATGCAAATTGAAAGTTCTTAATCTTACGAACTACACCCACTTGACCAAGACTCCCGATCTGTCTGAATTACTCACATTGGAGAGATTGATTCTTGATGATTGTTATAGATGGCTGAAATCGACTCGTCAATCAGTAAACTTGATTTTCTTAAGCTTAATAGCTTGCAGGGAACTCCAGTATTTGCCAAAAGAGCTAGGTGGCCTGCCAAGTCTAGCAGAACTTCTCCTTGATGGAACTTCAATACGAGAAATTCCCGAATGGTGGGCTTTGAATAAATTGGAGAATCCCAATGTTCACAATTCCCCATCAGTAAAAACATCGGGTTCAATCAACTGTCTAACTTCTTTGTCAAAGCTTTCTTTAGTCATACATTTATAACTCACCTACCTGACTCTATTGGAGCATTGACAAGTCTTGAGCGCTTGAATTTGAAAAGATGTCGCATAAACAAACTTCCGTACTCCATTGGAAAATTACGGTCATTGACCGAGTTAGATCTATTTTGTACAGGAATCACAGAGTTACCTGACTCTATGGAATGTCTGGAGAATCTAAAAGCACTGATAGTATTCGAAGGGTATGACTCGGAAGGTATATCTGCCTTGCCTAAACTTCCAAAAAGCTTGACTTCTCTGGCACTTTCGTCGATGTCTTTGGAAGCTATTCCTGATCTTCCGAACCTGATCAACTTGGAACTGCTGCCTCTGTTCATGGGAGAGCCCGACATCCCTAGCCCGTCTGAGTTTGCGGAAGATCCCATGCCTTGGTGGCTTGGGAGGCTATCCAAATTACAATCCTTGGTGTTGTGCATCCCACACATGACTAGCCTATCTCCTGAGCTAGGTGACCTTTCTCACTTGAAGTTTCTATACCTCTTTCAGTGCGCAAGCCTCCAATGCATTCCGCAGATCTCCTCAAGTATCTTGAAGCTTTATATTATGAGTTGCTGGTCACTGACCACACTTGATATTTCAAATTTGAAGACCCTAACCCAACTTCGTACTCTAGATACACCAGTAGAGGATCTTTCCGGGCGTGAACTGCTAGACAATCTGCTAGAGTGGAAGATAGAAAAAAATGAAAACAATGAAAAATCTTATATTTCTGTGACTGAGGAGTTGGTTAAAATGGTGTTGGACTGGCACAGCATCAGAAACATTTAGGCGCTGGAACTCTAGATTCGTCTCTGTCAGGCTACGAAGTTCTGTGCGAGTGAGGAACACTAGGATACATTTGAAGATTGAGCCTGCAGTGTCGCTGCAACTATTTGCAAATTTTAAGGTGCGGTAGAATGAGGGCTTTTAGGTTCAGCATTTTTTGAATCCTTAAAAGCTTCTCCATTGGAAATTGCAATTGCTGTTGTGGTAAAATTTTCATTGGTACTTTTGTCTGGAAAAACAATTTGAAGAGGACATTCCTTCTTGTTGGTGTAATGAAAGAAGATGATGTCACACAAATGAAAGGTACATAAGCATCGATGGTACCATGTATGCTTTTGATGGGGAACTCGAATTTAATGAAGCTGTATTCTCATCGACAAAGTTATCTTCTTTCATTGTGTTTTTTCAGACAAAGTTTTATGACAGGCAGGACCAAAATCCACGTTGACGAAACCACTGGTAAGCCTGAACTATCTGGCAATTATAGCACACTTTTGAGCTATTCCAAATCTTTAGTGCCAGACCAATTTGAAAGAGCTACTTTTGTATATACCGGTGGATGGCCCCACCGACATTTACTCTTCTCTTTTTATCTATTTTTCCCAAGAAAAAAACGTAACATTTTCACCTAAAACTTGCGCACGATGACCATAAAAGTACTACGACAGGTGCACAACGTGAGTTGAGTGCTACCACTACATTGAAAAGCAATAGATCATCTATACATAAGTTTAAATAAAACTAAAAGGTTGTGATCCCTAAGATAGAGTATATTGTTATTCATATTTTAAGGAGTTCGATCTTTGAGTATTCACATCAATCAAATTGAGAAATAAGAAAAAAAGTAACGAAGATATGGCTTTAATATATGGGTTCATATTGTGTTAAGATTTTTACAGCGGTATTTCTATTAGATTGATTGTAGAGCTCAAATTAAGTAATACCAATACCAACGTGCGACATGCGATATGACACGACATGACATACTGACATGTCGTTTCTCAAGAAGTGGAGAATTTCGATATTGTATATTAAATGTATATTTTTATATATTTTATATAATTATTTCAATCAATTTTGATTCAAATTCACAAATAAAAAATAAAAAAGCCTTGAATGAATTTATACTAAAAATATTAATCCACCATTTATTAATATCATTCATAGTTTCAATTTGACAAACTCAACTTCATTCCAATAATCCATAAAATTTGGAAAAATAAAAAATAAACAAATCACATTCGGGACCTGCATGGCAAACGTGTCGGAAGAGAAGAGAAAAAAAAAACTTGGGATTGAATTGTGTATCCCGGGAAGTGAAAGTCAGAAAAGTAAAGAAAACAAGATTTTTCTTCTTTCCCTATTTTTTATTATTATTATTATTATTATTATTATTATTATTATTATTATTATTATTTATTTTTCACATATATACATTTTGATTTATTATTTATTGATTTTTTTTTAAATTGATGTCATGTGTCGGAATCATTTGTCAAAAACTCATATGAAGGAATTTTGACTCGAGTGTCGAAAAGTGCCTGGAAAATAGATCAGGTGTTAGATTTTTCGACACGTGTTAACTAAATATCGAAGAGTGTCCAAAAGTGTTTGAGAGTATCGGACATGTGTTTAAGTATTAAACACGACACAGAGGCTCTCGAAGAGTATCAGTGTCTTTTAGAGTTGAAACCGACCCAATGCCCCCATCAGACCGAGTCAGCAGCCCGATTTTGCTGGAGTGGGCGAACCTCGTCCGTCCTGGCTTAATTTTTCCGCTTCCTAGCCCATCTTTAGCCTTTCGCAAATTGTTTTGGCCCAATTCTGGTATGTGGGGCCCCTTGGGAGCATGATCAATGACGGAGAAGCATCAATCACAGTGCAATAGTGCATGCATATTTTAATTTAAAAACTTCTTCATTTGGACAAGCGGATGGATCCATTCTTGTGGACGGTTATGTTATACTTTTGAAGTGTAGAGACGCCAATCTTATAAAAAGTGAAACCCAATCACTGTACTTTGGATTTATTAAACTGAAAGGCTATTGTTCCATTTAATTTAAAACGATGTAATATGTATTTTTTTTTTTATCTCAATAACTCCCTCAGACGGAGGTTTACAAGATGATGAGAGCTGTAGAACTCCGTCCATGATGAAAGGTTGGTTGGACTATTGCTTGACAAGAAAGAAAAGCCATGAATGAAAAGAGAGTGAGAAATTGATGTCTAAGACTTTTGGTCTCATAAAATGTTAAATAGATTGTACAAGCAATTTCAAAAGCTTAAGTTATTAGGGATCAATGTGATGTGTAATATCTGGTGAACTCCATCCTCTGGATATTAAGTTACACAAAAAAACAAGAATTGAGCAAATGCAGAAAATCTTTTCCTCTTCTACTAAAATTTCGTCTCCATTGAAACTTACTTGCTTTGTTTGGATAGAAGAGAGGAAACAACATATGCCCCACTTGTGCTAGTGGATGTATAATGTCTTTCTTTCCTAATGAACTGGTGGAGGAAGTTCTCCGAATGTGGCTGATAATCCAAGATGAGAATGAGCCAAGACGAGAACCCATGAAAATTCAAGGGGCAAATCAAGATCATGATCAAGATCGAGGCTATCACGCCCCAGACCTTTTCCTTGCCTCGGAAACACAACATCTGCGGGATTTATTTTTGTAGCGTTTTAGGAGGCATCGCCGCCCCATTAATTTTTATCTTTCAATTAAACACATGTGGAAGCATACAATATCAACACCCTATCAATAAACAACAACAAGATAGCAAGGAAAACACATACACTAATATACAACTTTTCCAGGTTGGAGAAGAAGAAGTGTTTATAAAGATATTGAGAGTTTAACTAAATACTCACTTTACTCCAAAGGACTCTCGAGATGATGATATCCCAAATGTTGTACGGATTCCAAGGCATGAAGCCTTTTTTGGAAGTTTGAAAGCATTTTTTTGGTGGTTTCATCCTATCTTCGAAGATCTCATTGCACATTCACAATTTTGGAATCAATTGTTTTGAACGAATTGTTATGTGCTAAAAAAATCTCCAATTGCCAATTCAGGACTGCTTCAGCAACACCAATCATTTTTTGTCTTCTATGTTCGTCCACATTAGTGGAGGCAGGTACTTTTGGAGTATGTCGATATCTCCCTTGTGGATTGATGAATTTTTCTGGGGCAGGAACGAAAGTTTCAAACTTTCTTGAGTAAGAGGAAGAAAATCTACCTCTTGGAATATAGCGATGGAAGAATTAGGTGATACCTCTTTTGGAGCTTCAAGTGAGTAAGAGTGCCTTTTTGCCCACTTCAAGATTGGCTTATAGAATGGGGAAATAGCTGTTTTTTTTTTTTTTTTTTTTTTTTTGTGAGGAGGTGGTGGTGTTGGTGGCGAGGCTAGGGATGTGGAAAGTAGCTCTGTGAACTCTAGTGGTGGAGTTGGAGCATAAGAAACCACGAATTGGAATTTATCACTTTCACCAAGAGTATCAATGGAGGAATCTCCATTTAAGTACCTTTGGTACATAGTAATCTTTGACTTTTTGGGTTTCCGACGAGGTCTTGCATTTGAGTCTACTTCGTCGGGGGAGTTTGTACAGTAAGAACATTGGCAAAAGGGGTTCCAAAAATAGTGACCATATTGGTCTTTATAGTAATGGACAGGGTTTCCATTACTCTGAAAGTATTAAACAAGTCTTTTGGGATCTAGTTTAGAAATAGACTCAAGAACACATGGTTCAATTATAAACAAGGTTTGGAAGATAGAAGGATTTTCTTCATTTTCTTTGCCAAATTTGATGATAACAGTACCATCTTTTTTCCTAATGAATTCAGAGTTTGAGGACTAGAGGAGCTTGTTATTCTAATGCGGCTTTTCATAGTTGATAATCCAGGTTTCCGGAAGGAGCTTGGCCAACTTTTCTCTTGGGATTTGTCTAGGAACATGAATGCAGGATGCTTGGTCATTCTACATAGAGATGAATAAAGCATCTTCATTCTCATTTTGGAAATTCAAATCAAGAGCATGGTTCTGCACTCAATAAACTATTTGGTAGTGCAATGTTGCTGCAATAGAGTCAGATTCCACCTGCATATTAGCACAGGGCACCTAAATAATCACATCCAATGAGTTGGATCAAGACTTTTAGAAATGAGAGAAAGATCAATCGACTTAGTCGAAAATCACCGAGTCGCGATAAAACAATCACCGAGTCGCGTGCATTCTCTGAGATGATGGGACCGATCATCGAGCCACGATACACATGACCAAATTTCTAAATGACATGCCAAGTCATCAGGTCAGCATACATCTTACATACTCACTTTCATTTCCATAATTTCCAGTATGATTGGTAGTTTACCACAATACCTTTATTACTGGCAACCGATACTCGATACGCAGAATTACGGCCATGTAGGCACAATCTACGCCACACAGGCATGATCAACTATCGGCACACATGCATGATCAATTATCGCCACACATGCATGATCAACTATCGCCACACAGGCATGATCAACTATTGTCACACAGGCATGATCAATTATCGCCACACAAGCATGATTAACTATCGCCACACAGGCATGATCAATATTCAACAATTTACGTGCATTCTCTAAGGAATCCTACATGCCAAAGCGATGTAATAATCGCCGAGCCACATCACACAGCATTTCTTTTCATCTTTTATCATCATTAATAAAATATCGTGCATTAGTACACGATTGGCCTTAGCCAAAATATAATGATTTCGATTCCACAATTCCCACCATTAATAGCGTCCACCAAAACACTTTTGGTGCTGTCAACCAACACCCGGTTATTTTCCAATTAATTTTCCAAATTAATTATTCCAGGAAAATAATCTTATAATCACAATTAATTCACTTTAGCACAAAATAAAGCTCAATTAAATAACGGACCGTGCCACGACGATCAACACGAAAATTCGGTCATCAAATTCTTAATTTCCGATAAATAAATAAATAAATAAATAAATAATTTCGAAAATTAATTAATAAATATTAAAAATTCCATTTAGCTCGAAATAAAGCCAATTTAAATAAACGGCTACACCACGATCATCAGCATAATATTCCGGTCACTGGCTATCTCAACCTTAATTTCCGAAAAATAAATAATTAAATAATAAATTTCGAAAATTAAACAATTAATATTAAAATTCAATTTAGCTCAAAATAAAGCCCGATTAAATAAACGGAATTCACCACTAGTCATCAGCATAATATTCCGGTTACTAGCCACCCCACTTGAATTTTCGGAAAATAAATAAATAATTAATTTAATTCTGAAAATAATATTTAAATACCAAAAATTCCACTTAGGCCCGGAAAGCCTAATTGAAGCCCACTAAGGGTCGGGAAAAATCCCAAGGCACTTCCAATAATTAGTAGATCACGTCTACTTGCTAAATCGCATCACAATTGACTAATAATTGCTAATTTATTCTAATCTAACAACCTAAACATAATTAATTAAAACTAAACCAACCTTAAGCATAATTAGCCAACTAATATAGGATTAGTGAGATTACTCACCAAATCGCGCGCAAATCGGATCAATCCGATGGGGACGACACGAGGGATGATTCTTCCCAAAGCACGGCTCGGGTTCGGGACCTGGAAATGGCCCAAGAGCCGGCTGAAAACCAACTTCGTGGGTTGCTAGATTAGCTGCGAAACAGAGGAAAACAGAGATGGTTAGAGGCGGAGAGGGGTCGGGAAAGCAAGAGGCGGTCCGGTGAGGCCACACGGCGGCTCCGACGGCTTGCTCGGCCACTCACGGTGGCTAGACGAGACGGAACAGGGGTGAGAGGCGCATGGGGGAGGCCTGGGCGCGAGGAAACGAGGGCTGGCGGAGCGCGCGGCGAACGGCGGACAAGTGGGCGCGGGCGCAGATGACGGGACGGCGGCAAGCGGTGACGACGACGAGCTGGTTCTTCTATCTTGCTGGCTCGTTTGAACCAGAGGAGAGAGAGAGTACCGAGAGAGAGAGGGGGGCGTCGACGGTGGCCGAGGAGGGCGAAGGAGAGGCGAAGGCGGGCGGGACGGCGGCGGAGCACGGGCAGCGACGACGATCCGGCGTGGCTGCTGCTGTCTCGGCTTCTTCAGCTTCTGGTTCGCCGTTTCCACGAAGAAGAAAGAAGGAGAAGAAGAAAGAGGGGGGTTCGGTCACGAGGGAGAGAATGGAGGAGAAGAGAGAGGAGAGAGAAGAAGAGATAAGGCTTTGACTATTCAAAAGAAAAGAGAGAGAGAGAGAGAGAGAGAGAGAGAAGTCGGTGGGGGGGGGGAATCGCATGAGGGGGAGGGGAGAGGAGAGAGAAGAGAGAGAGAGAGAGAAAAAGAAAGAAAAGGGAGAGAGAGAGAGAAAGAAAATGCTTAATATCATTATTCATTATTTTCCTTTTCTCTTCCCCTTTTCCTTTCTATTTTCTCCGGTCTTCAATCAATCCTCCGATAATTTCTTTATTGAAATTTGGATATAATTTGACGGTTACAAATATTTGATTCCCAAAACCGAATTAAATTCCATGATTAAAATTTAAAGTGGGTTTTTAGGATTTTACTGTATATCCAATATAGGTTAGCTAACTGTGAGTGATATTCTAGGAAAAAGGACCATAGTATCTTTCAATAAAGCCATTTTGAAAGCGATATTGAAGTTTGGATATAAGCTTACAAAGACTATTCCAGCATTCAAAGTGGTTTGGATAGTACCAATATAGGCATGTTGGTATTCTAGGAACCAAGTATCTAATAAAGCTATTCTGGCCACGACTAGCAAGCCTTTACAACCGTGAAAGGTCAAAGCAAGACAGACAGTTCCATAATGAACATGAGAGTATCATTGTTGGGTCCATTGTTTGGGAAATTCTGGTGGAATTTGAAGAGTAACAAACTACTAATCTTTAGTGGCTAGAATGGAATGTTGATCGAACTTAGAGGATTGGATGTACTTTTTTATTTCCTTTGGGGTTTGGCGGATGAGTTGTCGAATGGAGCGGATGGGAGAAAATAATGAGGTACGTTTAGCAAAAGCATAATAAGGGTTCATAAGGGGAATTGAGTTTCAAAGATTTTGGTTTTATCACTAAGAGAGACTTCATAAAAATAGTCAATTTTAGAAACATTTGCATGAAAATCTAAAAGAGTTGAGGAGGATGGAGATGAAGTAAGAGAAATCGGAGCTTTTAGTATCTCGAGTTAAGTCATAATGTGAATAGATCTTCTCAAAATTGGATTCACCTACAAAACTCATGGAACGGATTTTATTACAAACGAAACCATGGCTCTGATACCATGAATGGACCTAGGCTTAAAACTATAGAAGACGGAGTTAGTTTCCCGCAGGTATGCCTTCCCACTATGGGCGAACCTTTTGTTCAAGCCCTTCAAGGGCAGCATTTTAGTGAAAACTAATCTAATTTACAGGCCCATTTATTGGGCCATTCTGATACACATCCAAAAAGGATAGGGGTTTAGTCCTAGCTCTTCTACGAGGGAGACTACCAAAAATGGTTCCCATCAAGAGGCTAGCTCCTCATGGCTTGGGCTCAAGGTCATAATCCAGGTTGGAGTCGAGGTCGTTCATAATGCCATCAAGAGGGTTCACCATTGAACCATTAGGATCACCCAGTGGACCATTGAAACCACAGGGGGCCGGAAGACTTCCTCGTTGACCCATGTGAACAACGCCTCAAAAAGATGGGGGACCAAATACCCTAAGTCCTCATTATCCCACATTATTGCACGACCCCAACTCCATCTCTAAGGTCTTGAGTAGCAGGGATCATTTTCGCAACGTATAGTCTCATTGCCCTCCTGATTTTTTTTATCTTATTGTCATGCATTTGCGAAAACGTGAACAAACAACACCTAGACAAGCAACAACTAGAAAACTAGGACAACATCACACAAAATACACTAATTCATATTGTAACAATACTTTTACAAGCCTTTCTCTACAAGCTCTCTTCTCCTTTTACATCACACAATAAGTTTCCACATAGGCTAAGGGAATTTTTATCTCCTCTAGCATGACTACAGCTCAAAAAATTAACGTGAGACTTCTATGCCAACAAAACTGAAAAATGAGGGAGTGAGTCTTGTGTCACACCCCGATCCTCGAGTGTGCGCCCATCCCTCACCTGGTCGAATAATAGCAACATCCCAGGACGCATCGCCAACCCTTTCATTTTTAATACATAAGTGGAAACATATAATAAAAATCCCCAGACAATAAAATAATGTGATAGAAAAGTAGGCTCATATTTTTCAACATGAAAATCACAACCACACTTTTACATAAAGTAAACTATATAGTATATAATACAATACTATTCACAAGTCTAATCTACTATACACTGATCAAAACTCAGAGTTCGCCAAACAGGATGGGTTCTCAGTCCTCATCCGGATCGTACTCAGAATCCTCCTCGAGGTCATCCTCCTCTTCCTCTTCGTCTTCTTCTCCTTCTAGCTCCTCATCTCCTGACTCGTCCTCGGGCTCATCTACCGGTTCGTCCACAGGCTCCTCCTCCATAGGCTCATCCTCCTGCCACTCCTCTTGCTCTATGATTTCCCCTTCTTCTTCATTCCAGTTGTTATCATCGATTGAGTACACGGGAGTACAAGCATTGTCCTCTTCCCGAGGATTATTAGCATCCACTATGGACCCGTCTCGATGGTTTGCCATTCCTTCTCCTAACGCTTCTTCCAGCACAAACCTAGGTACATCACTCTCTGAGATAGGATCTTCTCTTCACCCATCATAGTAATGACAATACCATGATCGAAATTCATGGGCCTCAAGGCGTCCAAACCCACATCCACCTAGACAATCGACTTAACTAGCACATACTCTAGTCTTTCTGGGTAAGGATATATGTGGAAGTGGTATGCTATCTCTATGGCTTCCTCTGGGATGTTGAAGTGCATAGGAGGATAAGGAGGTGGAGGTGTTGCCATTTAGGGGCTTGAAATGTTGTCCCACAACGGAGTGAGACTACGTCTCAGCGAGTTTTACCCTCCTAAGACTAGATTAATGAACCAATACGCCATAAGGACTGCTTATGCACAACACGGATCAGAGGACTTACCTTGGTCTTAGATTTCACCTGCAATTCAATACAGTTCAATAGGCACCCAGTTATTCAATTCACCATAATAAATCACATAATTGATCAATCGGCCTAGTCGATTACATGTCACCATAACCCTTTCTTGGTCGGCTCATCTCATACTATCTATTAGATGAGTTTTACTCACTAAGCCCGAAAAGCTCCAAATTGGCGACACCAATAGGGCACAAATCAGGCCCAAAACTTGGCCCGCAAAGCCCACGATGCTACTGGATTTTTCCTTGGTTGCTAGGGTTGTTTCAAGCGGCTGGTTCAATGAAAATAACACAGTTGGGCTTGCAACTGTGGGGACTTCGAAGGACGGGAATGAAGAACAAAACCAGAAGCCGATCGTCCAAGCTGCAGGCGGCCCAATCCAAGGAAAATGAAAGAAAAAAGGGGTGAAGACCGTGGGGGTGGGTGCTCGCCGAAGCCAAAAAAAGAGAGAAAGAAAGCAGAGGGAGAGAGAAAGAGAGAAAAAAATGGGCATGTCGGCAAGAGAGTAATGAGTGTTAGAGAGAGATAAGGCTTGAAAAGTCAAGGAGAAGAGGAAGCAAAGTGGAAAACGGCAGAGGAAGCCGTGTGCATGGTTCCCCAAGAGAGAGAGAGAAAGAGAGAGAGAGAGAGAGAAACGTGTGCGTGAGGGGGAAAACGTGAGGGAGAGGGGGTGACGCGCACGCAAGGGAGAATGTACAACCGAATGGGGGGGGGGGGGAAAATTAAAAAGGAAACATCTTATAATAAAAATTCTTGGTCTCACCTTGCTTCCATTTAATCCAATTTAGTCCTCAAAAATCCCCATGCTAAAGCACTTGATCCTCACTTGCTTTCTTGCACCCAATTTCCCTCAAACAATAAATCTCAAGCAACAAAAATGGTCATTTTCTTCAATTCCAAATTCTAATTCATTTTTTTTTTTTTTTGGAATCCAATTTTTAAACAAACAAATCTAGTTGAGATCCAATTTGAATAGAAAAAGCCCAAACAACTTCCATTCACCATTTCACTCACATTAGAATGTCAAAAATCCCTTCAAATTGGTCAATCCGAATTTCTGTTAATTTTCTGCAACGTTCGAATCAATTTTTTGCAAAAACCTCGGAATCTCTGAAAATTCCTCAAAGATGAGTCGACGTTTCTAAAATGACCTGTGACATGACAAAACTTTCAATTTCTAAAATCGGAGTCGAATTTGTGGTTAATTTTTATTTGGCGCATTTTTAGCGTGATCTAGACTACAGAGTAACTTTCATAATTTTTTTAGTGCAAATGACTTGTGGTCGATTTTCTTTGAGCCACCATGAAATTATTCGACTCATACTCTCAGTTATCGTGAAACTCTCGAGGATTCAAATATGGACACAAGATACCAAAACAATAATAAAATCGGTCTAGTGCTGGCCAATGAGAATTTTTCAATTTAGTGGTGTCACCTACAATTAGCCACATATCTCTGTCGAACCAGTCTATCTCTGATTTCAAATTGATTTTTAACTATGTCGTAATGGTCTCTAAAGATGGACACGATCAAGAAGCCAATTCCTGGTCAAATTCACAAGTCTATTGCCTTAAAATTCTTTAATGGTTTCCCCAAATAGTCTAGTTATCTCGAGATTGATCAGTTCTGAGAATAGCCCTATAGGCGCGTCAATGAAATGCCCGATTTATTTAGTTGAAAACAGGATTGAAAATCTGGGATGTCACAACTCTTCTTCTCTTATAAAAATTTCGTGCTCGAAATTTAAACTATTACAACACTTAAGCAAAAAAGTGGGGGTACAATTCTCTCATTGACTTTTTAGTCTCTCATGTCGCTCCTTCAGTACCGTGATGTTGCTAGACTACTTTGACCAACGGAATGATTTTTGTATGCAACACTTGTTCCTTTCTGTCCATAATCTGATTCGAGCTTTCCACGTATGACACTCGGTCATCCATGTTCAATTCCTCAAAATTGAGCACATGGGTCGCGTCAAGCTCATACTTCCTCAACATCGACACGTGAAAGACATCATGCACTTGCGCTAATCTCGGCGGCAACGCAAGATGATATGCTAAGTAACCAATTCTCTCAAGAATCTCAAACGAACCTATGTACCTCGGACTCAGCTTTCCTTTCTTTCCAAAGCGTGAAGTTCCCCTCATTGGCAAAACCTTTAGAAAAACATTATCACCAACTTGGAATTCCAATAATCTTCAGCGCTTATCCGCGTAACTTTTCTATCTGTTTTTTGTGGTCTTTAATTTGCCTGTGATAAATGCCACGGCATCCACTGACTATTGGACCAACTCTGGGCCCGTTATCTTCCTTTTCCCAACTTCATCCCAATACACCGGTGTTCTGCACACTCTGTCATCTAATGCTTCAAATGGAGCAATATGGATACTCTACTGATAACTGTTGTTGTAAGTAAATTCCACCAGGCGAAGCTGATCTTCCCAACTTCCTTTGAAGTCTATTACACAAGCTCTCAGCATGTTTTCGAAAGTCTAAATTGTCCTCTTAGACTGGCCATCCGTCTAAGGATGATATGCCGTACTCTACTGAAGTTTTGTGCCTAGAGTACATTGCAAGCTTTTCCAAAAAGTGACTATAAATCGTTCCAAAAGAAATTAATTTGTGATATTATATATTGATTAAAGACAAATTATTACATAAAGAATATGTGTTGTACGCGACCTTCATTTGATTCTAGCCTTTCCAGTTTTCCGTGATCTTGGTTCATGATAGATCAAGGATGGCCAATTAATCCATGTGAAAGTTCATCACGGGAAAATGTTGAAGGCAACCATGCCCATTGAAGCCATCTTATTTCTAAAAGGAGATTATCAAAGTTTCCAGAAAGATTGACATAATCCAATTTAAGAAATTTCAAGCTTATGAGGTTGGAAAAATGTTCGTTGAGGAGATGTTGCCCCTGGGACCAAGTTCTGAAGTCAAGAAATTTTAGCCCCGTGCACACGGTTACTGGGTTCCCTTCGAAATTGCCGATTGCTTCGTCACTCGCGCCATCTTTCTGGCCATCATTAATCCAAGCGTTCTCTACGGTCCTCTCCTCGTCATCAAGTTTCCCAGCAGGAACCATTATAGTTAAGGTGTCCTTTTCTTGTAGGTCCCTTGTGATTGCAGCGCATTCAACGATTACTTGCAGCTAATTTAAAATTTTTGGATTTTCCAATGAGACCCCACCATCACCAATCATCAATCTAGTGCCAAGAACAAAAGTCACCGAAGAGAAGAAAATGAATCCACTTGGGAGGTCCTGAATTTCTTTCTGTCGACGTGCAACCGAGTCCAGCGCCCTCGACAACCCGTGCGACCACGCAACGCCCTGACCCGCGTAAGCCGCTGGCCATCAACCACCGCGAGTGTTGACCACACCACCGCCAGTGTTGAGCCAGTGGTTGCGTTCCTATCCGATTATGTCGTGTTTAATTTGGAAAGTAATCCTCAAAATTAGGAAATTATCTTATTCATAATTGATTTGATATATTTTATTGCATATTTTGAGCGATTTGCTATATTCTATTGCATATTTAATTAAATAATGTATATCTACAAGATCCTAATAAATCACCCAAAGTTAGGAAACTTTCCTAATTTAACAATGTGCTTGTATGGCTATCTGATCTCTTATTAGGAGATATGATGCCGGTGGCACGGAAAATCTTACACCCTATCTTTAATAATTTCACTATTTGGATACAATCAATGATTTACCCATTTCTAAATTTAATGGATAACCTTCCACCAATATCCCTAACCATTTGGATATGATATTTTATTTATTTTGTTCCCGAATTTAAATAAGAAAAAATTTGTTTATTATATTATTTAATTAAATAATTATCCTTTTTGCTTGATTGTTTCCATAAAAAAAGAAAACCCAAAAAATATATTTGAATTGATTTGATTCTTGTTGATAACATTGTCCGTCTTAGATTAGATTGCATGTTAAGTAATTTATTTATTTTGAATTTTCAAAATAAAAAATATATAAAAACATTGCTTTAGGATGAATTAGATTTCTTTTTCTTAATTTAGATGGCATGTTCTAATATAGGGCATTTTTAATTTCGAATTTTAAATAAAAAAACAAAAAAATATTATGCGTGTCATGTAGAATTAGTTGCATATTGCACGTCATTTAGTAAATCACATTTTAGGACCATTTAAATTAATATGCTCGACATGTTAGAATAGCTACTTTTAATATTTGCCCATCATTAGATTAGATCATTTATTTAATGTTGCGTGACACATAGATTGTTGGGAAAATTCGAAAATAGGATCTGAAGTGCCCACTTTTTTCTCAAATAAGGGCCCGAAAATTGACATTATTTCAAATAGGGACTTAAAATGCCATCACTTTCTCAAATAAGGGCCTGAAGTGAATGTTCTTTTAAATGGGAACCTAAAGTGATTATGTTTGTTTTAAATAAGGACTTGACTTTTCGGCGATTAAGGGTATTTTCATCATTTGCCATTTTCCGCCTTTTTTTCCTTCCTTTTTTCCTTTCTGCCATTTTTTGCCTTTTTTTTTTTTTTTTTTTTTCCTCTTCGCCAATGGATGGCCGACCACCTATGATGCCCATAGAGGGCTGGATGAGGGTCTATGTAGCACGGATACGCAACACGGATACATGACACGACACGACACGACACGACACGCCGACACGTCATTTCTTAAAAATAAAGAATTCCAACACGTTGGGACATGTTATTATTAAATAAATATTTTCATTTTTAATTAATTTGATTCAAATTCACAAATAAATAAATAAAGAGTTTACAATGTATTTATGCTAATAATATTAATAAATCTATTCTTAGAAAATTTGAAAAACATATGCATAATTAATGCGTAACCATATTTGGGAATATATTTTTAACTTTAATAAAAATTATGAATAAGACTAATGACTAACAAAAAAAAAAAAGAATCAACTTTATTTAAACAAATCTATGATATTCGATAATCATCATAATTTTTTATTATTTAACATTCAATATTTTTATTTTTGAAATAACTTTTTAACTCATTTATATATTTTTATAACAAAAATAACTTTACTGCTCAAAATTATTTCCCCCTCTTTTCTTTCTAAATCTCGTTCCCAAAAAGTCGTTTCCCTCCCCCATTCTCTCTCCCCTATCCCCCACGCAACGCCAAAATCTTGCCCTCGATTTCTTCCCTCCTCTCTTTCTCTCTTCCTCCCCCACGACAGCACCTGCCACCCCAAGATCTTCCATTGATTTCTCCACTGCTCTCTCTCTCTCCCCCTTCCCCTCGACAGCACCTGCTTCCCCTGCTCCCTGCCCCCATCAATCATCCCCAACCCTCACCCCCATCAATCGACCCCATCCCCCCCCTTTGGTTTCTTCCCCCACGCCACCCCCGGTTTCTCTTCCCCCACCCATGCCACCTCCCCTCTCCGGCCCCAATTTCTTTCATCGTCACGCCACCCCCTCCTTGGCCCGGTTTCTTTCCATCATCCCCCACCACCCTCCCCCTTGCTAAAACCCTAACCACGGCCTCTTCTTCCACCTCGTCACACAATTCTCTCCCGGTCGCCTCATCGCAGTCGCTCGCTGGAAGGGCCCTCTTTCGTAGCTGCAGCGTCACTGCCGGCCCCCATCACAGCGTCGCAAACGCAGCCTTTTGGATCACTTGCTCTTCCTCTAGCCCTCCCTCGCTATCTCGGCCTCGCCTCTGCGCCCTTGGCCTCGCCTCCACCCTCCATCGTCATCCTCTCTCTCGGACACCCGCATCGGAACATGTCGAGAAAGGTTGACCACGTGTCGAGATTCCCGACACGTGTTGACCACATGTCCAAACATGTTGGACACAACACGGAAGTTTTAGCAACATGTCGGTGCACCATAGGCAAGGGTTGCCCTTGCCGGCGAGGGCCACCCACGCCAACTATAGGCGAGGGATGGTCTCGCCGGCCCTTACCAGTAGATAGCGAGGACCGACCTTGTAGAAGCCCCTTGGGTGAGGGTCGCCATGCCCAAGCGATGCCATCCCTCGCCTGTGGCTGGCATGGGTGGCCCTCGGTGGCAAGGGCGACCCTCGCCCAGCCCTTTGTGGGCATTGCCAATGGCCGGAAGCCATCAACGAAGAGGAAGAAGAAGAACTAGGAAAAAAAAAAAGGAAAAAAAAAGGGGAAATTACCAAATGACGAAAATACCTTTAACTGGTCAAAAAATTTAGCTGGCCGACATCCGGCAAGGTCGAGTCCTTATTTTGAAACAATCAAAGCCATTTCAAGTCTTTATTTGAAACAAAGTTCACTTCGGACCCATATTTGAGAAAATAAATGCACTCCGGGTCATTTTTTGAAATTTTCCCTATATTGTTTATTTGATTGGACATCTTATGTCGTTTTAGTATAGACGCATTTCGCATGTCATTGCATTCTCACTAAACGCATTGCCCATAGTTTTTTTTTTTTTTTTAGGGCTCATTATTAAATAATTGAAAATCCCAAAAATCGAGTGGCTTCTTGTTAATTAAAAATCATATATAAGGTTGTTGTTGTTGTGGTTTCTAAGCCAACATTGTAGATATTTTCATTGCTTTGAACTAAATCCTACAGTTTATTTACTGCTTTATTGGGTGTTAAATTAGTGGTTTGTGCATTCAAATATTAAGAAGTAATAAAATGGATGTAAGCTTCCTACCAAACATTTTTTCATGAAAAGAATAGTACCAAAAATGTATTAGAGAAACCTAGTATAACCAAATCATTATATCCAAAATCTCTTGATCGTGGAAATAAAGTATTTCTCCAAATATTTTATTTGGATTTCTAATTAACCCACTGTAAATTGATTAATGATAATTCTTAAACCCTAAGTTACAAATTAGTAAGGGTTTGAGAGAGCCTGAGTTAAGATCAAGCTTGATAGTTCATTAATTAAACCCTAAGTGGTGCACCTAGCTAGGTCGCGACATTGCCATTGTTATCTTCTGTAGCTTGTTGACATGCATACATTCGCCATAGAAAAGATCTCAAAAGAAGAGATAATTGTCGCCTATGAAGCATGGACACGTTCTACGTGCTTCTGTGTCGTGTCCGACACGTGTTGAGCGCGTCGGACACGTCGACACGCATCGGACACACTCGAACATGCGGTCAACGCGTGTCCGAAATCCGACACGTGGTCAACCTTTGCCCGACACGTTTGGACACGCGTGTCCGGCAGACGATGGAGGGTGGAAGTGATGGCGAGGGAGCAAAGACGGACTGATGGCGAGCCCGAGAGCGGCGAGGAAGGGGGTCGTGTGCGGCGAGTGGCGAGGACATGGCTAGGTGTTGCACTTGCAAACCAGGAGACATGTAGAGATGGGTTTGAGGGCACTAGTAGCATTGTCAAGAGCATCATCTCCGGAAGTCTCAACAAAATCACTTTGCTAGTCACACGACTCCTCACCATGGTCCGCCCATCTTCCGGCTCCAACTCCGGCGGTGGCTGAACAGCAATTTCACCAAGGTGGAGGACATGATCAAGGCTGTGCCCGATCACGGGATGCGCCGGTTCATGATCTACATGAAAAGGGTCGTGTACCGGGAGAACATGGAGATCAAGAAGAAGAAGTGGGTCATGCGGCGAGTGGCGAGCGGCAAGCGGCGAGGAAGGAGACAGATCAAGAGGAGGATAAGAGGAAGGGTTGTGTGGCGAGCAGCAAAGGATAATGAGGTAAAGTAAAGCTAGGGTTTTTGATTGGATGGCCTTCACGTATTTTGGGGGAGGGGAAGTGACAGGACAGCTTGTTGATGAATAAAGTGGGGGGAAAATGGACGACATGGGAGGGAAAAAAAAAAGTGAAAAATTTGGGGGGAAAAAAGGAAAGTTTGGGCAAAAATTTGGGGGGATTTCAAAAAATAAATGTAAATTTGAGATAATGAAATAAAAAAAAGTGTAAGATTTATTAATATTATTAATATAAATTCATTGTAAACTCTTTATATATTTATTTGTGATTTTGAATCAAATTAATTAAAAATAAAAATATTTATTTAATATTTAACGTGTCGGAACATGTCGAAATTCTCTACTTTTTTAAAATGACGTGTCGCGTGTAGTGTCGTGTCGTATCACGTGTCCGTGTCGCCGTGTCCGTGTTACATAGATTGTCGCTACCAATACAAATATAAAGTCAACTCGAAAATATAAGAGCTTCATCGGCCATTCCTAATCAAGCACATATGAGTAGCTAGATCTGCAAAATTGCAGATTAGGCAACAATAAAACATGTAAGGAAAAGATGTTACCACAGAACATAGCAGTGCACTACTATTGTTCACGAGCAGCGGCTCTATGTAATCTCAGTTCTTCAATTAAAGAGGTCAAGTCTGTATAAGATGATCCACCTTCTTCAACAGCCGCTCTAGCAATTTCCTGTAGCACTTTTGTCCTTCTTCTCATTTCCTCTGCCTCTACACCCACCATAATCTGCCTCACCGCCTTGCGGATGTCGTCTCTACTGACGATATCTCCAGCAACCCCGATATCAACCCACCGTTTAACCCCAACACCAATCCCAACCTGAAGCACCTGAGTCACCAACTTTTCGGTCAAGAAGTGATCATGAGTCGCGGGTCGTGTAACCATAGGAAGCCCAGCACATATTCCTTCCAGAATTGAGTTCCACCCGCAGTGAGTCATGAATCCTCCGACTGATACGTGATTAAGTATCAGCATTTGGGGTGCCCATCCTCTTATGATCAGGCCCTTCCCATCCATTCTCTCCTCGAAACCTTGCGGTAGCCAATCATCATCATCTCCATTTTGCACTTCCTTCTTCCCTTTCTGGGCTACCCATACGAAGTTTTGTTGAGAAGCTTCAAGTCCTAATGCAATTTCCATAAGCTGCTGAGAATTAAAGCTGGCCTCACTACCGAAACACACATAAATGACAGAATTAGGTTCTTTAGAGTCCAACCATTTTAAGCACTCATCCTTGTCAATAGATGCTTCCTTTCCTCTATGTGTTTTATCTTCCATGTCCTTATTGTACAATAAGAGAGGACCAACAAGCCAGGCTTTCCTGCCCAACACATTCCTAAAATAATCTGCATAATCTTTTTCAAGTTGATAACAGCTGTTAACAACATTTCCGAAGCTCTTTAACTGCGACGCATATACTACTCTCAACAACTTGGCAAAATCATTGTCTTGTTTATGATGATCAGCTAGTTGATGCCTCGTCAGCTGTATCTCCCCAGGAAGGTCAGGCACAATAAAAGCTTCTGAGTCAGATGAAACTTTCTTGTGGGGTTCATATCGACTAATGGTCTCATACGCGCTCATTGAGAATAAACAAAGAGCATTAACAACTATTCGAGGAATATTACACTCAGCAGCAACATCTGTAGCCCATGGAAAGAACATATCAGCTATGAGGCAATCGGGTCTATGTTCTTGCAGGAGCCGCAGAAGCGGTTCTCGGAGTGTGCTCAAGGCCTTAACGAACTTAACCACCAGTTCTCTACTGTTCGCACCAGAACTGGAAATGATGGCTTCTATGTTCTCGCATCCCTCAGGCAACCCGACCTCCACGGAAGGGAGCTTGACAGTTAGCATGTCGATATCCAAACCAGAGTGCTTGGTTCTCTCGATGTGCTTCAAGTAAACGGCGAGGTTGAGATGGGTGGTGACTATGGTGGCCTTGATGCCTCGGGTTGCGAAAAGTTTGGCCATCTCGATAGTCGGGATCATGTGGCCATGAGCCATGAACGGCAGGAAGAAGATGTGAAGTCGATGAAGTTCACTATCCATGGTAATTTTCACAAGGACTGATCTAAGATTAGAAAAATTTTAGGAGGAGAGATGGACCTGGTTTAGCTTCTTCTGGGTTGTCTTGAAAATGGCAAAATACGGAGACTCTTTCACGACCATGCTCGTATAAGTATCGTGACTTTACAGAGATTTTCAGTCCCAAGTCGTTTGGAGCAGAAGGGAAAACATAATCAAGAGATCAGCCAAATATTGCGTCCCGTCTCTTCAATACATGGAAGGGCTATTAGGCCAGACTTCCCATGTTCTGCACTCATCATCTAGCCCAGACTTCACGTGTTCTGCACTCAGCATCTCTATTATGATTCCAGCCATTGGGCCAGACTTCACGTGTCTGATGCAGACCCCCCCCCCGGGTGCCGATTCTTCCCCCTTTCCCCTTTCATTCTTTCTCTCTCTTTTCTCCCCTTTTCCCCCTTCATATCACCCCCCCCCCCCGGTGCTGATTCTTCCCCCTTTCCCCTTTCATTCCCCCTTCTTTCTCCTCCCCCTTGCCGATTCTTCCCCCCCCCCCCCCCCCCCGGTGCCGATTCTTCTTTCATTCTTTCTTTTCTCCCATTTTCCCCCTTCACATCACCACCCCCCCCCCCGGGCCGATTCTTCCCCCTTTCCCCTTTCATTCTTTCTCTCTCTTTTCTCCCCTTTTCCCCCCTTCACATCACCTCCCCCCCCCGGCGTGCCGATTCTTCCCCCTTTCCCCTTTCATTCTTTCTCTCTCTTTTCTCCCCCTTTTCCCCCTTCACATCACACCCCCCCAGCCTTTTTTTCTTTTGTCCTTTCTTCTCTCTTTCTCTCCCCTCTCCCTCTCCCCCCCCCCCCCCCCCATCTCCTTCTTCTTCTTCTTCTTCTTCTTCCTTTCCCTTGTTGCCGTTCTACTCCCCACCACCAGCACCACTGCACCTTTTTCCCCCACCATCAGCACCACCACCTCTTGGCCTCCCCATCTTTGGCAGCCTTCCTACCCTTTGCAACCGCTCCAGTCATGGCCCCTTGGCTGTGAGCTTCAAGAACTGTCACGCTGCCACTCACTCAACGTTGCTGCTCGCTGCCACCGCAAGCCACAGCCTGCGTCCCTCACACCGTTTGCCATGCTATTGCCGCCATCCGCAAGCCACCCGCTTGCCACCTCCCAAATAGAGCCTCCCCCCTTGGTTGTGGGTTTGAGCCACGACCGCCCCCGTCTTCGCCGTGCCGATCATGCCACCATTGGTGCCGTGAGACTCGTGTCTTTGTCACCGTCGCGCTGCGTCGCCGCGAGCTTGCTGTCATCGGAAATCAGTAAGTTAACCTCATAATCATGGATTAGGGCATTAATTGCATTTAGGGGTGGTTAGTTTAATATTAACGACGATTAGTTTAAGTAATTACTATTATATTAATTAATCATTGTTAGATTAATTAATTGATTTTAGTTTAATTAATTGTTATTTATTTAATTAATCATAATTTATTTATTTTAATGACACTAACATGGCACGAGATGTGGCATTATAAATAAATTTTCATTTTCCACATGAATTTTTTAATTATTTTTTATTCAAAATTAGATTTAAAAAGTAAAAAAGAAAAGTAAATTTATTTTTAAAAACTATTAAAGAAAAAAAAAGAGAAAATAGTAGGTCCTTCACCGCCATTGTGCATCGCCGGAGGGGTCAGTGATAGTTACCGACCTTGGGCGGGGTGGTTGGCCACTGCTCAACCAACACGAGGCCTCACCAGCGACCCTCACCAGGTGCAAGCGAAGGGCACCTAGATCTAGGCACACGGGCCTTCATGGGGGGTCGGCAATCGTCACCTGCCCTAGACGAGGCCTCGTTAGCCCTCACTCTCATGGCATGCCCAGATTTGGGCACCCTTGCTTGTGCTTAATGAGGGTTGCCGGCCCTCACTTGAGGTTGGCGAGACCTCGCTCAGGTCGAGCGACAGCTAGCCACCCCTACCCAAGGCCGGTGACCGTCATTGGCCCCTTCGACAATGAGCGGTAGCGGCAACGAAACTGCCATTTTCTCTCTCTCTCTCTCTCTCTCTCTCTCTCTCTCTCTCTTAAATAGTTTTAAAAAAAATAAATGTTAGTTTTTCTTCTTTAGTTTTTAAATCTAATTTTTTTAAAACAAAATGAATTAAAAATAATTTTAAAAGCCACGTGGAATATAAAAAAAAAATCATTTAAAATGCCATGTCAGTGCCAAGTTAGAGTATTTTCCGTTAATAAGTTTGATGGTGTTAATTTTAAAACTCAATTGAACCAATTTAACGAGTTTTAGGACTTGATTGCACTTTTTGTAAGTTTTAGGACTCAATTGCATTTTTGTAATGAGTTTTAGGACTTTGATTGCACTTATTACTATTTTTTTTTATATACAAGGAAGATGTTATAGTCCTATAATAGTACTGAATACTGGACATTTTGCAAGAAGTGGTTAAACATTACCGACTCTTGTAAATCTTGCTAGACATACTCAAAGCACTATTTTGCATATTACTTTTCAAAGTGTAGAGTTTATCATATGTATAATTGTTTATTGCTTGCTTATATTCAGTAGCAAGCGTACAAGCTGCAAGCAATCACTTACAAAATTTGTTCGAATCAATTATTGTCATGTCTATATGGAAAGTTTTGTTATCATAAAAATGGGGAGATTGTTGAGTAAACCCCTTGCTATATTTTGAAGTTGACAAAACCATCCATGGTCTAATCTTAAATTTGATAATTGCATAGAAGTATTTTGTTTTAGGAACTACACATGAAGAGAAATCTATATCAATCTTGATTATATTCAGAATCTATTACTGTTGTTTGAATATTGCGGCTGAAATTTAAGACAGTTATTTCGTGGATATCACCAATATTATTGCATGAATATCATTAGAGTAGCGAGAATATCATCAAAGCTTTCACATGAATATTATCAAAGCATTTGATTTCTTCAGATTCTATGCTAAAGCTGAATATTATCATATTACGGAATCTACTTATTGATATATGTTTAGACACAAACCCCATTATTTATATCATTATAGCTAGTGATTTGGCTTGGATTTCCAATATATGAAGCATTGATTCATCTTCAATCTTAAAGATTGTTTTGCAACAAAATCTTCACGCAAGACATCTTGATTGATTGACAATCACTCCAAAGGCAAACTACCTTCCTTAATAAGAGAATTTTGTATGGGCGACCAAATCAACGAAGATTCAGATTATATCTCTTAATGGCTACTCAATCTTCTTTGTCCAACAGGTTGTTTAAAGAGCAATCCTCCAAAGACTATCCACTAGTTAGATTGGAAATGAATGAGTATAAAAGGAGACCAAGTTGCCAAAGAGAAAAGAGGTCTAGAATTTTTTATTCCAAAGTTCAAGAGAACTTCAATCTTACATACTTGTCTTTCATGAGCCATAAAACTATAATCTTTGAGAGGCATTGAAAGGGTGATTGTGTGATATAGTAAGACTTATACAAACCTGAGTATTATCACTTGTAACTTTTTATTGATTGACTAGTGAAATCCAACTAGTAGGTCGTCAATGTGGGAATGTAGACATAAACTCTCTAATCCGAACCACTATAAATTCTAGGTGCAATTTCTTCTATCTCTCAACTCTTGCTCATTATTTTTATAGAATTTTGCACACCAGTGAATATCATCATATCACTATCAATATTCAAATTCTGACTTCATTTGATTTTGATCATCAATTTAATTATTTTACTTCCACATTATATTATTAATAATTGTTAAAATCACCTATTCACCACTTTGTAAGAGATATTACTAGCTCCAACTAAACATACGGGAGGTCTTCCTCTTGCCCTTGAGGTTATAGGTAAACCACTTTCACACGAAAGCAAAGATGTTTGGGATTTGATATTGAAGAAGTTGAAAAAGGTCCTCTTAATGAAGTAAAAATCAAGTTGAAAATATGTTATGATGCCTTAGATGATTGGCAAAAGTATATCTTTCTTGATATAACTTGTCTTTTCACTGGATTTGATCAAAGCACTTGTGGAAATATTCCGATCTCTTCTAGAGGAAGGTCCTTAGGTCCTTTAAAAAATGACTTCCATATTGGTGAAGACCATAAGTTATGGATGCATGATCAGCTAAGAGGTCTTGCAGAGACATTGCTTGTGGATAATTTAATAAGGAATGAGAAAAACAGACTCAGTTGTGGAACCACAAGAAAGGTTTGGACGTGGTGATAGAAACGAAGGTAAAGTTGCATTTCAATTACTTCATCCCCATAAAGCAAACAAATTTCACGACTTTTACTATAATTGTTTGCTCAATAATATATAAGGGAAGTTATTTCTTATCTCATGGTTAATGTTATAACTTGTTTTATACACACACACACTAATGCTTATATTTATTTTTCATGTTCGGAAAGACGATTATACATGTTCAATATAATAAACTTACCATTTTGTTTTACTGTCGCAAGGAACAAAAAAAATTGAAGTCCTTTGCCGAAAGTTTGACCCTCAGTTGCTATACTTTTTGCAAACAAAGAAGTTGAGAGGCTATCTTATATGAGATACCCTAAAGTGAGGATTTTCCCAGATAACTGACCTTCAAATGATTTCCCTGCCAATCTACAGAAGAATACACTTAAGATTTCTAAGTTGAGATGGCTTTCTTGGCATCATTTTGAAAGGGATAGTCATAACACCTAGAGAGGGGTGAATAGGTGTAATAAAATTTTCGCGAGATTCAGAAGTAATAATTGCTTGTAAAAATCATAGATGAATTTTAACTTTAACAATTTTAAATTCAAACGGATAAACAAAGCTACTGATTAAAATAAGAGAGTTGAGGGAAGAGAATGGGAACACAAGGTTTATAATGGTTCGGCTTAGAATAAGCCTACGTCCACTTTCCCGTGTTGACAACATATTGGCTAGATTCCACTAAGAATTCAAAAGAGATTTTATAGCTTGATGATCTCAATTTCACAGTGAAGAGTCTCTACAAGTCTCTCACAAAGTCTTATTGTGAGTTTCTCTCTTTTGTAAAAACTTTGAGCTCAGCAAATGAAATAGAAAGGAACTAGGAAGCTTCTTACTTTGAAAATTTTCTTTCATGCATGCTCTCAAACAACTAGAGAATTCACCTTAAATACTCATTCATGCCTTCATGACTGTTGGCACTTTCCAAATGAATTCTTCCAATTTACTCATTGGACAGAATCAATCAAGGAGATCTCGAGTCGTTTGAAGACTATAATGAAAGTCCATCAATCTTGTTCACCCATACAATCAGGATCTTGGTTTTCATAAATAGAATTTTTCAAGTTTGCTTACCTTTCAAAAGATTTGATTATTGGAATTGATTCCAATAAGGATAGTCAATCATATAGGTGTTATATCCAGCCATAAGGACGTTCGTAAGCATACGAAACAAATTATTGAAGAAATAAAAATAATCTTGCATCTGGATAAGTTTTCATTCTTCAGTCTAGAAACTATCAGTGCGGATAGACTTTGAACCTAAAGTCTAGAAGTCTTTAGACTTTGACGCTAGAGTCTTGCAATCTTCAGACTTTGACACTGGAGTCTTAAAGTCTTCAGACTAGAATTTCTTGAAACGTTTTATCAACTTTAAAATAGTAAAGGAGTTTTCTTCAACACATTTAACTCTGGAAGTTTAGATCACTGGTTTTTCCATGATGAACATCGTCATTCTACATTTGGGCATTACTCTAGTCAAATTGATGTTCAAAACATTAAAGGCTTGGCGAGTCTTAGAATTTTGAAGCTCATAGAATTTCCACTACTGGAGAGATTATCAAATCTATCAGACTTGAAAAAGTTTAATGAACTGCATTGGGTCACTGCCATAATCTAATCGACGTGCAAAGCATTGAAGATTTAGAGAATCTCATAACTTTAAAGATCATAGAAATTCCTCTATTGAAAAGATTACCTAATCTATCAAACTTAAATAAGTTCACTGAACTTCACTTGTTGTACTGTCATGATCTAATTGAAATGAAAAGTGTCAAGGGTTTGGAGAATCGATGATGTTAAAGCTAGATGAGCTTCCTCAAGATTTGCCCAATTTATCCAACTTGAACTATGACGATGTCATAATCTTATGAAGATTCAAGGAAGATTGGAGTCATTTTATACAAGTCTTGATGGGCATAATTCTAAATAAGAATCTTAAATGCCCCTATTTTATCAAAAAAGAGTTTAGAGTGGATCTTGTTTCAATAATGGCCTAAAGTTATCATGTCAATTTAAAATAATGGTCTAACCTCACTAGCTAGCTAAATATTCTAACTCATCAAGGGTATTTCCGTTTGAAGACAGTTCTTTTAAAAAAACTTTTCCCTATTCATCTTCTTGTTCTTTTAGCAAGATGAACATGGAAGAGTGGCCAAAGTATCACAAACAACCATGGCCTGTGAGCGAGGCCATGGAGAGGCTAGCCTCGTCCACACGATCATGGCTGCGAATGAGGCTGCTTGCTTAGATCTGGGCAAGGCTAGCCTCGCTTGATATCACAATGGCCTCACTCAGATATAGGCGAGGGCTTCGTGGCCCTTGCCTAGTGGCTAGCTAGCCTCGACAACCCTTGCTGGTCACCAAAAAAAAAAAAAAAAAAAGGAAAAGGGAAGATGTTAAGAAGAAGATGAACAGTAAGGCTATTTGAAACTACCAGATACACATCAACGTACAGCAAATTAAAAAAAAGAAGCTAGGTTTCCAGCTGAACCATCCATGTGTTCAAATCCGTCTCAATTTGCAAGCATAGTTAAATAGAAAGTAATTCAAGGGGGAAAGATTATGGGGGAGTTGAATTGTTCATTTCTATTGCATAGTGAACGTTAAAAGACGAGCTATCTATTGGGGAAATCCCTTATGATGTTTTGAAGATGACAAAATAAATCAAAGTCTACTAACATGTTTAATGGTTAAGTAATAGACCATGCAGATGATAGAACATGTAAAGGATATTGTCAAAGTGTGAAGACGACCAGAACACTGAACGTAACATATGTCCAAAGTATATTATGAAGATTTCTAGACTTTTGTGTCAAAGTCTGAAGACTGCCAGACTTTAGTGTCAAAGTCTGTTCTACATCAAAAGTCTGCTCACTCTGACTAATTCCATATTGAACGTGAATGCTAAACCAGAAGACAGACTCTATGCTTTGAACCGCATTCTATCTTGAAGCTGAACCGGGTACGACCTTAAAGCTAAATATGTTCGAAAGCAGATATGTTCAGACCCGTTTGTAAAGTCTATTGCACTCGACTCAGATTGTAAAGTCTATTGCTCTCAGATTTTATATCCAGATTCGACATAACGTAACTCAAGCCGAATCATATAACGGCTAGTGATCTGGTTTGGATTCCACATCAAGATTGATTTGATTGATTCAATCTAATTGATTGACGATTAGATCTTGAAGACAAGAACTTTCTATACGAAGAAGATTTACTTATGGAAACTAAGATTCCGTTTGTATGGGCGATCGGAATCAATTTGGGATTCTACCTTTGTCACTCAACGGCTACCAAATCTTCTAGATACAGAGCTGTCCAATGGGTATATTGGAAGATGATTCTCTGGGATACTGTCCAACGGGTAGTTTGGAAGTGGAGGAGTATTTAAGGAGATCATTGACCGATGAGCAAGTAAGAGATGGAGCGTAGAATTTATAATTCCAAAGTCTGAGCGACCTTTGATCATACACTTGTCTTTGGAAAGCTTAAACGTTTGTGATCATGAGAGAAATACCAAAAGAGTGACTTGATGAGATAGTGTGATCTACTAAGTGTTTGCACTCGAAGTTGTAATCTCTTGTTGATTGCATAGTGGAATCCAACCAAGAAGGCTGTTAGCGTGGGAGAGTGGACGTAGGCTTGGATTAAACTGAACTACTATAAACCTTGTGTTCAATTTTCTCTTCCTTACTCTCTTTACTTTGATCGTACTTCATTTTGTTAATCAATAAAGAACTTTATTTCTATCGGTTGCCTAGAATCGCTTCCCTATCTCGATAAATTATTTGTGCACCTATTCACCCCCTCTAGGTGGCTATACTAGCTATATCAATTGGTATCAGAGCCAAGTGCTCGGTTTATAAAAGTGTTTTTACTTTTGAGCTAAAGATCTTTTATGGCTAGTATCTTGGCACCATGACTTATGGAAGGACAAAGCAACACAAGGCCACCATATTTTAATGGAAAGGAATACGACGT
Source organism: Eucalyptus paniculata subsp. matutina (assembly GCA_017140255.1). Classification (NCBI taxonomy): domain Eukaryota; kingdom Viridiplantae; phylum Streptophyta; class Magnoliopsida; order Myrtales; family Myrtaceae; genus Eucalyptus; species Eucalyptus paniculata. The sequence goes on from CM029437.1 coordinate 37,079,054, forward strand.
ATGGAAGAACAAAATGAAAGCATTCCTAAGATCTAGAGATCTCTTACAATGGGATGTTGTGGAAAGAGGAATCAACCACATTGCTGCGTCCACATCAAATAAGAATGGCAAAGACAAAGAAACTAAACTCCCCACTCCTATGTCTCGGACGGAAATGTCCAAAAGAGAAGCGCTTGATGCAAAAGCTATTTATTCTCTATATTGGGCATTGTCTCTTACTAAATATAACAGAATCTCTTCATGTGAAACAGCAAAAGAAGTTTGGGATAGACTTCATGTTACATATGAAGGGACCGATCGTGTAGGAGAGACAAAAGTAAACTTTCTTCTCGGCAAATATGAATTCTTCAAGATGAAGCAAGGAGAATCGATTGGAGATATGTTCAATCTTTTTACAGAAATTGTAAACGGTTTGGCATATCAAGGTCATCCAATTTCTTCCCCAATGAAGGTCAACAAACTCTTGCAAGGTCTCTCAAAAGATTGGAACCATGTCAAGACCTCAATCCGGGAGACTTAAAGGATTATGCCACTCACCGTTGATGAATTGATTGGCACTCTTCAATCCTATGAAGTTGAGCAACTCAACGATGAATATCCCTAAGGTAAGAAGTCCATTGCTTTAATATCTAATGCTGTTTTTGATGAAACAAACTCAGAAAGTGACATGGACGACGAAGAACTTGCTTTTATGATTGAGAAATTCAAAAAGTTGAGTAGAAAAGGAAGCAAATTCAGTGGAAGAAGAAAATACAAGCAGAATGGCCAGAAAAGAACAATAAAAGAAGATGATGAGCAAGTAAATCTATACTTGATGGCACATTCAGAATCTGAGTCTGACTCAGACACAGACTCAGAATTAGAGTCTGACTTAGATACAGACTTAGAATCCGATGAGGAAATCGAGGTAAGCCATTCAAAAAAAATTCCTCTCAAAGTTTCAAAGTATATAAATGAGCTTTGTTCAAATCTCAAATCTTCTCTTAAAAGGATCTCCAAACTTAAAAATGAAAATTTTCGGCTTAGGCAACATGATCTTTCTCAAAAAGAAAATTTTGAAATTTTGCAAAAAGATTTTCTACAATAAAAAAAAAAAGTCGAGATTTACTTGTCAAATAAAATGATTCTTTGAAGAAAGAATTTTCAAATATTTCAACAAGATTTTCAGATGGATAAAAAACATTAGAGCATATTCTTTCTAAACAAGTTCCTTACTATAATAAGTCAGGACTTGGTTTCAATAAGGAAAATAATTCTTTAATTGATTTTCTTAAAGTAAAAGAGAGACTTAGACAAAAACCTTCAAAGGCATTTTACAAAAATCATTTTCAAAAATTGTTTGTAAAACCTATTGGTCTAAATGCCCTCAAGTGTTCAAATTGTGGAAATTTGGAACACTTTGAGAAACATTGTCCTAAAGTCAGGAGATCGGTTAAGAAAGATTGGATAAAAGCAACATATTCTGTTAACTCTCATAGACCCAAGAAAAAATGGGTACCAAAGAAAAGATGAGTTATTTTTGCAGGATATAAAGAAGAAATAAGAAAGAGGATTTAGTAAGGAATTTTTTATTCTCAATTTGATTTGGGCAATAATTCTCATTATGCTTGATATTCGATATATCCTTGGTTGATTGAGATTTTATAATGATCATATTCCTTGATTTGTTTTATTGAAGAAAGAATCGCATGATTTGTTTTTGTGATTCGAGATTTAAATTGATACGTGTGATCATTTTTTATATTATGCCTAAAGACAAAAGAAATTATTTGGTTTGATTTTATACTCTAAGATTTTATCATATTGTGCCAAATAAAAATCTGTTTTACGTGATATTAATTTATGATGCAAGATTTTTTAGATACTCAATGATTTTATTCTCTCTGATTTTATCATACTATGACCAAGTGAGAATTTATTTTTCAAAATATCATTGTGCATAATATTCTTTCTTTGAGTACTCTGTTATGATGAACTAAGAAAGAATATTTGGTGATTATATATTTTGCTCTAACGTCATGGAAGGATCCAAATTGATGGATACCAAAAAGGGAAATGAGTAGATTGCAGGAAATTCAATAAGGCAAGAATGATTGCAAATCTACACAGATTTTTGTGCAATAAAAAAAGAATCTCAGGCGAAGATTGGTAATGATTTTTCTTTTTCAATGGTATATTGCAAATATATATCATGGGTAAGAGAATATTTTTCATCTAGCCTTGTAAATTTCTACGTGCATTTATCATGATTTTGGATGATTGTTTATTATATTGCGAATATATTTTGTCATAAATATAAGATATTGCAATTTTGGCACGTGACAGAAATATCTATTTTCCTTTTGCAAAATGCATATCTGAAATTTATGCTCAAGGAAATCTCTTTGATCTTGAAAGATATTACTGCATATCCATGGATATTCTTGCTATATTCTTAGAAGATATATTATATCTAGAAAGGTTGATCCGCAAGTCAAATGAAGATATTACGTGACATTTTTGCAAAGATGATTATCTATTACACAAGAATTTGCAGAATTTTTGCTTATTGAGGAAATTCCTTATCCATCGTACAAAAGGTTGAATAGTTCTGAATTTTAATATTTGATAATTTTATATATGCTATTCAATTTATCTATTTGAAGAAAAGGGTATTATATATCACGTGGATATTATTACAGTTTATTTGTGAAAAAGTTTGTTAAGTTTATGCAGGTTGAATTCAAGAAGAGCTTGATTGAAGAAAATAAATTTTTGCCTCGAATTTCAAAATTGGGAGAAAGCAAATCCAAAAGAAAAGGAAAAGAATCGTGATCATCTCAAAAAGGCAACAAATTGAGGGGGAGCATTGATCAATTTTTGAAAAAAATCTTTTTGAATTGATTGTGATCTTATTATGGATGGAATGAAAGGTAAATATGTCAGAATTTGTTCAAAAAAAATCCGGTTAGTGCATCTTTTATTACCTTTTGTCATTAACAAATCTCTTACTGATATTATCATTTTATTATAACAAAAAGTGTACGTGAATTTCATGATGCATCTATGATTTTTATTGGATATTTGCTGATATATATTATCGAAGTGAGCTATATTGCATATCTTCAATATTCGACTTGCTTTATAAAAGCTGATTTTTTTGGAAATTGTGATTCATGCGAGATATTTGTTATAATTCTCTATGTGATACTTTTTTCCATTATTATCGCTGTTTGATTATGACAAAAAGGGAGAGAAGATATGAATATGTATATGTGTTGATTGGTTTATATTATTGCATAATATTGAGCTGCGATTATTTTTTTATATATTCTTATACTCAATCTATTTGCTATCTTCTGATATCCTTTGATTTAAATTAATATCTTTAAAAGTATGTTTACAAATCTGCATATTCAAATATTGTTTCATCATCATCAAAAAGGGGGAGATTGTTAGGGAAATCCCTTATGATGTTTTAAAGATGACAAAATAAATCAAAGGCTACTAACATGTTTAATGGTTAAGTAATAGACCATGCGAATGATAGAACATGTAAATGATATTGTCAAAGTGTGAAGACGACCAGAAGACTGAACGTAACATATGTCCAAAGTATATTATGAAGATTTCCAAACTTTTGTGTCAAAGTCTGAAGACTGTCAGACTTTAGTGTCAAAGTCTGTTCTACATCAGAAGTCTGCTCACTCTAACTAATTCCAGACTGAACGTGAATACTAAACCAGAAGACAAACTCTATGTTGAAGTTGAACCAGAAGACAAACTCTATGCTGAAGCTAAACTGGATACAGACCTTAAAGCTAAATCTGTTCAGAAGCAGATATGTTTAGACCCAGACTGTAAAGTCTATTGCACTCAGACTTAGATTGTAAAGTCTATTGCTCTCAGACTTTATATCCAGATTCGACAGAACGTAACTTAAGCCCAATCATATAACGGCTAGTGATCTGGTTTGGATTCCACATCAAGATTGATTTGATTGATTCAATTTAATTGATTGACGATTGGATCTTGAAGACAAGAAATTTCTATACGAAGAAGCTTTACTTATGGAAACCAAGATTCCGTTTGTATCGGCGATCGGAATCAATTTGGAATTCTACCTTTGTCACTCAACGGTTACCAAATCTTCTAGAAACAGAGCTATCCAATGGGTATATTGAAAGACGATTCTCTGGGATACTGTCCAACGGGTAGTTTGGAAGTGGAGGAGTATTTAAGGAGATCATGGACCGATGAGCAAATAAGAGATAGAGTGTAGAATTTATAATTCCAAAGTCTAAGCAACCTTCGATCATACACGTGTCTTTGGAGAGCTTAAATGTTTGTGATCGTGAGAGAAATACCAAAAGAGTGACTTAGTGAGATAGTGTGATCTACTAAGTGTTTGCACTCGAAGTTGTAATCTCTTGTTGATTGCATAGTGGAATCCAGTCAAGAAGGCTGTTAGAGTGAGAGAGTGGACGTAGGCTTGGATTAAGCTAAACTACTATAAACTTTGTGTTCAATTTTCTCTTCCTTACTCTCTTTACTTTGATCGTACTTCATTTTGTTAATCAATAGAAAACTTCCTTTCTATCGGTTGCCTAGAATCGCTTTCGTATTTTGATAAATTGTTTGTGCACCTATTCACCCCCCTCTAGGTGGCTATACTAGCTATATCACTATCCAACATGATATCATAAGATCTAATGAACCGGAAAGAAAAGAAAGAAAAATAATATATATATATATATATATATATATATATATATATATATATTATACATATATTCTTGGATGAAAATGACCTTGATCAGTTGGAAAATGAGATTAAACCCTTTTTTTAGGCTGATATAGTCACTTCAAGCCATCTATTTGAAACAAGGTTCACTTTGGATCATCTTTTGAGAAAATGAAGATATTTAAAGCCCTTATTTGGAATTCTCTATATGTAATGTAAGTGAAAAAAATTAATCAATAATCATAATACAACCAAACTGAATGTTACAAAGCTGAAAAATTAATTAACTTTAACCATTGATAACTGTAAATATATTAACCCAACAAAATTTTCATAAGAAAATGAATTATGTGAATATTCATATTACAAAATAAATCGAGGGAATTCTGGATATGCATTCATGGGAAAAACAAGATCGTGTCTTTCCTAAAAATACAAATTGAATTTTGCACATATCTGTAAATATCGAACAATTATTTTTCCAATCACCATATTTTAGTTTATTTCGTATGAAAATTATTTCTTATTTTTTTTATTACCATTTAATATATGGAACTGGAAGTTTGAACACCTCTAGATTTCTATATGAATAGTTCGGGCGCCTTTTTCACGCCACGTCGATGGCACGAAGGTGAAAAGTTTGACAAACTAAGAAAGCTATCAAGCGAAGAATATGCTTTCATGCTCTTATTTATTCATATTACTTTACATGCATGAAATATTTCACGTGTTCATGTTATAATTTGAAAAATATTGCAATTTTGTTTGTCATGTTTTCTTTTAATTGGAAGATATACCCACATGATATGTTCAAATCTGTATTAATTAAATGGTTAATATCATGAAAAATCTTAAACTGATTTGATTCGAGTGAAATCATGACCATACTAATAATATGTCAATGCATTGGATGGGTAAAAGAATAAGGTACCAATTTTCACTTTGCTTAATTTGATACATCAATTCAAACAAACCTTGTTATATGTATGAGCTTATAATGTACTCAATCCTCGCCTCAATCCTCGCCTCAATCCTGATGACGTTAGAATCACTAATTGGAAAATTCGATTGCTGCTGAAAAACACACACACACACACACAAATATGTAAGCCAATAAAGATTACTGATGCATGGAGGAGGGCAAGAGCTTTGGAGGCTTTGCAACCTCTGAACCACCGTACAGTCAATGCACGAGACGGATTCCATTATGGGGAATTGCCAACTCATCAAATTTCCAATAACAGCGTGGGTTGCTTGTTTGACTCCTTTTATTGACAACTTTTTACTATTTAGAACCCTGTTATTATATAATTATATGTATACGTAACGTATTTTCTATTCAAATGGAAGGGTGAAAAAAAGACATAGTACGCTAGTAAAATGGCAAAATCTAATTTTCACAGCTACATGAGACAATGTTGTAGGAGTATACTATAGATTATAAAACCAAAATAAAGGTGAAAAAAAAGAGCTGTAGTAAAAAAAAATAAACACTTTGCATAAATATTAGTATAAGAATACTTTCTCGGGATTTAAACATGGAAAATGGGTAGTAGATTGCAAAAAATGAAAGGAAAAAAAGAAAAAGAAAAGAAGCACCGGATTTATAGTCTCACTACTCTCCCTCCTATACTCCCCTGAAAAACCTCGTTTCATCTTTTTCAACATATCTATATGTATTATCTAATTAACTCTAGTTTGTCCTTCCTTCTATGGAACACGCGTCAAATTACCTTATTTGGATACGGCAAAACCTAATAAAATTCACACTAACAAACACATTTATCTTATTACCGAATAATACCTGACATTGAAACAAAATGTCTAATATTAAGATCGACAATTAACAATTTATGTCCCCCCATAATGTAAATGGTGAGTTCATATATGTGCACACAACAATATACAATAATAAGTAAAGAAATTATTGTTAAGAAAGTTCAAGTAAAACTGAAAATGCTCATGATTTATATAAGCATCAAATTTTGAGTAAGCGTAACATAGCTCATAAGCATACCGATATTTCGTTGGATGTTTTGAATCGACACAAAAAGATTAGATCTACAGAGAAAAAACAAAAGGATACAAAGTAGACAAAAGCCACAAAGTGGTTTAGTTGAACTCAATTTCACTGTCACCCCGTTTATATTTATTAGTCCAGAAATACATACGTTGCTCATTGAAGATTAGTTATTACGATGTAAACCTACGCTACAATGTATCTGCTTTCATCAGACGAGATATTATGACTCTCCCCAAAAAAATGCTCCGACGCTGTTACAACAGCACTTTTTCAGATATTTATGTAACGTTTTTTGTACCCTTTTTCTTGTTTGTTCAAACTTTCGCCAACTTTAGCTGAACTCTAGGACAAATATTTGATTTAGAAAAGATACGGCAAAATTTGAGGTGTCGACATGTTTTGCACAGATTATTCCTACAGTTGAAGTTTCTTCCTTCTAATCACGTGGCTGGGACAAAGTCACGAGTTTTCTTGCCCTCAAGATTGTATGAACCTTAATTATTATTTCGATTTTTCTCATAATTTTTAAAATAAAGAACAGTGTTGCATTAGAAATTACAAAATGAACTATATTTCAGTCTTCATATCGATAGAGAGGTCCTAAGTTCTTCATAACTATTGAAATATAAGTGTGAGCTGTGTGGAAAAGTTAATATATGATAACTCCTTCACTACTCATTAATTTAAGTTTTCAAGTAAAAGTGTATCCAATTTAATACATCGATAAGCTTGGATTTGGACTTTCTCGTGATGATCTCCTCAAGTGAAAATATTATATTTGTGCTATAGGTCACCACGACAATAATGAAAAGCAAGTTTCATATTTTTTCAAAAAAAAAACCAACTTATGAAAGCTTACTCAATCGTTTCATCCAACCTGAGCTAGTTTCATAAGGAAAATTGTCAAAAAATCATAAACATATTATACTTTTGCCAATTCAATCCTAAACCTTTTAACTTTACTAATTGAGTCTTAAACCTTTTCATTTTTTTTCCATTGAGTTCATTTGGCTAATTTTGGCTAGAATTTGCTGATGTGAATAATGGCGCCGACATGGACAAATTTTATTAATTTTTTAATATTTTTTTTTAAATTTAAATTTTATTTTATTTTTTCATCTCTCTCTCTCTCTCTCTCTCTCTCTCTCTTTTTTTTTTTTTTTTTTTTACTTTTGCCTCTCTCTTTTTCCTTTTTTTTTTTTTACTTTAGCAATTGCCTAGCCTCTGGTGACTCGCCAAAGGCCATGGCCGACAAGGGCGACCTCACCTAAGTCTCATGAGGTCGACCCTCCTTGGCCTCTGGTGAGGGCAAGTCTCACCCGAGGACGGCAAGGTTGGCCTCACTAGATATCGGCAAGGGCGATCTTGCCTGAGGCCCATGAGGCCGACTCTATCCGGTTGCTAGAGGTTGGACGACCGACTAGAGGAAGAAAATGAAAAAAAAATTAAAAATATAGAAATAATTAAAAATTTTAAAAATATTAGAAAATATTAAATTTTGTTTATGTCAGTGTCGGCTATGCCACGTAAGATGGTCGGTATCCACATCAGCAAATTTTAATTAAAATTGGCCGAATTGACTCAATTGACAAAATGTTGAAAGGTTTATGATTCAATTAACAAAGTTAATATGTTTATGATTGAATTGGCAGAAGTGCAATAAGTTTAAGACTTTTTGGATAAATTTTCCTAGTTACATCCTTCATGCTAATATTCAATTGGAAATTTGCTCTTAGGCATTTATGTAAGCCTAAGCTTCACAAGCTCAAAAAGCCCCATCCAACTCACTAACATATTTTGAAAACCCTAAAAAAAAACCCCTTGTAGATCATCAGTTACAATCTCTTTCCTCGTGTATATACCAAGATTAACAAATAAGAAAAATCTCTATAAAAAAAAAAAAAAAAAAAAAGGTATCCTTTGAACAGATCTGACTAAGCTCAAACTGGGTTAGATCGAACATAAAATTATTGGTACAAAGGCCTGTGCCGTCCCTTCATGAAGCTACCTCATGCCAAAGAAACAAGTGGGGTTTGAGATTTTATGATGCCCTTCCGGTCCACCATTGTTGTTTCTCTTCCTTCTGATTCAGTACGGCAGACGCCAGATAGTTGACGTCATCTTTCTTTTCGTTTTTCCTTTTTGTGAGTAAGTCCCTTTGGCGGCTTTTCATTGTAGAGAGTGGTAGCGTTTATTTTTACAAAAGGGTCCACCTGCAAAATAAAAATATTATGAAATTCTCGCGACACAGTCATGCAATGCATTGATTGATTTTAGGAATTTAGACTTTTGAAAAGGTTGTGGAGAAAGCCATGTGAGATCACTAGGAATGTAGAGTGGAAATGTAGAAAAGAAACCGTGTGGGAGGCTCCTATAATCCGCTATTAGCGTCCGGGAAACTTCCTACTAATGATGTCATCGACTGACTGAAGAAAGAAGTGAAAGAAGCCATCTCGTGCAGCCATAGCAGGGCATAATGTTGGCAACTCTCAGTATCTTCGGTAACAAAAAAAGTCATGTGAGATCAATGGGAAGTAGAGTGGGAACATAGAATAGAATTAAAATCATTATATTACCATGTAAATTATGAGCCTTATCATCATCGACGATGACCATGATAATGCTAGTATGAACATCTAGAGGAGGGGTAAATAGTTGTTAAAGAAGTTTTTGCAAGACTTAACAACTTAATTCGACTTATATGAAAACAGTAGATTGAAGATATAAAAAACTTGTAAACTGATATATAAGACTGCGAATTATGTAAAGATATTAGGGAAAGAGAATTGAAACACAAAGTTTATAGTGGTTCGGTTTAGACCAAGCTTACGTTCACTCTCCCGCACTGACAGCTAGTAACTGGATTCCACTAAGAACTAAAAGAGATTTTACAGTGTCATGTCATTGATTCCACAGTGTAAAGACTCTACTACACTTCCTTAAGGTCCTCACAAGAATTTGATCTCTCTTTTGAGTACAGTTTAAGTTCAACAAATTGTAATAGCAAAGAACTAAAAGATTCAGACTTTAGAATTTTTCTTTTACGCATACTTTCGAATAGCTTGAGCATCCTCCTTATATACTCATCCATGCCATCATAATCGTTGGCACCTTTCAAAAGAGTTCTTACAATCTTCCCGTTGGACAGAATCAATTTAAAAGATCTCGAGTTATTTAAGAAATGTGATGATAGCCCACTAATCCAACATGTACATACAATCATGATCTAGGTTTCCATAAGTAGAACTTTCCAAGTATACTTCGCAAATCAACGGATCTAATTATTTAAGTTGATTTCAGCAAGAATAATTGATTACGAGATGCTATCTCTAGCCGTAAGATGTCCTTTAACCGTACAAACCAAATCATTAAAGATATACTTGTATCTAGATAAGTCTTCTTCATCGGATGAAACTTTTCTTCATCGGTCTAAAAATTATCAGTGAGGGCAGACTTTAAATCTTGAGTTTGGAAGTCTTCAGACTTTGACAATAAAGTCTGTAAGTCTTCAGACTAGACTGATAGAAACGTTTTGTCAGCTTCAAAACAGATAAGGAAGTTTTTTCCAACAATTTCCCCATTTTTGATGGTAACAAAACTTTTATGCAGATTTGGACATTTTAACATGCAAAACCACACTTAAGCATACCAAGATTTCTTATAAAAGAAAATTAGAGATTAGAATAAGGATATTAGCGAATTTGCAACCACAGAAAACATGTTAATCTTGTAAAAGCAATTATCGTTATCATAATCAATAACATAGCTTAAGTTACTTGCAAGCATCATTAGTCCAAACCAGTCTAAATCATAACCAAACACAAGATAAGTCCAAACAAAAAGTCATCAAATTTGCATAAAACCTCTCCCCCTTTTTGTTAACAGCAAAAATTGGAGAACAAACAAAAAGGAGTTGGTTGAAAATAGAGTCAAAATCAAGGCTGTTTGGGAAGGTGAACAAGCTTGAATTCTCCTATAGAATGTACTATCTTCTCAAGCCTTTCAAAACTCTGCTTTAGTGACTGAAAATCTTCACCCTACACAGTAGACTATACTTAAATTTTCAGGGCATTCAACTAGTCATGCAGAGACACTGAAGTGGCCTTAAAAGCATTCTTGAGATCCTGCATCTCAAATCCCATAGCATATTGTTGTTTTTTGACGTCCAAAAGAATTTTCAATAGTCTCGAAAAGTTTGTTGTTTGAGCCGTTGCAAAACTAGGACCAGCTGAGTCAATTCTAGGTATTTTGAGAATGGATGGAACTTCAGCAAATTGACCACCATAATTGTCTTATGGGTAATGCAAGGCATACACTTTCTCTGAGTCTGCTGTAGAATGACTTACATCACTAGCAAATAAAGGTGAAGAAATATATTTTGGTCCAATAGCTCCCCCTTGTTTTGTTGCCTTTAGGTGGAGTAGGTAAGGTTTCTTCTTGCTCAACTTCAGCTTCGGAGTGATGAATGTCAACAGTTCCAGTTCCTGCCATCTCAGAATCACTAGACAGGGAGATAGCCAAAGTTGGCTCAAAAGAGTCTTCTTGACCCTAATCTTGTTCTCCTTCTCTCTCTTCTTCTTCCTCTTCTCTTCTTTCTTCCTCTGTCCTCCTCCGTTCTTTATCTTCCTTCTATGTGTCTTCCCTCTCTTTTCCTCCTTCTTTTGGCTCTTCTCTTGTCTTATAAAAGCTAACAAAACTCTTTAAGTTTCTTAAGGCTGAAAAAGTTAGTTCATCCTCATCTTCTTCATCTTGCAAGATGAGAGTTCTTTTCTTCTTTACTAGAGCAACCATGGGCTCCTTGCCTTTTCTTTTCGCTGCAACAGAGTCTTGTTTTGCTTTGATGGGAGACTTCTCCTTCATACGCTCCAACACATTGTTCAGCTATTTCAATTGCAAGATGAGAGTTCTTTTCTTCTTTACTAGAGCAACCATGGGCTCCTTGCCTTTTCTCTTCGCTGCAACAGAGTCTTGTTTTGCTTTGATGGGAGACTTCTCCTTCATACGCTCCAACACATTGTTCAGCTATTTCAAACGCATCTTTGTAACCATTTTGAAACCAATCACCATTGGAGAGATGGTTGTCAAGCATAATGGTGCAAAAATGTGAATTTTAAAGTGTCTAAAGAGACGTGATAAGAACATAATAAGGAGTTGTCCCTTATCTTTCACCACAGTTTGGTACATGTGAAACAAGATGGTGTGAGGTAGAGAGAATTTAAATCCAGTATTGATGGCACACATAAATTTCACTTTAGATCGAGAGACATCAGTCTTGGATGTCAATTTGGGAAGAATGTAGTTGATCACAATCTTGTGCAGCAAAATGTTAGAGGCACTCATCTTTGTGTAGGAAATCTTGCTTTCATTATCCTTATCTTTCACCAATGACAGAGTAGCATGAGCAATAGACACGCTAATTGGTTGAAAAGTCGTTCTTTCCACCCTAATTATGTCAGCCAACGTATCTATATCCACCAAAATTCATTGTCCTTCACTGTGAAAGTAAAATTGTTTGTATCCAAGAAAGATAAGTTCGAGTAAAAGTATACAATAAGCTCTTGATAAGCAGCAATGCATTTAGAACAAAAGCGTTCAAATTACAATAGAGCAAACTTCTCTCGCAGATTGACTTTTATTGAGTCAAGGAAATCAAAGTCAACACTTCTAGGGTTCATAACCCCTCTCTTCATAAGGTTCAAATAAACCTTTTTGTGATTCTTTGATCTGAAAAGACCTGAACCATCACTAACAACATTTGCAGTAACACATGTTCTAGGCTGAAAGTGAGTAAACATCCTTTCATCGTCGTCTAGAACTTGTGCTTGATTTGCAGGCCATAGAATGGGTCACTTGGGAAATTCACAAAAGTTCTTTTAGTTGTTCCTTTCTCTACAACTCCTAACATTTTCAACTCCCTCAAGAACATAGTTTCATTCTTGTATCATCTATCTCTTAAAAATTCATCAATTAAGGACATCGGTGTTCCTCCTTTCTTCAAATTAGAATAAAGTTTGAAAGCAACCTTGGGAGTTAGCGTTCTTACAAGTTCAACCTCCTCTATAACTTCATCATCTAATTGAGTCGATGGAGAAGGTTGATGTTGCTGAGAAGGTTGTTGCTGACTCGGATGCAGTGGCGGAGAAGAATCTTTTTCCTCGATCAAGTCAAAATGCATAGGACCCTTGTGCATATGCCGTGGTCCCCTGCTTGCAATCCTTGAAATCTTTCTTGAAGACACAGTCACTTCAAGGGAGGAATTCACTAACTTGCTCGAAAATGTGAAAACTTTTGGACAAATCGAGAGTGAAAGTGAAAGCAAATAAGAATTTTGTATTCTAGGGTTTCAGTGTGAAAATGAAGAAGACGAATCTCGACAGTATATAAAGCAAGTGAAGCGAAATAAACAAAACGTCATAAAAGGAAAAATAAAAATACCCTTTCAAAAAGAATAACTTCCATTTTTTGAAAATAACTATCTTTTCAAAATTGATAATTGCCTCTTTGAAAAACAAAAACTTGGAAAGATAATTTCAATCGATTAGCAATTAATAAGCAACCGTACCTTTTAAAGTTTAAAATACTGGAATAGAAATAACTTACAGTTGTAACTCTTGGTCTTTTGAGTCTGAACACCTTCGGACTTTACCTTTGAGTCTTGAGCACATCCAGACTTTATTGGGTAAGAGATATGATGTTCAGTCTGGTGCGAATAGACTTGAATAGGCTTTTCTCCAGAGACTTTGTAAATATGTCCACTAGTTGATTCTTTTTTGAGTTAATAAATTAAATCATAAATTTTCCATTTTGAACATGATCTCAAATAAAGTGATGTCAAATCTCTATATGCTTTGCTCTTGAATGAAGAATTAGATTCTTTGTGAGATTAATTGCGCTGGTGTTGTCACATTTGATCTTAGTGCAAGAGTCTTTGATTCCAAAGTCTCTCAATTGTTGTTTTATCCATAGGATTTGAGAACAGCAATTTCCAAGAGCCATATACTCAGCTTCTGATGTTGAAAGAGCTCCAATACTTTGCTTTCTTGAGAACCAAGATACTATCATGTTTCCAAGCAATTGGAATGTACTAGATGTACTCTTTCTATCAACTTTGCAACCTACTAAATCTGCATATGAATATCCAAGAAGGTTAAAGTCTCATTCTTTGGGATACCACAGACCTAAGCTTGAAGTAGTTGTAATGTATTTAATAATGCGTTTTGCGGCACTTAGATAACTCTTTTGGATCATATTGAAATCTAGCACAAATGCAAACATTAAACAAAATATCAGGTCTAGAAGTAGTAAAATAAATGAGAGAACCAATAATACTCCTGTAAAGTTTTTGGTCAACTTTTTTTCCTCATTCATCTTTATCCAGCTTTGAAAAACTAGACATTGGTATCTTAGTCTTTTTGCAATTCTCCAATCCGAACTTTTTAGTTCTTTCGCATATTTTTCTTGGTGAATGAAAATTCATTCCTTCAATTGTTTTACTTGTATTTCGAGAAAGAAGGACAGTTCACCCATCATGTTCATCTCAAATTCAATGCATAGACTTAGAGAACTTCTTGCATAGGTTTTCGTTAGGCGATCCAAATATAATATCATCAACATAACTTTGAACAAGTAAAAAGTTTTTACCTTCCCTTTTAATAAACAATGTAATGTCCATTTTTCCTTTGACAAAACCATTTTGCATTAAAAACTTATTTAACCTATCATACCAAGCTCGAGGTGCTTGTTTTAAACCATAGAGAGCCTTTTTAGTTTGAAAACTAAGTTTGGTCTCTTTGGATCTTCAAATCCAAGAGGTTGTTCCACATAAACTTCTTCTTGGATAAATCCATTTAGGAATGCACTCTTAACGTTCATTTGGAATAACCTGAAATTATTATAACAAGCAAAAGCAAGTAATAATCTAATTGCTTCTAACCTAGCTATTGGTGCGTAGGTTTCATCATAATCTATCCATTCTTCTTGCGTATATCCTTTGACCACGAGTCTTGTTTTGTTCCTGATCACTTTTCTTTTTTCGTCCAACTTGTTCTCGAAAACCCATTTAGCTCCAATAATGGATTTATCTTTTGGTTTATGAGTTAACTCCCATACATCGTTAATGTTAAATTGTCTGAGTTCTTCTTGCATTACTTCAATCCAGCTTTCGTCAGATAAAGCTTTTTCTATACTTTTGGGTTCTATTTCGAATATAAGTGCCACGGCGCTAGACTCTTTTGCCTTTTGGATCTGGTGCGAATCCCTTCATCAATATTACAAATGATAAGTTCTTTGGGATGACTAGATTTGTACTTCCAGTTGCTTGATAGTCTAGCAGGAAGCTGTTCTTCTACTTCAGTTGATTCTTCAACTTCCTTTCGTTAATTTTTAGAGGTCTAAGCTGCTTCAGGGGAGGTAGACTTTGTAGATTTTGGAGTAGGTTCAGATTTTTCAGGATGAGTCTGAATTAGTTGATTCTGCAAAAAGTCTTGGAATTTGACATTCGTAGATTCTTCCATAGACTAAGTCTTTTTATTGAATACTTTATAGGCTTTGCTAGTGGTTGAATATCCAAGGAAGATTCTTTCGTCTGATTTCTCTTCAAACTTACTAGTTTGATCATTTGCATTTTTCAAAACAAAACATTTGCAACCAAATACATGAAAGTATGAAACAATTGGCTTATTTCCTTTGAATAACTCATAAGGAGTTTTCTCCAGAATAGGCCTTAAAATGACTTTGTTAATAATATAATATGTTGTAAAAACTGCTTCAGCCCAAAAATGAAAGGAAATACTACTTTCTATTAAAAGAGTTCTTGCCATCTCCTGCAAAGATGTATTCTTTCTTTCCACAACTCCATTATGTTCTAGAGTGTATGGAGAGGAGAAAACATGCTGAAAACCTAATTCATCATAAATTTTGCAAAGTCTTGATTTTCAAACTCACCTCCATGGTTTATTCGTATGCTTGAAATAACATATCATTTCTCGTTCTGAACTTTCTTAACAAATTTTGAAAAGTAAGAAAATGCTTCAGACTTACTTGTCAGAAAGTAAACCCAAGTGAAATCATGAATAGTCATCAACAATTATTAGGCAATATCTCTTTTTGCCTATGTTTCTAGTTCTAGTTGGCCCAAAGAGATTCATATGCAGAAGCTGCAAAATACAATTAGTAGAAACATGATTTAATGGTTTAAAAGAATTTCTAACATATTTTCCCAATACAAATGGTGTGCATAAGTCAGATTTTTGAAACTTCAGGTTGGGCAGTCCTCAAACGAGATTCTTAGAAGAGATCTTGGCAATATGCTTCATATTGACATGGCCAAGCTTTCGATGCCAAAGATTTACTTCGTCTTGAATTGAAATTAGACATTGAAACTTTTCTGGTTTTATATCTAGAAGATAGATGTTCCCACATCTCTGTCCAGTAAAAGATTGTGAAAGATCTTTACTATTTCTCGAACATATTCCTTCTTGAAAATTGATCTTGAATCCAGTGTCATATAATTGGCTGATGCTAAGCAAGTTGTAATTGAGTTATTCCACTAAACAAACGTTGTTGATTGTGAGACTTTCAATTTTTACAGTTCCACATCCAACAATTCTTCTTTTGCTATTTCCACCAAAAGTGACTTTTCCACCATTTACTTGCACAAGTTTTATAAAACAGCTTGAATCTCTAGTTATATGCCTTGAACAACCACTATCCAAATACCATTTAACATTTTTCTTGATAGTGACTTACAATTAAAAAAGAAACTCAAGCTTTCTTTGGTACTCACATTTTCTTGGATCTAGAGGAGTTAGTGCAATAAGCAGTCTTTACCCATTCCTTCTTAACAAGTCCCCAAGCCATAGGACGTTCTTTCTCAAAGTGTTCCAAGCTGTTGCACTTGGAACATTTGAGAGCACTTCGCCCAACAGGTTTTACAAAGACTTTTGAAAATGATTTCTATAAAAAGTTTTTGTAGGCCCTTTGTTTGATTTTTTCTTTCACTTTTGGAAAATCAATTAGAAGAATAGTTTCAAAAGTCATTCCCAAGCCTGATTTGTTAAAGTAGGGTCTTTGGATGGAAAGAATCTTTTCCAATTTCTCAGATCTTATAGAAAACCTTTTTGAAATATTTGAAATGTCATTTTTCAAAAATGTATTTTCTTTTGAAAGAAAGTCAAAATTTTCTTTTGATGTAACAAAGTTTTTATCTAAATTTTCAAACTTTTTTTTCCATAAAATTTCTTGTTGCTTCAGTGTAGGATTTTCCTTTTTTAGCTTGTAAATCCTCTTAAGAGAGGTTTTGAGATTAAAACAAAGTTTATTAATGTATTTCAAGACTTTAGTATGGATTTTTAAGTTACTTATCTCGATTTCACTATCTGAGTCTGAGTTTGTATCTATTTCGAGTCTAGGTTTGATCTAATTTTGCCATTAGACAAATATTGGCATAATTTTCGTCACTTTCTTCGCATTCAATATCACTCCATGTTTCTACCTTGAGAGTCTTCCTATATTTCTCAGATTTTCCTTTCTTTTTCTTCAACATGGGACAATTGGGTCTAATGTGTCCATTTTTCTTGTATTCAAAATAGATAACATATTTATTGGATTCATCATTCTCAGTTGATTTGTTTTGAAACTTTTAAGTGCTTTGTTTCTTCCAATTGAATCTTCTTCCCTTTTTGTTCAGTTTCATAACTTCTTTATCATAAGAGCTAACTCTTCATCATCCATATCATCTTCAGACTCTGTAACATCAGAATCATTGTTAGATCTCAAAGCAATTGACTTCTTACCTTTGGGATCTCCTTCTTCATTGATTTGCTCAACTTTATAGGACTAAAGTGTGCCAACCAATTCATCTACAGAAAGTGGCATGATCCTTTGTGTTTCCCTTATCGAAGTCTTTACATGATTCTAGTCTTTGGAGAGTCCACACAACAACTTGTTAACCTTCATGGGTCCTGAGATAGGTTGTCCCTAATACTCTAGACCATTTACAATATTTGTAAAATGACTAAACATGTTAGTAATAGATTCTCCTATCTTCATCTTGAAGGCTTCTTACTGTCCGAGTAGAATATTGATCATTTTTTCTTTCATTCGATCAGTTCCTTCATAAGTAATGTGCAGCATGTCCCAAACTTCTTTGGCTGTTTCACAAGAAGATATTATGTTATACTCAGTAGGAGATAATGCACAATATAATGAGTAAATTGCTTTAACATCAAGAGCTTGTCTTTTAGTTATTTCTTCTTGAATCATCTTGCCAATGTTTATAACTTATTTTCCCCTTTCTAAACTAATGTAGCTTTATAAATAATTCCTTTTTCTACCACATCACATTCCATAGGATCTTTCGATCTTAGGAATGCCTTCATCTTGTTTTTCTATATGTTGTATTCCTTTCTATCAAAATAAGGCGGTCTAGTGTTGCCTTGGCCTTTAACCAAACCCGGAACCAACATACTAGCCATAGATCTTTAACTCAGAAGTAAAAACACTTTAATTAATTGAGTACACAGGCTCTGATATCAATTGATAACATTAGTATGAACACCTAGAGGGGGGTGAATAGGTGTTAAAGAAGTTTTTGCAAGACTTCACAACTTAATTTGACTTATATGAAAAAAGTAGATTGAAGATATAAAAGACTTCGATTTAGACCAAGCCTACGTCCACTCTCCCGCATTGACAGCCCACTGGCTAGATTCCACTAAGAACCAAAAGAAATTTTACAGTGTCACATCCTTGATTCCACAGTGTAGAGACTCTGCTACACCTCCTTAAGGTCTCACAAGAATTTGATCTCTCTTTTGAGTACAGTTTAAGCTCAACAAATTGTAACAGCAAAGAACTAAAAGATTCAGACTTTGGAAATTTTCTTTCACGCACATTTTCGAATAACTTGAGCATCCTCCTTATATACTCCTCCATGCCATCATAACCGTTGGTACCTTCCAAAGGAGTTCTTCCAATCTTCCCGTTGGAAAGAATCAATTCGGAAGATCTCGAGTTATTTAAGGAATGTGATGATTGCCCACCAATCATGCTCGCCCATACAATCAAAATCTAGGTTTTCATAAGTGGAACATTCCAAATATACTTCGCAAATCAACGGATCTAATTATTTAAGTTGATTTCAGTAAGAATAATTGATCACGAGATGTTATCTCTAGCCGTGAGATCTCTTTTAACCGTACGAACCAGATCCTTAAAGATTTACTTGTATCTAGATAAGTCTTCTTCATCGGATGAAACTTTTCTTCGTCGGTTTGGAAACTATCAGTGAGGGCAGACTTTAAATTTTGAATCTGGAAGTCTTCAGACTTTGACAATAGAGTCTATAAGTCTTCAAACTAGACTGATGAAACGTTTTGTCAGCTTCAAAACAGATAAGAAAGTTTTTTCCAACAAACCATAGCCGATTTATTAATCAAACATGTTATGGATCATAATATCTTGGTGATGAATAATTTTGAATATTTAATACAATCAAACACGGTGATTAGCACAACTCCGCATTACTTAATTAGTGTAGTACATATGATTATATAGAATAGAGTAATTGAAGAGGATATTATTCCTAGTCTAATAATTACCTTAACTGTTTTAGTTAGCTCAATAATTCTTTTCTATATATTTACATAACATTCAATGATTTTCACATAATTTTTTTTCTTTCGATTTGACATGTAAAAACTAATAATTTGATTACACTTATGATTGGCAACATTCTTTTGTTGTTTAGAATTTTCTTCAACAATGACATCAATTTCCCTTGTTTTCTCTTAAGTTTTTGAGGACATACCATTCGTTATATTTTACATAACTTCCCTGTGCATTTCATAAGTTTCGTTTCTCCTATTCAAAGTAAGCAACCAGAACATTGCTACTTACTTTCCCTACTCATAAATTTTTTAAGGTCAATTCATTCCTAAAGTTCCACGCAGATTTCCTATGCAGTTCGCAACTTTCGTAACTGTGCTATGCATTTCCAGTCCACCATTGCTGTCTCTTCCATCTGACTCTGTACGGCATATATGCCAGATAATTAGCCTCATCTTTCTTTTAAAGAACGATCCACCATTGGAGAATGGGAGCCTTTATTTCCACGAAGGGATCCCCCTGGCAAAAAGATGTTATGAAACTTTCGTGACACAATCGTGGGTTTTTCCACAACTTTCCCATAAGTTGTGTGAAAAGCCATGTGAGATCAACGTGAACGTAGAGTGCGAAAGTAGATAAGAAACTGTGTGGGAGATTCCTAAAAATCTTCTGTCAGGTTTCAAGACACTTCCTACTAGTGATAACGTTGACCAAGAGGTAAAGAGCAAGAAGAAGACCTGGAGCTAACGAGATTAAAGAGCCGAGAAGGAAGAAGCCGTCTCATGTTGGGAATTGTTAGTAATCCGCATCGAAGGTTCAGTAACAGGAAAAACCAAGTGAGTTCAATGGGAAGTAAAGTAGGAACGTAGAAAAGAAACCGCGTGAGGGACTTTTGAATTCCGCTGTCAGTGTCCAAGACAATTCCTGTTTCTCTTCCTCCTAATTCTGCACGGCAAATGGGCCAAAAGAGAAGTTAGGGTTTTCTATTTAGGGGAGAACAAAAGTTGTTTCTTATTTTTGTTCCCGTGAACAAGAAGACTTCTTATTTTTGTTCCAAAATCATTCCCGGGATAACTTTCGATTTCGGGGAACAGAAAAATAAGTTAACGTTATCAAACGGATTTCTGTTCTTTTTTTTGTTTCAAGGAACAAAAGAACAGAAATTGGGAGAAACAGAAACGTTACCATGCAGGCCCTTGGTTTACTCCAAACGAAGAGTCCCTCCAAAACAGTAACATGATGGAAATTTCGCGGACATGATCATTTAATCAACCGATTGATTCTAGGTACTAAGACTTCCCAAAAAGTTGTGGAAAAACCGTATGATATCATGGGAAGTGGGAACGTAGAATGAAAACAAGGTAGGAGACTACTAGATTCCACAATTAGTTTCTACATGGCTTATATCATATAAAAAGAAAATTAGAAAATAAAGCAATTTCAATGAATTTTATAAAGCCATCGAGGCAATACCGATTGATAGTAAGTGAATCAAAATAGAGTTCCTCAACAGACTAAAAGGATTATAAATCATTTGTTGGCGTTATGGCATTTTGTATATTTTCAAATATTTTTAACTAATGTTACCATACAAAGCATATTTTTGCAACGTCAATGAGTTTAAAATATAGTTTAAATCACACTTTAAGATGTATTTTATTGAAACACTTTTGTAACTTTTAAACAACATCTCGTGCTCTTTTTAATTCTATCAAATCTTAAAAACTTATCAAATTGATGCAATCAAATCCCTTTCATTAACTCTGTTTAATTTCACTCACCAAATACTGATATGGTTTTTTTTTTATTTTTATTACTTTCCTGAGGCTTGTGTAGTCTAATGTGGCATTTTTGTTATTTTTTGAAGGGAGAGGTGCTGGCATGCACACAACAAACAAATTATTTATTTGCCAACCCTCTTTATTTTCTCTCAAATAATGCTTTGAAGTGCCCAACTTGATTTTTAAGGACTAATACCATAAAAAATAAAAAAACCCAAATTGATATAATCGTGCCACATATGCTCCGAACTATTTTTTATATCACAAAAACTCTCAAACTGCTAATCTGCGCTAGAGCCAACGAGACTAAAGAGCCAAAGAGAGAGAAGCCATCTCATGCTACCATAGCACGCCATAACGTCAAAAGATATTAGTGGAATGTTCCGTACAATTCCCTCACTACGATATGCATAGTAAATTTTAATACAGAGAGGTATTTAGATTAATTTGGTTAATAACGTTTCACTTACTGATATTTTTCATAAGTGATTAAGAACTATCGTGAAGCCAGAGCCAAACCAAAAAGAGGGGAAGAAGAATGAAGAAAGCTGTCGTGCTTGGGCAGAGGGGCCAGAGCCAAACCAAACGTCTGCATTGCAATTTGCATTTATTGGAAAAGAAGTGACACCGATGAACAAACTGTGTCGAAGTATCGGCAACAGGAAGAAAAATGCCACCAAGAACCAGCCGCAAAAGCGTAAGCAGGCAAGGAATGAGCTGATGTCGCTGGGGAACCCTGCGAAGAGGTTCAATTTCGAGGACCATTTGGGGGCCGGTGCCGAGGCATTGGGGAAAGGGACAGTACAAGGCTGACCTGGAGGAGGAAACCACCACGGTGGTCGTGAAGAGGCTGACGTGATCTTGTCGGCTGAGGATTTCCGGGACAAGGTCGAAGTTGTCGGAGCGATGGACCACGGCCGGGGATTGCATTCCTTGTTACCGCCTCGTGAGGCAGAGATTTGCCCGGCCCCCGCGTTTTGGGCAGAGTGTGACTCGTCCTTACTCCCTGTCGGGCACCGTGCCCTGTTTGGAAAGAAAATCATTATTTTTTAGAAGGGTTAATATTCTGAAAAACTCCAAACTGGTATACTTGTGACAAATTTACCCCAAACTATTTTTTTGACCAAACTGGTATACCTTTAACAAATTTACCTCAAACTGATACACTTGTGACAAATTTACCCTTGGTTAGCTTTTGTTAAAGTTTACCGTTAAAATATTAAGTTAAATGACGCGTGACAGTTGATTGATATACTAATTTGGGATTTTACGCTCCATTTGTCATAGTTTACAATTTTTGTGATTTTTTTGTGATATTAATCCAAGTTAGCGGATGGTATATTTGTCACAAATTTATCAGTTTGGGTTTTTTGCAGTCGAATAAATTAGTTTGGGATAAATTTATCATAAATGTACCAGTTTAGAATTTTTTATGGTCAGTCGGGGTAAATTTGTCGCATGTGTACCAGTTTGGAGTTTTTTTTTCTTATGGTCAAAAAAATAATTTGGGTAAATTTGTCACAGGTGTACAAATTTTGAGTTTTTCAAAGTATCAACCCAAAAAAATTATATATAAAACATAAATAATTGTTAGAATTTTTGTAGGAATAATGAATTATACTGCTTTGAACTTATTCACATTCTATAATTATTAAATTGATCGCAATCTCATGAGCATAATCCTACATATTTATATTTTTGTTTGTTCGTATTATTCCTTCATAACATATGCAAATTTTTATTTACATCAGTTTTAATTTATAAGATATACGGATCATTATCAATTATTCAAGTGAGGTGGGGCTAAAAGCAGTCCTTGTTCGCCCCGCTTGCCACAAAATGCCTCGCGAGGCATTTCTCAGTGAGAAAAATTTTCCCCGTAAGGGGGGCACCGCGTGACACGAGTGCCTATGCCTTGTGCCCATCCCTATTTCTAGTTACCTTTTCCCCTCACACTGTAGGAATTTTGTTAATTAAAATTACTTAAATATTAACGTTAAATAAGTGCAATATTATTATCATACTTTGCATTACAATATCTCGTGAAGTGCAATACTATAATTAAAACAAACATTATGAGCATAATCATTGTTGACGGTGGCCATAACCGATTTGTTAAACAAACATGTTATAGATTATAATATCTTAATGATGAATAATTTTGAATATTTAATACAATCAAAACATAGTGATTAGCACAACTCTGCATTACTTAATTAGGTTAGTACATATGACTATATAGAATAGAGTAATTAAAGAGGATATTATTCCTACTCTAAAAATTACCATAACTGTTTTAGTTAGCCCAATAATTATATATATATATATATATAACATTTGACGATTTTCACATTATTTATTTTCTTTCAATTTGACATGAATAACTAATACTTTGATTACACTTACAATTGGCTACATTCTTTTGTTGTTCAGAAATTTCCTCGACAATGACATCAATCTCCCTTGTTTTCTCATGAGTTTTTCAGGCCTTATCATCCGCAATTTTTCACGAAACTTTCCTATGCAGTTTGTAAGTTTCGTATCTCCTATTCAAATTAAACAACCAGAACATTGCTATTAACTTTCCTTATTGACAAACTTTTAAGGTCAATTCATTTCTAAAGTTCCACTTGACTTTCCCGTACAGTTAGCAATTTTCTTAACTTTGCTGTGTCTCTTCCTTCCGATTCTGTGCAGCAAATGTGCTGAATAATTGGCCTCATCTTTCTTTTAGAATGCGGTCCACTATCGTAGAATGGTAGCCTTTATTTCCACGAAAGTGTCCCTTTAATAATGGCCTTACCCATAACTTTCACAGAAGTTGTGGGCGAAGCTATATGAGACGAATGGGAATGTAAGGTGGGAAAGTGGAAAAGAAACCGTGTGGAGGACTCCTAAAGTTTGCTGTCAGCGTCCAAAACACTCCGATGGTCTCCATTGTTATAAGTGTGGCATAAGATACTGGCTGCAATCTAAGTTACATTTGTGTGTATAACATGTTCACGCCATGCGGCCAAAAATATGAAGACAGAATTAGATAGCGATTGCAAGTTGATTCAATCTCTTATTGGGTATTGTTTTAGTTCCAAGACAATGCAGTGCACCAACTTCCCTAAGCTTTCAGATGGGTTGAGTTTTCATCTGTTTCTATGATTGATTACGTAAAATTAGAGTTATATCAATTGGCTTATATACAGTATTAGTGGAATGCCTAAATATAGTTGTTTGGATGTTCTACACAATTTCCTTACTACAGAGAAATATTAAGATTAATTTGATTAGTAACGTTTTATTTACAAATAAAATTAATAAATCTCGGATATATTCAAGTAACTTGGTATATATACCCATGCCAATATATTTATTGTGGATGAAGTAAGTTTTCTAATCATTCAAATAAGAAACCGGCTAAGCCAATTTTCAAGGGCAAGTGAGCATGGGACCATATAATTGCACAAATAATTTTAAAGGTTTGTTTGTTTGAGAGAAAACTGTTTGAGGAAAATTGTTTTTCGACTTTCTAGTATTTAAATGACAAAAAACTAATCGATATACGAAAAATGTTTTACATGTACTGAAAATAGAAGTTTAGATTAGGGAAAATGACTTCTCCTTTCGGCAAAAAGAAAATCACATACTCTAAATCACAAAACAAATCCAAATTGATTTTTTAAAAATAATTTTCATAAATAAATATATATATTGTCATGAAGTTGGAACAAACGACGTCCTAAATCTTTGTTTTACATTCTCCTCAATCTTCGTGCCCAAGTAATGGACGTGGACTTGAGGTAGCACCGTGCCGTTGACAAACTGGCAATATACGGAGAAAAATGGGATGAGCAAATGACAAGAACCATCCCAATGAGAGGGGGAGAAGAATGAAGATGGCTGTTGTGCTTATGAGTGGTGAAGCCAGAGCCTAATCAAACGTGTGCTTTGCAGTTTGTGTCCATTGGATAAGAAGTGACGCCGATGGACGACCTGTGGCGAAGGATCGGCACCAGGAAAAGCCGCAGTAAATCCCCGCCAGACAAAAGTGCGACCCAGAAGAAGCGGCAAGAGTTTAAGCTGTCGAGGAACGAGCTAGTGTTGTTGGGGAACCCTTCGAAGAGGTTCAATTTGGCGGACGTTAATAGGGCCAGTAAGCAGAATTTGGGGAAAGCATGGCTCGAGAGGACTTACAAGGCTGAACTGGAGGACGGGATCACCACGGTGGTTGTGAAGATGCTCGAGGATGTGGTCTCGTCGGCCAAGGATTTCCGGGACGAGGTCGAAACTATCGGAGCCATGGACCACGAGAACCTGCTCCCTCTGAGGGGTTACTTCTACAGTAAAAACCAGAAGTTCCTCTTGTACGATTACATGCCCCTGGGAAGCTTGTCAGACCAATTGAAAAACAGAGGGCCTCCCCTGACTTACGAAGTCAGGCTTTCGATTGCACTCGGGGCTGCCCGGGCCATCGAGCACCTGCACGCCCAAAATAGCCACCACGGGAACTTCAAGTCGTCCAAGGTCCTTCTCACGCCGTCCTACGAGGCCCGGGTCTCCGATTATGGCCTCGCCCTCTTCCCAACTAGAGCCAGGGGGATGGGGCCAACCAAGCCCGGGCAGGTGGGGCCGAGAAAAAAGGGGCGGATGTGCATGCCTTCGGGGTGTTGCTACTGGAGCTCCTGGAAGTGATACCGCCCTCTGACACTTTATACGCTGGTCGAGCAGAAATTCTTACGTCGGTCCATATGGGGGTCGAGAAGCTGTTGAAGTTGGCGATCGATTGTGCATCAGATGCAGTTAATTCATGTGACGGCCCCCGGACTCCGATGTCAGAAGTACGGAGGAGGATCGAGGAATTGTGTAAGCTCGGGGGACAGCGAGATGGGGACTCACAGCCCGACAAGGTCATCAAAGAGACCAAGGATATGCCTTCTTCATTTATTCCCAGTGCACAGGTAGACAGGGACTCGCAGCTCTACCAATTCAGCAAAGTCAACAAGGATATGCATACTTGGTGAGTTGATTTAGAGACTTCCAAAAATACTTAGTCGCCTGACTTCATCATGGCCACCTTTAGCAACGTGAAATCAATTTTCATTTACAATGTTCCCTGTAGACAAGTTAATTACTGACCGAGTCAATGTCAATCAAAAGAAGAAGAGTGGGGAAGGAGGGAGAGAAACAAGTAAGTTTCGCATCATTGATGCAATTAAGAATATTAAGGAGTTTCAGGGCCATTGATTACTTGTATAGTAGGAAGAACTAGTAAGGTTAACTAGCTACTAATAATCTTTCATGCAATAAGAGAAGGCTATGCTCAAAATGAGCTTCCCCTAGCCCAAAGATATGTGTGACGTTCCCTAAAAATATGTCTCAATCGAACTGGGATGACTTCTGGTTTTCCCTTCACGAGGTGGGTGTTACTCTAGCTCTTCGAGAAGCTCAACTTGAAGAGATTTAATTTAATTGAACGATGGCCTTACCCAGCAGACACTTTTCGCAGGAAACCAGTGGATGGGGTTCTGGAAGTTTCTGAAAGAGTTTATGGTAAGTTTTTAAAAATGTTCCATGTTGGTCTTTGGTAATTTGAAAGTGCAACATTGGAAGGGTACCGTATTCTACCTACTTTCTTTTGCTCTAGTGCTCTGATTCATCGAGCTGGATTAATGGCCTCTACTTTTCTATTCTATGATTTAACTTCTCTTAGGACAAAGGTACTTCGACAGTAGGAGAATTAACAGGAAGCCTCTTTCGTTTGGCAAGAAATACTTTAGGATACTGGTATTCTTCTGCTCAAGCATTAACAGCATACTGTACCGTAGTAATTTTGCAGAAGCATTAGTTTTTTTTTTTTTTTTTTTCATTACGAAATTAGGCTCTAGGGCCATGAAATCAAGGATGGATTTCATAGTCTGGGATAAGAAACAATCTGTTTCCTGCAGAAGCAGAATAATATCTGACTGAAGGTCTACTTTGCTGAATTCATTGACGGTGGTTAACAAGCAATCTTGCATAAGCATTACCTAACATAATAAATTGTTTCATGTGCCCTTGCAGTGGCTTTTGATTAACTTTGTTTACCAATTGTGATTCCACTTCTAGCATAACTGAGCAGAAACTAATGCACCAGGCAGTGATTAATACTCAGGGAATTGTGTTCTTTATTTGATTGGTCAGCTCTCAGAAAATACGAACCTTACTGCACCTCTATGTGAATGGCCTTTTCTAGTCACTCTCTTCATGAATTTGTCTTTTGGTTTGTCCATTACGTAACTTTTGAATAGCTGGGTCATGCTAACATGATTTTGCAGGTCTTACATTTGCATTCAATTTTACCTGACGATTCATTATTGTTGTCTCCATGGGAGTAAAAAATTTGATGCATTTGATAGCCTCACAAGTTCTTCTCTGGAAAAGAAAAAAATTCTCCTGTTGACAGATTTCTCCTATAAGATAATCTATCTATATACACAATTGTTACACATTCAATGATCTGCCGTATGTGGATGCAGTATTTGATTGCTGTCTCACAATGGATGGGTTGAAGGACGAGGATCATCGAAATTTGATTGGAGGTGTAGTGGGTGAGGTGCAACAACATTTTCCCGATGCTTCTTTCATGGTGTTCAATTTTGGTGAGCAAGAGAGCCAAAGCCAAATACCTGAACTGTTGTCTGATATGCCTGTCATGAACTACCCGATTCATCATGGTGATTGCCCCATTCTTGCCATGGAGATTATCCATCACTTCCTCAGAGCTGCCGATGGCTGGTTATCACTTGATGAGCATAAAAACATGCTGTTGGTGCATTGTGAAAGAGGTGGATGGCCAGTTCTGGCGTTCATGTTGGCTGCTCTTCTGTTATATAGGAAGGAGTCCAATGGTGAAGAGGAAACACTCCACTTGATTTACAACAAAGCTCCTTCCGATCTCTTGCATCTAATTTCTCCTTTGAATCCATTGCCCTCACAGCTGAGATACCTCCACTATATAGCCACATCAAACGTGCACTCAGAGGGGTGCCTACCATATAAGTCTCTTACTTTAGATAGTGTGATACTGAGGTTCATTCCTTGTCTGGATGCTGAAGTGGGATGCCATCTTATGTTTAACATATCTGGTCGGGACCCCCACAACCTTACAGATAAAACTCCCACAGTCCTGTTCTCAGCGCCTGAAAGGGGCAAAGATATCAAGCAGTACAAGCAGGTGGATTTAATTTATTTCTCGTTCCAAAAAGCTTCTTCTCCCTAAATTTGTATCATTTCATATGTTTGTCAGAGAAGACTCTGCTTTCTCTCAATTGTTTGGTGGATCCTTACAGAATAAGTTTTCATCTCAGGAGTTTGTCAAACTATGCTAGTTTTGTTACTGTGATATTTTCTAAACAGAAAATGGTGAAACTGATGACTACCTATGTGAATTGTTGATAATTTAACGTTGGAAAAATGATTCTATGCATCTAACCCAGGTACAGAGTCGATTGGGTAAGTTTTCTTGGATCATCAAGAGTATCAGAGAGATAAGATGCTACTCCATAAACCTGCATATGTGCTTTTGTGGTGTCTGTGGTCTTGTCAGAAGGACAAGTTGTCAATTTGTATTTTTCTTTTTCTCCCAATCCCGTTGCATGAAACCTTGGAAGTATAAGATTCACTCTGATCGCGTTATGTTCCACCTGCCTCATCCATCAATTCATTTGCATGTGGGGGTTCACTGATGCACCGACACACGTAAAGATTTAATGCTACTCTCATGCCCGTAATCATGCTGTTCATATATGTCATTGCAGGCAGACCACAAACTGGTTAAAGTGGACATCCATTGCCCCGTTCAAGGCGATGTTGTGCTCGAGTGTATGAGAGTAAGGGCTGGTCTTGAACATGGAGAAACGTTGTTCCGTGTCATGTTTAATACAGCATACCTATTAGAAAATAATCTGATGCTAGGGCTTGATCAAATGGATGTCACATGGGATCGCCAGAATCAGCATTCCAGGGCATTTAGTGCAGAGGTATTCCTTTATTGTTATACTAAGCATCTTTAGTTTGACTTTATTTTGCTTGAAAATAATTCATCTTTGCTTATTCATGTTTGATTAGATTACTTTCTCGGAAATGAATCCTGCTGCTTCCCTAGTTTCTGTTGATTCATCTTATGATGAGGAGCAAAGAGAGATTAAAGCCCAAGAACTGCAGGCTGAAGACAAAGCAGTTTATGGTGTGCTTCTTTCTCAAGATGCTAATATAATTCACGAAGATAATGAAGTTCGAGAATGGTCAACGCTTCCCTCCCAGTTAGAAGCGCCAGTGTATTCAGCTCTTGATGGATCTCTTTCAAGTTCAGACTCTGCCTCCTCTTCACTATCTCCAGATGGATCTCCTGTAAGCTTCAGTGCAATGCTTACTGAAAAGAATATTGAACCCCTGCAGTCCCCCAAACAGCAGCTGGTCTCTTCTGTGGAAATCTCAAGATGTTCCCTCCGGTAACACAAACTTTGAGTTTAGCTTATCTGCCAATCTATAGTGTGCATTTTTAAATTTTGGTTGCAAACTCATTTGGGAATTAGCAAATGAATTGAGCAACTATGGGCCATGGCCTATGCCTGCAGAGCTTCTTGACTATATTATTGGAGCATATTTCATGGCATCAGTTCACAAAATTTTTTCAAAAGTTCTTACTAATTATTGTCAAGTAAAGTCAACAAACTTGGGAAACATTTTTTATACCTAGTGCAACTTTGCAATAGGATTTGATAACATTCTCTTGCTGAACAATGAAGTCCTGCTAATGCTATCTGTAATCCAATTTCTGTAACAATTGACTGTAGGTATGTATCATATTGCCTATTTTCCAACTATGACCACAATTCTTTTATGGCCTTTCTGGCATGATGTTCCATGAAAAAACAGCTAAGAGCATTAAATTTCACAGTTGGAAAGAAGGAATAGCAGCTGTAACAGCAACTAACTTTGAGGTAACTTCTGGTAGGGAACGTGCATCCTCGTCAGCTGTTAGCAGTGACAGTGCAGAAGCCCCTGAGGAACTTGTCCATAATTCAGCACAAATCCCTGAAATAACAATGCCGCAAGAAGAAAAATCTTGCCAGCTCAATGGCATCACATCATCAACCTCCACGTCATCTGGATTTGATTATGATGTTTTCTTGAGTTTTAGAGGATCTGATACTCGCTCGGGCATTACAGATTTCCTCTATACAGGTTGCTAGCTGCTGGAATCCACACATTTAAGGATGATGAAGAGCTCCGAGTTGGAGAGGAGTTTGGTCCTGAGTTGCTCAAAGCTATCAGCCAATCAAAAATTGCAATTCCCATCTTCTCCAAGAACTACGCCTCTAGTAAATGGTGTCTTAATGAATTGGTCCAAATGGTGGAGTGTAGTAAAACAAGGAGACAGAATATTATGCCTATTTTTTATGATGTTACTCCGGCGGAGGTTCGTCATCAAATTGGGTCTTATGAAGAAGCCTTTCTTTCGCATAAGGAGAAATTTGGTGCAAACGTGAGTAAGTGGAAAGCTGCTCTCAACCATGTTGCCAATCTAAATGGATGGGACAATTCGAAGATGAATAGGTATATCATTTTCTGGTTGTCATTTTTGGTGCAGTGTTTCCATTATATTATCTTTTTCTTCTAATTTCGTTTTCCATTTCCTTATGTAATATTAGAGGTGAAGGAGAACTGGTAGACGAGATTGTCGAGAAGGTTATAGATGAGTTGAAAACGGCTTATCTACTGGTAACAGACTGCTTGGTCGGAGTTGAAAATCATGTGAAGGAAATCGATACAATGATGTGTAGTGATTTAAAGGATATGAGAATTCTTGGAATCCATGGTATGGGGGGTGTAGGAAAGACTTCTCTTGCCAAAATTATCTACAACCGGCTATTACATCATTTTGAAGCTTGTTACTTCCTTTCCAACATCAAGGAGACTTCAGAGCTAAAGGGCATCGAAGGTTTGCAGAATCAACTAATCTCTGACGTTCTCAAGAAGAAATGGGCAAACATTAGCAATGTTGAGGAAGGAATCAAGATAATAAAAGAAAGGTTATGTGGTAAAAAGGTTTTGTTGCTACTTGATGATGTTGATCAAGTGACTCATTGGGATGCACTGATTGGAAAACCTGCTTGGTTCGGTTTAGGAAGTAGAATTATCATAACTACTAGGAACAGGGATATTATTGATGTTCCTGAGGTTTGTTATCCATATGAGCTTATGAGTTTGGACTTCAATCAATCTCTTCAACTTTTTTGCAAACATACTTTTGGGAGAGACTATCCTTTGGATGAGTATGTTGCTTTCTCCACTGAAGTGGTCAAAAGTACAGGAGGTCTTCCACTTGCTCTTGAGGCTATAGGTAAACTACTTCGGCACAGAAGCAAAGATGTTTGGGATGTGATATTGAAGAAGTTGAAACAAGTTCCTCTCAGTGAAGTAAAACGGAAGTTAAAAATAAGTTATGATACCTTGGATGATTGTCAAAAGCGTATCTTTCTTGAAATAGCTTGTCTTTTCACTGGATTTGATCAAAGGATAGTGCTCCACTCGTGGAAAGATTCCAATCTTTTCCCAGAGGAAGGTCTTGAGGTCCTCCAGAAATTTTCTTTAATAAAAATCAGTGAAGACAATAAGTTATGGATGCATGATCAGTTAAGAGGCCTTGGTAGAGACATTGTTCGTCGAGAAGGTGATGAGGAACAGAAAAAAAAGACTCAATTGGGGAACCATCTGGATGGTTTGGATGTGGTGATAAAAACGAAGGTAAATTTGCATTTCAATTATCTTATCCTCATCAAGCAGATGAATTTCAGGCCTTTACACTGTGAGTGTTTGCTCAATTCTATATAAGGGAAGTTTTTTTTTTCTCATCATTATTGTTGTAACTCGTTTTTTTGTTTATACTAATGTTTATTCATGTTCTGAAAAATGATTAAATTTTTTCAAGATAATATACTTAAGCCTTTTTGTTTTACTATCTCAGGGAACAAAAAAATTGAAGCTCTTTGCCGAAAATTTGATGCTCAGTCGCTCTACAATTTTGTAAATGAAGAAGTTGAGAGGCTATCTAATCTAAGATACCCTGAAGTGCAGATTTTCCAGGACAACTGGCCTTCAAATGATGGAGGATATGGAGATTCAACATGTTTGCTATTGAGTAAGATAGGTATTTGTGTTTGTCAGCTAGGTAGACAATTCTTTTTGCCGTCCCTTCAACAATGACAATAACAGACATCCAAACAAGAGTTGATTAGGTCATCCTCATGAATTAATTGGCGTTTTACTGATTGTGCACACTCCATAATGTATCTTCTTGCACTTGATAAAACCGAACAGCATTCTAAGAGGTCAAGCCAATGGTTGTCTCAGTGCTTGGTGAGAGGATTACCAGAAGTTGCACACCCAGAGTGCTAAAACTTGGCATGAGGATACTTAAGTATCAAAAGTTTGTGAATATACAATTAAGTGCCAAAACTTGAGCAAAATAGATTAGTTTAGTGCCAACGGCGAGAAAATTTAGTCAAAATACTAATGTGACATTTTTCCGATAAGGTAAGTGCAAAATGACATGTTTTGCAATGTTGACATTATTGGATAAGTCGAAAATGACATCATTTTGCACGTTAATATGAAAAGAAAAGTAGAAAATGACATTTTGACTTTGTTTGAATTTTAATATAAATAGTAGTTAAACTAAATTCAAAACTAAAATTAATAATTATAAAGAAGAAGAAGAAGAAGAAGAAGAAGTTCCAGGTGTTGGGTGAGGGCTATGCGGGCCCTCACCGCCGCCTTGCCATTGTCACCGGGAAAGGTTGGTGATGGTGGGGGGAGGTAACGTTGCTGGGCTCGCTTGAGCGGGTGGCGACCCTCGCTATTGGTCAGCCAAGGTTGTTCGCCTTTGGCTAAGGCTCGGCAATGCTGACCGACCCTCCTCCCATCATTGTCGACCTTTCCTAGTGATAGTGATGAGGGGGCGGTGAGGGCTTGCATAGCTCTTGCCCAACGCCTGCAACTTTTTCTTTTTCTTTTTAAATAATTTAGTTTTAAATTTAATTTAATTAATATTCATATTAATATTCAAATTAGAGGCAAAACGACATCTTTTTATTTTATTTTATTTTTTTGGTTGATTTAGCTTTTTGGTGAGTCATGTAGGCAAATTATATTAATAAAACATCCTTATCATATAAAAAATTATATTAATAAAACATTGCCATGTATAATTTTTGGCTAGGGTTGTTGAACTTGGCACTCAAGTATCCCAATTTTTAAAAAAGAAGTGATACTTAAGCGTATTTTTCGTAATTTTTGGTACGTAAGTGTCACATCGTGTTAAGTTTTGGTACTTACACTATTCTTTTGTTGAGGATTAACCAATTTGACATCTCCATGTGGAAGACTCATTGATCTTTGCTAACTTATGACATGACTCGCATTTTAAGTAAACTCACTGGTTGCATTTTTGTTGTGTTATGGGTGGGGACAACTTAAATAGTCATAAGCATTCGTTCCTTATATATAGACTGAGGTAAAGAAAATATACCTATGATATCAAAAAGTTTTAAACAAAAAATATCTGCATGTGTGTTAATCACCAAGAAAAATGAGCCAAAATACACATGGAATTAGCATCTGATCAACCTAGCTACATGGGATTAGCGTCTAATCAACCTAGCTACATTCTGTAATCAAAGTTAAGACTTCATATTGTTAATTTTGGTCATAAGTTTTTTCTTTTTTTTGGTCAAAATTTTGCTCATAAGTTCGCTTACCCAAAAATCGGCTAAATGGTTGCGTTCGCACTCATGGAGAGATATAAAGCAATTTCAATGAATTTTGTTCGAGACGATACCACTCAACACATTCGGTGAATCCAACAAAATGCATCAACACACCACATCATTTTGATTATTTATTGACAGTTTGGTGATCTTTACATATTTTCAATATTTTTTTTTGGTTGATATTAATAAACCAAAATGTACTTAAGACATTTTAAGCAACGACGACGCCGTGGATCGAACTTGGGATCTCTCGTGAAAAGTTCCAAGTTTAGTCGATTGTCTTTTACGCAAGTTCAAGTATTGTCTGCATCACACTTTAAGAGATATCTTATTGAATCTTGATTATCAAATAAAAAATGGCACACTCCTTTCAATCTAATATAACATTTTCTCATTTCAATATTGTGCTAGTTTGATAGTAATGATGGGGAATAACTCAAAAAGTCCTAAATTTATTATGCGAATATTGACTCAATCCTAAATGTAGTCCTAAACCTTTTGATTTTCCAATTTACTATGTTTGGTTGATTTAGGTCGCAAATTGCTAACATAGTGGTCTAACCTGTGTTAGTCATCTTATGTAACACAGTCGATGATCAGACACGTACAATACCACCCAAAATGACATAGTTTTAAGAAAAGTTATAAATGTTTTTGTTCTCTTTGTTTGTTTGTTTTTTTTTTTTTTTTTTGGATTAAGTGTACCAGAGGTCTTAAAACTTTTGAAAAGTGTAAGAAATTTCAAAACTTATTAAATTAGTACAATCAAGTCCCTTCATTAACTCCGTTCAAATTTGCTAATAGAAAATGTTGATGTGTCATTTTTATTTTTGAAGACACATGGTGGCAAATCAGAAATTATTTGTGATATATTCAAAAAATAAAAGAAAAAAATTATAAAAAAGAAAAAAGAAAAAGATCATGAGAGAAAAAAAGTATAGCAATTGAAAAGCATAAAAAAGCTAGCTCTATTATTATTATTATTATTATTATTATTATTATTATTATTATTATTATTATTATTATTATTTTAAAGAATAGAAGACCTGGCCTACTTGGGTTGTCAGTGAGAGCCGGCAACCCCTGTTGGGTGGTCGCAAGGTTCGGTGAGTGCCGCCAATCTTTGTTTTTTGAAAGCAAGGCCTTGTAGGCCCTTGTCTACATCACACATTGGTGGTCGCGCAACATGGGGAGGGCTTGCAAGCGTTTTGTATGAGAGATCCGATGCTTATTTGTGAACGCAACAATGGTTTGGTATGGAAGACGCGTGTTGTACGCCGATAATTTCTCGAATTTATACCGCCACCATCTAGGGCTGCCGCCCCAAATTTTAGCTTAGTGTTTGCCAGAGCTGGGCTAGATCTCAAGATCGCTCCTTTTCTATTCCTACCCCAACACCAACATCACTCCAGATTCTCAAAATGGTGTTTACAAATCATATGAGTTAGGTCCCACAATCTGGTTCCATAAAGATGAGAGCTCGAGGGGTGGTATTGGTGGCGTTGTTGGTGAAACGAGGGCGCACCTAGTGTTAAGGCAAGGCTCTCTCTACAGCCTCACCCTTGATGAGCTCCTCAAGAGCATGTGGAGTGTAGAGGGAACAATTGTTCACGGGGTTAGGAAGTTTGCAATTTTCTGATTTCGATTGCACACCCTGCAACTAGGGATCACAAGCATCCCGATGAAACAAAAATTGGGTCATATTCTCATATTATGTCAAGAATTGTCACTCATACCTTGAACATTCTCAAATCATAGTTGTGACCTTGAATTAACTTACTAAATTGAGATGAGGTATTGTTCATTTTGGCCCATCCTATACCTAATCTTATGGATTTGTCCTTTTGCATATAGGCAAGCACTTTCTTAGGAGATATACATTATAGAAGTCTACTGGGAACCACTTTCCTATGGCCTCGGCAACTACTCTCCGCCCTCGTCAAACCAATTCGTTATAGGCCCATGAGCTTCTGCATGGTTCATCCTCGAATCACACATCTATTGGAGGGGATTTCGCTCTAATATCATCGTGACATCTCTAGATTAATTCATCGATGTACTATCTGCTTTGGCTTATTCCATACTAAACCTCAAAGTTTTGTCCTTTGACATACAAATGATCACTTTCCTAAGAGGTCACCCATTCTGGTAGTGCTCCACTTGAGCATGCCTAATTTTGGAATTCCAAATCTAACCATTGATGTTACATCAAAAAGAGCTTTCGCAAGTTAATTTCAATTTTCACATATATCTCATAATTGCTTTCGCCTTGTTTGGTACATAGTTCGATTCATTCTTGTCCTATTCGCCATCATAGAAGCCTACTAGGAGTTGCTCCTTGTCCAAGCTTTTTCGTCCTTATGACCACTCATCGTCTCTGTAGACCGAGTTGTTACAATAGCGATGATTGTGGCATCTTACATATGATAATAAAAATATTAACTTAATACTGAATACTTAAAATGTGTTGGTTTTATTCAGATGAAATCAAATCCACACAAGTTGTATGTTAGCACAATGGGCATATAATAGAATAGGCACCAATTTTCACTTTGCTTAGTTCGATACAACAATTCAAATACACATCGTGTTTATACACAAAATTATAATTCACTCAATCCTTGCCTCACAGTCGCAATAATGTTGAAATCATTGGGTAGAAAATTTGCTACATGTGAAGTCCTTCACACGCATGCACGCACGCGTGCACACATATTTGATTCTCCATTCAATCTTTCCAATAAAGACACTAATGGAGGAAGGCAAGTGCTTTGGAGGCTTTACTAATTGCATTGGTATTTCATCCGCTATCAAAGCCCAGCTCTGAGCACTTGTTCAGGGGCCTCGGTTAGCTTGCAACCTGAACCACTGTAGAGTCATTCTCTAGAAGGATTCCACTACGACTTTGTCCTTAATATGACTGACAAGCAAATCGTATGGGTCATCCATGGTTTCTATGGTTAAGCAAATTTGCTGAGTCATCTAGAGAAAATGGGAAGTCAAGTTGCAAGTTTCTTATAGAGAGAGAGAGAGGTACTTGGGCTGGTTGGATTGCAAACTATGTTGTTAGAACTAGAGAATTTATGATTTTCCATGATATTACTCCATGTGGTTAATTTAGTTCTTTGGAAAATTTTACTGGCAGCTTGATGCCTCATTCATGTACGGTTGTGCCTTACCAATGTAGTGGTCTCTAAGCCCCCTTATCTCAAAAGTATGGAAATCACCTGACCTGAGTTCTGTAGCGGAAATGGGATTTTGCAATGTACAATGCCATCGAAATTGAATGATGGGTTCTATCAGGAAATTTTCAAAATGGACATAGTTAAAAGTACGGTGAAATGATATAAATATATAGAAGATCTTCACAACCCTTCCATAGAAAAGTTACACGCATCACTAAAATCATATGCAATTGCCAACTCATCAAATTTCCAAAAACATTTATTGCTTGTTTGACTCCTTCTCATCATTGTTATAGACAACTCTATGGTACTCTGTTATTTTCTATTCATATGTAAGGGTTTTTTATATTTAAATGGAAGGGCAATAGAAACAAGAAAAAAGGAAATAGTATCACGGTCAAATGGGAATATTCAATATTCATAGCTATATAAGACATTATTATAAGAGTATGCTAATGATTAGAAACCTAAAAGAAAAGTGAAATATAATGAAGCAGAAGAGCGCAGTTTGTGGTGGAGTCTCAGTCGAGAGAAAAATAGAAGTGACAGACTCCTTCCTCGGCTTCGTCCGCCTCTGCGTGCGTGCTCCGCATCGTAGGGGTTGCTGAAGCAGCAATCAAGAGAGGGTGTGTTTCTTTTGGAGAGGCAAAATCGTCTGTGTACCACTGACCGTGATCGGTTCACCGAGAGAATTGGGCCCGGACGAATTGACCAATCAAATTGTTGCGGTGATGGGCTTGGGGTAATAAACCTATGGGCCTGAGCTGGTGTTAATGGACTGGCTGAAGTGAGCGAATTAGACTTAACATATAGGCTAAGGCAAATGAGTTTGGGTTCTTTTCTCTTTTTATCTATTACTATTTTTTATTTTGTGCTTTTACTATTTTTACAAAAATGTATGCTTGTCTCGTCGACAAGTGTCACGTACTCTCCCACAAAAATCAATGACGTCTGCGTCACTGTTGGACCATACGACCAGCGATACTCTACCTATTTGATATATGTAGTTGGGTTCATTCATTCCCTTTATGCTGCCTTAAAAGTCTACCAAGAATCGCATCTTGTCCGAGCTTTCTCACCCAGTGATCGCTCCTACCCTTGTTAGATCAACTACGAGCATAGTCTTCTCACAAACCACATGTTCATTAGAAGGATACTACTCATACCATACATAACAACCCAATTATTTCCAATTGGGCCAAGCCAATTAAAGGAACACTATGAGTTTCTACATAATGTGATCACCATTTTGGTTAATCTTACTTATGAATAATATCAAGAGGCCTCAACTATTTGATATGGACTTGGGATGTTAACAAAGAAGCACAAGAAGATAGCTTCGGGATGCCCTGACCCCGTAGAAAGAAAACGCCCAACATTTGGAATTCGTGAATTTGGTGGTTCGTAGCTTACTTTAACCAAAAATTTCAACAGATTCTAGTTCTTTTGTGTTTATTACTAATCCTTGGTTTTGTCTTCACTGGTGCTGCTTCGGCGAATTTCTAATTAAGTATTTTGTGAAGTTGCATTGCATGGTTTAATCTAGAGGAAAAGTTCGTATTTTATGGCATGGCATGTATTTTGAGGACTAATGATAACTTGAATTATTTTGTGGCATCTCATTTTATAAAATTGGATCAAGCCTCGGATGAATTTTTGAGTCGGTTGTCATTTTGGTTGGACATGCATTAAAAAAGTTTATACGGGTAAATTATATCTACTCTCATTTTGACATATTGGTTTCCGATGTAGGGGTATGAGATATAGTGCTCATGGTCAACCTATATATTGGTATATGTTATATATTCACAAATTACTGAGTTTAATGATATGTGACAATTAATTGAGGTATCGGTTTATGATTTTTCTATAAATTGAAAGTAAATTTGTTATATGTGTATCAGTTTAGAGTTTTTATGGTTAGTTTAGAATAAATTTGTCACATGTGTACCGGTTTGAGATTTTTTCATAGTATTAATCCTTGAATTAATCTTTTTTTTCTTATGGATGACATACGAAATTTCCCCCTTTTTTTGGGTTGAATTACGATATGATAAACACTGATTTTTTTTTTTTTTTTGGTAGAACACAATATGTGATTCTTGGAAAATGAAATACAAATTACTTTATCCTAAAATACATAACACCCTAAATTAGAGATTAGCAAATGACATGTTCCGATAAAAAAGACCATCATCGATGACGAGAAGATCCTGACTAATAACCCATTAAACTTGTTATTGTATAGAATAGCCTTATTCTAAATACGTTGTGACTTCCTTATTAGTGAATTCAGCATCCCGAGCCAGAAAACTTTCGGTCTCGAATTTGCAATTTACAAGAATGAATCAAGAAATTAATTAAAATTGCAAACCAGGATTTGGATAAGGTGTGTTTGACTTCAATGGATTAGTTCAAAAACCGCGATATATTCACTGGCGGCGGCATTAGTACGATTAGTCACGTGTAGGTCCCCGAAAAATAGAAGACAATGCATGCATTCTTTTGTCTAATGCACGACTCAAGAAGGGTCAACGAATACGGCAAGACAACTAAGGTTTCAAATGGGAATACTTGCAACTTGGCGAGCTGGCAATCTTTTGTCTTATGGGCGACGTACGAAGCTTCTTCTTTTTCATTTTGTTTTCTGCAAACCAAGGGCCAAGGTCCACAAAGATGGCGAAGACTATACTAAGCATGTGATTACTACTGCTCTCAGTAGTGATTTAGTTATTTATTAGAGAGAGATCTCTCTGATTACCAATAGCTTCCGAGTTAAAATATAGAGGTAGAACTACTACCCTTTAAAATTACATTAAGTAGTCGTGAAGGCTTGATACTAAAGATTGTAGTGTGTACCCGAAATACGTGATCTCATTTCATCTAGCTAGTTAATTAAATAATATGGACATCCACAGACCCAGTGGCTGAGGTGGAATAAACCCAGATGCACCGGATGCGTTCAAGACTTGCTCCTTCTTGACGCGCAAACTCCCGACGGTATTGCGTAGAAGGCAACGACTAAGCATCCGCAGACTTAGACTACTAGAAGCGAAAAGGAAAAGGTCCACTTGGAGGAATTAATGGAATGCTCATTCAACGGATTAATGCCTAGAAGGCAACCACCAAGAACCTTGCTAAGTCCAGGTCAATCCACCAGTTTATTATTCCAATTCCATCAAATATATCAATTCGGTTGAGGAATCAAGACCACAAGAAGGCAATGACTGCAGAATGTATTGGAGTCAATTAACGAGTGCGTACATGAGATATTCAAGATTGGAAGGCTCTCCAGGTTTCCAATATGAACATGGATATTATACGAAATGACTCACGAGATTCTTTAAACTCAATCAAAGCCTATGTGGCCCTTCATCTTCCTGCTTTGCTTCCTGCTGATCCTACTTTTCAACCATTGGGTGCCCCCGCACGTGCTGCCATCCCTTCCAGTCCCAGCTTGCATTCTCTATAGTACTATGTTATTTTCTATTCATATGTAAGGTATTTTATATCCAAATGGAAGGGCAATAGAAACAAGAAAAAAGGAGATAGTATCACGGTCAAATGGGAATATTCAATATTCATAGCTATATAAGACATTATTATAAGAGTATGCTAATGATTAGAAACCTAAAAGAAAAGTGAAATATAATGAAGCAGAAGAGCGTAGTTTGTGGTGGAGTCTCAGTCGAGAGAAAAATAGAAGTGACAGACTCCTTCCGCTTCGTCCGACCTCTGCGTGCGTGCTCCGCATCGTAGGGGTTGCTGAAGCAGCGATCAAGAGAGGGTGTGTTTCTTTTGGAGAGGCAAAATCGTCTGTGCACCACTGAACATGATCGGTTCACCGATAGAAGTATGTTACTAAATAAAGGAAAATTAATTGTTTTTCTATAAAAGGCTTTTTCGAAACATATTTTCTTTTATCATCAAATTTTCCGTGGAATAAGTGCACCCTACATTTGTGTATACGTACCGATAGAAGTACCATGACATGAGGCCAAAAATATGAAGATAGAACTAGAGAGAGAGAGAGCTATTACAAGTTGATTCAATCCCTTATTGGGCATTATTTTAGTTCCAAGAGAATCCAATGCGCCAAATTCCCTAGGCTTCCGGCTGGGTTGAGTTTTCATATGTTTCTAGCAATTGAATAGGTCATTAGATTTATATCAATCGGCTTATATACAATATTAGTGGAATGCCAAACTATAGTAGAACGGATGTTCTGTACAATTTCCTTACTACGGCATGTTTAATAAATTTGGATACAGAAAAAAAGAGATTAGTTTGATTAGTAATGTTATAATTACAAATAACATTCATAAGTGATTAATAAATCTCGTGTATATTTAGGTAACTTGATATATATATATGTCAATAGATTTATTGTGGATGAATTAATTTTTCTAATCATTCAAATAAAAATTCTAAGGGGCACGGGATCATATAAATGTGCAAAGAATTCCAAGGTTCCATTTATTTGGGAATAATTATTTTCGAATTTTTTTTTTCAATTTTTTGGTGTTTAGATGATGAAAAATTAATCAATCTACACAAAACAACAAGCTTAGATAAGGGGTAAATGACTTCCCCATTCGGCAAGGATGAAATCATCTTTCTTAAACAGCAAAATAAATGAAAACTAATTATCTTTCTAAAAACGGATTTCCATTGTAAGCATTTTTATTTATCGTGAAGTTTGCACCGAAACATCCTAAATTTTGTTTTCACGTTCCTCTTTTATCCTCGTGCCTAAATAATGGACGTGGAATTGTAGCACCGTGCCGTTGACCTCCTTGTGATAAACGAGGAAAATGGGATGAGCAGATGACAAGAAGAACTAAACCAAAAACGAGGGGACGAAGACCGAAGAAAGCTGTTGTGCTCGGGTGGTGAAGTTTGTACCATTATCTTCATGCTGTTTCCCGCGCTCGTGATATTTTCCACGCAAATGGAGCCTTTTTGCTGACCGAGGCCTTCGACTCCTCATCGGTCCCAATGGCAGTCACTGAATCGCCATCGCGAGCTCCGGGAATGGCTGCGCCGGAGGAGAAGCGAATAGACGAGGTGCTGTCGCGCCTGATCCTGCTGTCGGAGCAAGTCCGCTCGGCGGTGGACGAGGCCGTGGCGTTCAAGTCCGAGTGCTGCGAGCTGGGCAAGCAGGCCGACCTCCTCTCTGACGTGCTCCGCTCCCTCGCCCGCTTCACCGCCTCCGCTCCGTCCCTCTACGAGCGCCCCATCCGCCGCGTCGCCACCGAGGCCTCCAGGAACCTGGAGCAAGCGCTAGCCCTAGCTCGCAAGTGCAAGCCCCACAACATCCTCCGCCGCGTCGTCAAAATGACCAGTGCCGCCGATTTTAAGAAGATCACGTTCCTCCTCGGCGCTTCCCTCGGGGAC
This sequence comes from Eucalyptus paniculata subsp. matutina, assembly GCA_017140255.1. NCBI lineage: Eukaryota > Viridiplantae > Streptophyta > Magnoliopsida > Myrtales > Myrtaceae > Eucalyptus > Eucalyptus paniculata. The sequence continues at coordinate 37,121,572 of CM029437.1, forward strand.
CTGAAGTGGCTGCTCAGTGTCTTCGATACCGAAGGTGAGGGTGGTGGTATTGAGCTCTCGCTGCCCTGGTTTGCGAGTAATGATCCGATTCGGGCTTGGGTTTGGTCCTACATCGCCTCGCTTCACAAGGGGCCCTTGCCTGTTCGAATTGAGGCTGCGACTGGGTTGGCTTCGCTCGCGCGCGGCAGTGACCGGAACAAGATCATTATCGTGGAGGAAGGCGGCCTGCCTCCGCTGCTCAAGCTCCTGAAGGAGTTCGGCTCCCAATGCTCGAAAAGCCACCAGGACTGTGCTCCGCTCCTTGGCCAATGATCAGCGGCGAGTACCGGTGATGGGGATAGAACTCAGGGTTGAGACTATTCTGCAAATCCATCGCTGGCTGTCTAAAGCACGGACGATAATTGAAGACCGCCAGTCACAGCCACCGCCTGACCAGATCATCAAAGCGAATGATGATTTGTCTAGAAGGACACGGTGATTTTTTAGAAACTGTCAAAGTTTACAACAGCATGGGCTAAGTTCTTTATGACAACATTACCAACTTATAATCCATTGCACCTTTTACTATGCACATTTCATTCAATGAGCAACAAAGCAAGTAGCTCCTGTTCCCCTGACATAAATTATTACATTGTCTCCTAGTCTGCATAGATAATGTTTCTCGATCAGAAAGTGCCTGTTATGTCCTGCATTATGATGAAGTAACACGGACTTTAGGTTTTACATGAGTGTAATTCTAGTGTGTCAAGATGCTTGATGTGAAGCATATGGATTAATCCTGTTGCAATATGGCCTTACTCTGGATATTCTCTTACAGGAATCTGCCCGATGGAGGGGTGTTGGAAGTCTCCGACAGAGTCTATGGTGAGCTTTCACATATTCATTATCAATATACTACAATAGTTTATATGTGCAGTATCGTCAGATTCCAGGATTCTATGTATGCTTCTTTATTTTAGTGGTCGGATGCACTAACAGCATGTAGTCTTATTTTCTAAGATTTTCCTCCTCTAGGGGAATTAGTGGAAAACCTATGTATCAACAAGGAATGAACGAATTTTTACCAAAAAAAAAAACAACGAATGAACGAAGGTCATAATATGTCAAAAGAACGTACAAGCTTGTGTACTGTAGTTTATGGTTGGTTCTTTTCCCATTTTGGTCGTAACATGGGCTCTAGGCACATGAAACGAATACAGACTAAAAATTCCAGGATAAATGACTTTGTTACTTTGCAGAAGAGGCATAAAGTTTCTGTAGAGGAGTTAGTTGCTAGTCAACCAACTGTGACTAGATAGCTGCTCGGCACAAGCATTATCTTCCACAGAAGAATGTCATCACATTTCATATCACTGCAATTGCAAGTTCATTTCTTTGTCTCAGCTAAAAGAAGATGCTTGTTCAAATCCACATTTAAATGGTACCATTGGCACAACCCACAGCCCTGCTTCAACCTGGGAGCATCTTTATGCTCATGTTAACCAACTTCCAGCAACTGTGTAGCCTCAGTAACTTTTGAGGGTGCATCAATGTTGTATTGACCAGCCAAATGGCCTTGGGGCTCAACTCTGATAAGAAGAGATCAGCTCAGGCTGGATTGAAGAGAAGAAGACCCATAAATTATCAATGATTGCTAGGCTATCAGAATATTAAGACTAACCCAAAACCAGAGTAGGTCAGTCCAGTGCCCAATCCGCAAGATCATAGCTTTGAAAGACCTAAGAAAACACAAAAAATGCTATTTTGTTTGAAAGGCTGGAAAGCCTAGAATTAGAAAGAAGTATCCTTCAATGGAGCTAATCAGCGACAAGAACTTTCTGCAATTGCTTCCTTGTTAATCCCAGAGGCTCCTGTGGGTGCTACTGACTAGTCATAAATGCATATTTCGCAATTCCCAATTATACCTGCTGGTGAAGTTCATAAGCATTTAAGATGTTCATCTGCAGAAGATCCTCATTAGGTGCTTATCCTTCGAGTTTAGGGGATCATTTCATTAGTTTAATTGGCAGGTCTTTTGATATATCATTCACCCTACACCTCTATGGAAATGATCTGCAGTAGATGGGTTTCCTAACCTTTTCTAGTCACTATTTCCCGGAAGTTTACGAATGCGTTTTTGTGGTTTAGTTTCTAAACAACTTTTGACAGCATAGCAAGTCATCATCCACAATTTGGAAGCATCCTTGCACGAGTACTTCATTTGACCTCAATCATTTCATGGTCTCTCAAGTTTATACTGAGCCCAAAGGAAGAACACACTTGAAAATAGATGTCTTCTGTTAGCTTTATCTATTTTTGTACACCAATATTATGCACATAACGATTTATGAATGTGGATGTGGATGTGGATGCAGTGTTTGATTACTGTCTTACTCGCTATTGGTCTTTTTCTGGCCAAATTACTGCGGACTGGTTGAAGGATAACGGATATAAGTTTTACATGAGAGACATAGTTGCAAAACTCCAAGACCAATTTTCTGCGGCCTCTTTCATGGTTTTCAATTTTGGAGAGCAAGATAACCAAAGCCAGCTGGCTGAAGTGTTGTCTGAATATGATATAACCGTCATGGAATTCCCTCATGATTATGGAGGTTGCCCTATACTGAGAGTGGAGATTATCCACAACTTCTTGATATTTGCCGATGAATGGCTGTCATCCGATACGCAACAGAATGTGCTGTTGATGCATTGTGAAAGGGGTGCATGGCCAATTTTGGCATTCATGTTGGCTTCTCTCTTGTTATATAGGAAGAAGTGGGATGGGGAGCAGAAAACACTTGATATGATTTACAAGAAAGCGCCCCATGAACTCTTGCAGCTGACGTCAACACTGAATCCATTGCCTTCCCAGCTGAGATACCTCCACTATGTTTCTACACAGAATGCTGGCTTAGCTTGGCTTCCACAAGATAAAGTGCTTGTGATAAAAAGTGTTGTACTAAGGTCCGTTCCTAATTTGGATGCTGAAGGGGGATGTCGTCCTATTGTTATGATACTGGGACGGGACCCCTTTATGGTTGCTGATCAAACTGCCAAACTTTTGTTCTCAACACCCAGAAGGAGTGAATATGTTAGGCATTACAAACAGGTAATTCTGATTTTGTTGGCAATCCATATAACCTGAAATTGTTCGTGAGACCTTGATTGCATGTGTCTGTGAGGTTTGATTCCACTTTCTCTCCCATATATTGTTCGGCTTCCGGTTTTTCACTTTAGATGTTTGTAAAACCTTGCTGGATTGTAGATAGGAGCTGCAAGCGATGATGGTTATCTTCGTGTTCTGAATATCTTAGTAACAGAGTTCTCACTTTGTTAATATGTTAAACTGTGAAATCAAGCTGCAAAACATCATTGTTGCCTTGCTTTACATATGGCATTCTGTTGTAAGATAAGTATGCCACATTTTGAGAACTCACCTAATTTCCTCTTGGCAAAAATGATGCACTTGTTGTAATCCCTGGTATGTAGAATGTAACTTCAGTATATGACTAGTGTGATTTCTTGAGAGTCTCATTTTGAGCCTATAAACATCAGACATGCTTATCTCCAGTCTAGTCAGAAAGATGAGTTATTGTTCTTTTATTTTTCTCTTTTATAGGAATTTTATAGGCTATCATTCTTTTATTTTGCTTTCCTGGTAACAGTGTTTTGCTTTACATATAGAATGACTACATCTCTCTGAAAAATACAAGTATATAAGAGAGAAAAATTCCCTCTTGAGCACCAATTGTCTGGTACATGCCTCATCCATCAATCTATTTTGATGTGTGAGCTCACCCATACATCATGAATGCTTATATATATATATATCATTCTAGTTCTCTATTTTAATTGTTTGTATATTTAAGTGCAGGCAGATGGTGAAACAGATAAATTGGACATCCATTGTAATGTTCAAGGTGATGTTGTGCTCGAGTGTGTGAGTTTGGATGCTAATCTTGAACATGGAGAATTAATGTTTCGTGCAATGTTTAATACTGCATTTGTATCGGATAATGTTCTGAAGCTTGAGCTTGATGGTATGGATGTCCCATGGGATCGCAAGGATCAATATCCGAAGGAATTTATGGCAGAGGTACGGGTTAGACATCAAACTAATCATCTGTTATTTGACTTTATTTTTATTCTGGAAAGCAATTCATGTTTCTTTTCTGCATATGAGCAGATTGTTTTCTCACAAGTGGATGCTGCTACTTCGCTCGTAATGGTTGATTTGTCCAGTGAAGAAAAGGAAAACTGGAAAGAGAAAAGCATGAGGAATATTAAACCCAAGGAACTGCCAGCTGAAGGGCAAGCAGTCTCTTCTGTCAGTGACTCAGAATCCTCATCGGCTATCAGCAATGGCAGTGTAGAAGCTACTGTTGCAGGTGTCTCCAACTTGGTGCAAATCCCTGATTTGACACTGCCAAAACAGGAAAAAGTGTACCAGCAGGACGGCTCACCATCATCAACGTCCATGTCATCTGGATATGACTATGATGTCTTCCTGAGTTTTAGGGGGCCAGATACTCGCTCAGGCATTACAAATTTCCTCTATACCAGGTTGCTAGGTGCTAAAATCCACACATTTAAGGACAATGAAGAGCTCCGAGTTGGAGAGGAGTTGGGTCCTGAGTTGCTCAAAGCCATCAGGCAATCAAAAATTGCAATTCCTATCTTTTCCAAGGGCTACGCCTCTAGTAAATGGTGTCTTAATGAGTTGGTCCAAATGGTACAGTGTAGTAAAAAAGGGAAACAGAAGATCATGCCCATTTTTTATGACGTTACTCCAGCCGAGGTCCGTCATCAAATTGGGTCTTATAAGGAAGACTTTCTTTTGCATGAGAAGAACTTTGGTGCAATAATCAGTGAGTGGAAAACTGCTCTCAACCACGTTGCCCATCTAAAAGGATGGGACAATTCGAAGAATGATAGGTATGTAATTTTCTAGGTTATCATTTTGGCTCAGTGTTTCCACATTATGACCTTGTTCTTCTAATTATGTTTTCCCTTTTCTTTCCATAAAATTAGAGGTGAAGGAGAACTGGTAGACGAGATTGTCCAGGAGGTTATAGAGGAGTTGAAAACACCTAATCTGCTGGGGACAGACAGCTTGGTCGGAGTTGAACATCACGTGAATGAAATTGATAGAATTCTATGTGGCGATTCAGAGGACATAAAAATTCTTGGAATCTATGGTATGGGGGGTGTAGGGAAGACTACCCTTGCCAAAATCATCTACAACCGGCTGTCAAATCATTTTGAAGCTTGTTGCTTTCTTTCTGGTGTCAGAGAAACTTCCCAGCTAAAAGGCATTGAGTGTTTGCAGAATCAGCTACTCTCTGATATCCTGAAAAGAGACTGGCGGAACATTAGTAATGTTGAATATGGAATTAAGACAATAAATGAAAGGTTGCATGGCAAAAAGGTTTTGGTTCTACTTGATGATGTTTGTTGACGCCTAAAATTAGGCTTTATTTTATTTGATTTTCGGATAATAAACGAAAAAAAAAAAACGAAGCAAAAAAGAAAAGCAAAAACGGAAAAGAAGAAGCAGCCTCCGCATGGGCCCTCAGCCCATTTCCGCCTCGGCCCGGCCCCGCCATGTCGTCTCCTTCCTCGCGCCTCTGCAGAGCACGCACAGGGGGCGTGATGGAGGGGAAGGACGGACGGACGGCGATGGGACGTGGAGCAGGGGGGCAGCTGGTGTCGGATGGGACGCCAGTTCGGCCGGCGACGGCCATAGTGATCGGCGGTCGAAACTCCGTCGACCGGCCGCCCCTCGCCTATAAATACCTCCCCCCCGACGACGATGGAGGGGGCACCGAGATCGCGGAGGGAGAGAGGGAGCCAGATCGAGTCGCAGCCCTTAGACACCCCATTGAGAGACTTCAGGGGGGCCGAGGGCTCGCGGCCTCAGATTTGAGCCCCGCCGGAAGGAGTAGAGAGAGAGAGAGAGACGCCGGAGAAGAAGAAATCCGCGGGAGGAGGTCGCACTGTCATCCCCCACCCTCATCGCACCATCACCGCGAACAGGTAATGTGCCGCCTCCGTCGCCGTCGCCGTCTCCGTCACCGTCCAGTCCTGGTCGCTGCCGTAGCCGTCGTCGCCGTAGCAACCGTAGCCGCCGCCATTACCGTTGCCGCCGTAAGCCTCCCGTTTTCCCCCTTCGGCGCCGCGGATTTGCAAACCCTAGGGTTTGCGATTTCCGGGTCTGCGAGCCGGGTCATGCGCCGGATCCGGGTTGGGTAGGGTTCCGGAGGAACCAAGTCGTGGAGCAGGAAGGTGGGGCGGGTAGTCGGGCCGAGCCGGGCGTCGTTTTAATTATATATATATAAAATCCGAGTCGGGCCACGGCGTCATTCGGATCGCTGGCCCGGGTCGGACCCAACCCGCGGATCCGACCCGGGTCAGTTTTTATTATTTTAATATAAAATAATTTTTTAAATAAATAAATAAATAATATTTTATTTCAAAAATAAAAAAAATAAAAAAAATTTTATTTTCAAAAAATATATAAAAAAATGTTAAAAAAATGTTTTATTTTCCAAAAAAAATCGAAAATAAATAAAAAATAATTTATGTTCCAAAAATGTCAGAAAATATTTAAAAAATATTTTATTTTCCGAAAAATAAAAAAATCAAATCAAAAATATTTCATATTTTCCAAAAAAATGTCAAAAATCCAAAAAAAGGCCAAAAATTCATGAAAAATCCAAAAAATTCAGAAAAAGCCAAAAAGACTCGTATTTTTCCAAAAAAATACCCAAAAATCCTTTTGTGTCCAAAAAAAATTAGAAAATGACTCAAGAAATGTTTTTCCTCCCAAAAATGCATGGAAAATCCCTCGAGCATCCAAAAAACCTCAGGGTTTAAACAAGATTAGGTACCGAAAGGGCATTAGTGATTAGCTAGTGTAATCAAGTCCCGGATCCTAATTTCTCTGGTTGCGCAGGAGTGAGTATTTCTCCCGATACTTCACTTGGGTTTCTAATCAACCCACCCCAAATCGATTAGTGACGACTCCATTTTAAAAATTGATTTACAGGTTAAAAACTTGAACCATTAAGTCGTGAATTGGTGGACTTGGGAGAGTCCGGGCTTAACTAAATTCAGCCGAGCCATTAGCCTCCTTAGGCGCCCGTACCCGATCACGGGCGCTCGAAAAAAAAAAGAGGTCGCGACAGCTTGGCGACTCCGCTGGGGACTTTAAGGACTTAGGCCATTTAATCTTTGTTTAAACGCTTTGCTGACTTGGGTTTTTTTTTTCTTTTGTACAGGGTAATAGCTTAAAGTTTTTTTATTCTGTCAAAATAAAATGTTTTGTGATTATAAACTGCTGTGCATACTTTACTGTTTTAAACATTACACATGGCACACACAACCCGGCCGCCGGACCTGGGCCGCCATAGGATTTCTAGGATGGTGTTAAGAAAGATACGACCTCGAACGCGAGACTGCGATGTAGAGGTCGCCTTTCTTTTCCCCGAATTTCTTAGCCGAGGTTAGGAGGGTATGCTGCTAACGCGAGACTGCGATGGGCGGATACCTTTTTAATTTCATCAAGCCTTCTGAGTTAGAAATCGAGCCGCACGTCCCATGCGCATGTCTTTATGCTTGCCATTTTTCTTTAAAAGCAAAGTGATTTCTTTACTTTTACTCCGTCTTTTTATTTGGCCCATGGCAATGTAGGATAAACTTTTCAAGTCCCAGTTTATATGTGATGGGGAAAGACGATATCCAGTTCATTCCTGCTCCCAAGGCGGAGCTCTTCAGATGGTGGGGTCAATTAAATCAGTTTGCCCAGGAGCACGTGAAGGCCAAAATTGGTCATCTCCTATCGTTGATCCAAATCACTGTTCGTCCTGAAGTCATACAAGCCATGGCACATTTTTGGTGCCCGAAGACAATTACTTTTATATTCGGTAGGTTTGAGCTAACCCCAACCCCGGAAGAATACGATCATCACCGGAATGCCTCTTGAGAAAAAGCTTGTCAAGCCATCGATAGGCGCCCTCCCATGGCGCAGGTTAGCACGACTTTTAGGAACTGAAATCCATGTCATGAGACAAATTCTTGAAGGCAACCATAATACCTGCCCACTAGAATTTATGAATGCCTATTTCCAAAATCAGCCTATGACCCAGAAAAGTGAGATTTTCCTCCTAGCCTTTTTCGGACTCATCATCTTCCCCCATCAAAGAAATGCCATAACTCCCAAGATGGCATGGATAGTTGATCGGATCTTAAGAGGGGGGAATTATGTCAACATGATTTTAACTGAAACATTCTTGTCTTTTAATCGTTTTAAAGACAACTCGGAGAAAATCATGCGAGCCTCTCCTGAAATTTTACAAGTCTGGTTCTTTTCTCACCTAAGCGAATTTCGAGACTTCATGCGATCGCCTGAAACAAATGCTTTTGAAAATCCATTACAAAAATTTATGGTTTTAGGACCGTACATTCCCAATCAAAGCTGTTTAAATTGGGTAAGCTTTCTAAGAAACCCAGCTCCTGAGGCATTCCAATGGTGTGCTGGTTGGTTCCATGAAAAAAGGGCCCGCTTTGCTTACATGCGCACCCGCCCAATTCCGTTGCTCGGTCTCACCGGCGCCATTCCCTACTACCCGTATCGGGTAGCACGACAATATGGAGCCCTTCAGGAGATCCCACCGCCTTTCAAGATGATGGTCCTTCCAGTTCTTTTCAACACAAGCCGTGACTATGAATTCGAAATTTCTACTGCTGAGGAAACTTGGGAAAAGTGCCATCGTAAAAGGATTGTGATACCTAAAGGGCTTGAGGGAGAAGAAAAAGCCCACCACGCCTCCATGTCCTACATCCACAACCATTGTATCCCGACAAGATGGAAGCCATTAGTCCCTCACTCAGTCAGCGAGAGCGCAACAAGACGAGCAAGCGAGCTCATGGAGAGAGATTTGGGAATGGACTAGATGCACACCTCGAACCGTTCAAGGAAGTAGGCGTCCTCGCAAGAACAAGGCTCCCCGTCACATATAAATTAGCAATCATGTGCCCCTTAGTGTAAATAGTGTGAAAGTTTTGTCCCATTGTTTAGGGACTCTTGTTTAATACCTAGTATTTCATCCTGTCTTTTCAGTTTCAAGTTCTAGATATCAGAAGTCTGCAGTCTATGAAATCCTCTTTTGATGAATAAAAAAGCAGTTAGACCATTGCCATGGGTCATTTTTTGTTTACTTTCATACTCATTTATTGTTTTCGCAAACGGCAGGTAATTATGAATCGCCGGCCACCAGTAGCTCGTGCATGGCCTCATGCGCTAGGGCCCGATCAGAATGATGTACAAAATCGCCTTATTAACATTGAAGACGGCGTAGGACAAATGTCCATTGTCCTTCAACAACTCTCAAGACAAATGGAACCCACTCAACTCAAACCCAACTCTGTAGTTGCCTTAAACGCCATCATGACACCCGCAAATTCACCAGGAAATAGCCAGTACCATAGACAATTTGAAAGGATCATGAAAAAGTTAAACCAGCTGCAGGAGCAAAGTCCCATGGACCTGTCCAATTACACCAGCATTGAGATCCCTGAAAAACTCAAAGCACCTGAATGCGAAAGGTATGCTGATACCTCCTGTCCAGAGACCTACTTGCAAGCTTACTTGGTTCGAAGGATGATTCAATCGTACCAATCGAACTTGATTGGCCCTGCCTTGCGATGGTACATTGTTAGGAAGATTAGTCCCCTTAAAACCTGGAGGGAATTAATTCATGTTTTCCATCAAGAATACAATATTGACATCACCCCTGACATCACCTTGCCCTATGAAGAGCCAATGATTGCGGAGCACAAGGAGCTGTTAGCCGCTGAGATAGGAGAGGAGCATGTCAATGAAGCCTTGCATGATAAATGGGCAGTTGAGCAACATCCTGTTACTGGAAAATTTCCCACTAGGAAAGGCAAGGAGCCTTTGTACGAGGTCAAAGACACAGAGTCTGTTCAAGAGTGGGGCACAACTGGACAACTCCCCAAGCTTACTCCAAGAGCTAGGGTCCAAAGAATACCAACCCCTATCAACCTGGAAAGTGAATCAGACAGTGAAACTCTAATGTCTCTCACTTCCCTTGACAGAATCAAGTTAACAAAACGAAGGGCCTTACTCAAAAGGTCTGGACCAAAAGCCAAGAGAAGAAAGCCCAAGCAGATAGATTCAGCATCTACCGACGAGCCATCGCACCAAAGCTTTGAACATTCCCAAGAATACAACTTTGAGGGCCACCATCCTCTAGAGTACAATCCTGAAGACTTCCCGGCCCTAGAATACAATCCCAAAGACTTCCAGCGTTATTTCAACAATGAAACTGACGATTCGTCATATAACTGTTTCCTACTCTCATCCAGAGATGAAGGCCCGTCAGAAGAAGAAGCATACGTCTTTATCCGCTATGATCCTAACGAAGTACTAAGCTCATCCTCTGACCATGAGGATAGCTTCAATGCTTCATCCTCATTCGGGAATTTTGACCAAGAAGAAAGCAATGGAGTAATCTCGGCAGAATCCAACTTCCCTGAAACAGAAAAATTCACCACTACAACAGATATGCAGTGGGAAAACCAGCGGCCTAGCCAAGACATGCCCGGCTCATCTTGTCCTCGTAGGATCATGACCCCCATAGAAATGTGGATACTCGATCTCTGCAAGTATAACGGCACAACTTGTCATGTGGCCCACTTGCAATATCTCCATGCAAAAATGAGTCGGTACTATGGCCCGATGTCATTCACAACTCAGGCATTCCAAGAAACTCTTACGAGGTTTGCGTTGCAATGGTTCATCACGGCAAATATTTATCTCTTAAAGGATTGGAATGAGCTGACTTCCACATTCTTGCATCAGTACCAAAACCAGATTGGAACTGAATTGCCTTGTGAAAGTTTAGCTCACTTCGCAAGAAGACCAATGGAGGATTTCCAAGCATACGCAGGGAGGTGGAGAGCTTTCATGATGCAAACCTGCCCTCAACTGGCTGAAGAGGAGTTAATGAAGCAGTTCATAGAAGCTTTGTCCTGCAAGCATCGCTGTTGGCTGCATGGGTTACACTTCCATAGCTTCAGCGAGGTAATCATCGCATGCGAATACTTCGAGTCTACTGAAGGCGAGAAATTCAAGCACGCTTAGCTTCAAGGCCAGCACTATCAAAAGCACTCCTTTACACAGGAGTTTTCATGGGTTTTACTCGTTTTTGTAATTTCATATTTCTTATCTTGTCTGGTGTGCTACTGTTGTATTTTCCATTCCAAGTACTCTATTGTATAGTTCTAATGTTTTGTTTTAAGAGCATGAGGCGGTACTCCAAACCAGCCCAGTGATGTTATCCAACCATGAAAAGAAAATAGCATCCAAAGAGAATACTGAGGCTAGGCTTCCTCATGCTTTTTCTCCCCCAAAGACGTATTTTGAAAATAAAAAAAATATTTCATCACCCAAAAGCTCTTGTTAAAACAAGATGATAAATTTAACCATGTTTGTCTTTCTGACTCATTCACTTTATGTCTCAGAAGATCATTCCCATCCCCTTTGACTTAGTGTGACGTGGGGCATTTGAAGCAAGCGCGTCAGGCGAACTCACCAAATTCAGAGACACCCTGCCAAGAAAACAAGGGCAAATAGAAAGAATCATCCTACACCAAAAGAGGGTAAGTCTTATCCTCTGAATATAATTTGGAAATGATGTCTTCTCTCTTCTATTTACAGGATACAAAAGATGAGACGTAATAGGTATAGGCATAGAGTTGAGATCGAAGCATCCATGACATACCTCACTCCTGCCCAGCTCCATCCTAAGCTAAAAGACTATCTTGTCGCACGATGCGCCCAAACGGCTAGATGTTATAGTATCAACTTCAACATAAGGAAGGAGTTCCTCCTCTTCCTTTTAAGTGATTACTGTCAACATGGAGAAAATCTAGACAGTCAAGGCAATCTATAGCCCCACACCCTGGACAATGACTTTGGAATTTAGAAGCTTCACTCCAGACGCATATTCTCGCAAGAAGTAATTGCCAAAAGAGAATTGGAGGTTTTGATTGTCCATCTCAGATTCCATAGAAGCTTGAAGTACATGACTTTGCTCAATGCTGCTAATGGTCATATAGTCAAAGACAGAAGGAGAAATTCCACAGAAGGAAGGCGTTGAAGATGAATCAACGACCAGCAATCATGCATACATGGTCATAAATGAGGGAGGCCAATTGAAGGAAACATTGAACTATGCTAAGATAGAGAAGCCATCATCGACATTCAAATATCCTTAGGAATCAACAAATACAAACTCTGGGAAAGGGTAACTTGGTATCGTTTCCAATGCTCCCACTACTGAACCCGCTTTTGACATATTTTCCCTATTTGACAGGGAGCATCACAACTCAAGAACCAAACTCAATGTTTAGATTTGACAAATCAATACTGGCCAAGCTAGTATACAGAAATGGCTTGCATCGAATTCACTTGACTTCGTGTAAAGGGACATGCCATCCATAAGCCAATTAAGGAGAATAATTGACCTGATGAAGTGGAAGACACGAGACTTCATGTCCTCCTTGTACTTCAGGTTCACCCAATCATCTGCAAACCAGTGAAGGGTAAAGTTGTATCGCTTCTAGTTATTCGACTCTTGAAAGAGTTCATGACTAACACATTCCCTCTTGTTTGTTGCAGGATCACTTGACTGTCAAAAGCAAAGATAACAAATCAATGAGAGGCATGACAAGCTCTCCCAAACAAAATGGCGTCTCAAGTATCACCAAAAGCAAATGACAGAGATCCTTCAGGCCTTAATTCACCTTTAATTTTGCCCCTGTTGATTGATCCATTTTCAGCTTCTTCTCCGCAAAAAGCAAGAATAGAAATTCCTGATCAGATTCCCAATCCCTGGTTGATCATTCATATGTCATGTCCCTAACCAATAGGAGCAATCTATAAACACTCATTTGTGAATAACCCTTTGTAAATAACTCTTTCAAAATTCAACACATTTGTGAATACCATTCCACCAAGTAAACACCCTTATAGCTGTTAATAAGTTCTTCTTGAGTAAAAAGCCATTCATTCATTTTGAGAGTACAAACTCCATCACATCATACACTACATGCATTTTTCTATGTGAATTCTGCATTATGATTTTATCTGTCTAAATCATTGATTCCATTGAGAATTATTAGAATAGACAGCTAATTGAAGAATACAAGATTGATTGAGCATGTTGGATGAGGCACGTCAGAATGATGGCAGGCAAGCCATATCCTACACATAATCCCCCATCTATACACTTGTGAAATGAGTGCAGAAAATTCCATGACTACAGGGTAAAGAGTTCTCTCGCGAATAATACGATGATCAAAGCAGTGAGAGGCACTCCATCGCTCACTTTGAGCCCCATACACTGACGAATTTCTACTATACTCCCGACAAAGAACCACCCCACACTGGGGCAAGTCAAAAGCAAATCAACATCACAGGTGAGAAAGGGGATAGAAATTTTCTTGCTTGCACTTGCATCAATCTTCGAGTGTATTTATTGCATATGAACACTCGCGTTAATTTAAGTGCCCTAGAGTCGTGAAGAGCAATTCTTTATTTACGCACTTGTATCCATTGTACAACTCAATTGAGTCTGTAAATTCACCCTTACATGGAGGCAAAGCAGAAGCCACTGTCGTGCCAACAAAAGATGAAGACTCCATAGTCTAACAAATGCCTTTGCTTGAACTTGCCAAGATCAATTCCTCAAGCAACAAGAACAAAAACATGGGCATAAAAGGCAGTGTACCTGGTAAAAGCAAGGTCAATGCCCATGAACGAAAAATTGAAGAGAGGAGTAGGGGCATGAAAAAGCAGTGTGCCTAGTAAAAGCAAGGCCAATGCCCCAAACAAAAAACACAGTCATTTGTATTCCCAAGAGAAATTGTTGTTGATCCGTAGAACCTTCATCGGACCGTGAGAAGAAAGACGGGTGACAAATGCCAAGACAGTCACCAACTCTCACCCTCTTACATGTGAGCCAAGTCTACGTTGCATTCCCATTGTAAAAGTCTCTTCAAACAAGGGGCACTTCAATTAACGCAGGATTTCATATGTCTATAAACATCGCTCGAAGAAGTACGAGCAAGATTACTCTATCTCTTTTCGCAGGGTTCTTGACTTGTAAACTCGGAGACGATCGTGCAGCATTTTTTGTCTATCAGCTTTGACCTCGACGGTCCCATTTGATGAGCCAGCCACCAAATTTTCGTCACAGTTTCAACAAAAACCTCTCACATTGGTAAAGTCGTACTGTTTGCGAGAATACTCGGACCCCTGCTGACATGATGACAGTGAGATAGTGTGGTCCTTATAAATCCTGCATCAATGGTCAGGATAGCCTTCTCCATGAGAATGAGTGGAAAGTCCTTTCAGACTGAAAGTCCCTCATCTGGCATGCTCAAAGCATCTATATTCCGAATAAATGTTGTCTTTCAAAATCTTCCCCAATGGAATTCGAACGATACGAAACTGATAAAATTATCATGCATAAATCACGTTTGAATTTATGAATTTACATTATATACAATCATGTGTACATATTGTGCAAATAGCATACATACTCTCAAAGATCAGAGATATTGCCAGGTAAGCATATTCTAATCCCCCATTTGTCTTAAAGTACCTACCACTGTCCAGGTACTCTCTTCTTGACACTCGACCTATTCGAGTCGTCCCTTGAGTTTGGGTGCTTGCAACTATCTAAGTATCTCATTGTCTTTAAATACCCACCACTTGCTGAGTACTCCCCCTTATTAACACTCGCCCCGTTCGAGTTGTCCTCAGAGTATTGATATTTGCGACTGCCCAAGTATCCTCTTGTCTTTGAGTACCGGCCACCGTTCGGATACTCCCTTTTCCTAACACTCAACCTGTTCGAGTTGTCCCCAAAGTATTGATACTTGTGACTGATCAAGTATCCATTTATCGTTAAATACTTGCTGTTGTCCAAGTACCCCCTTTGTCTTGAAGTACCTATCACTGTCCAGGTACTCTCTTATTGACACTCGACTTATTCGAGCTGTCCCTTGAGTTTGGGTGCTTACTGTTGTCTAAGTACCCCCTTGTTTTTGAGTACCCACCGCTTGCCGGGTGCTCCCCCTGTTGACACTCAGCCTATTCGAGTCGTCCCTTGAGTTTGGATGCTTGCAACTGTCTCAGCATCCCATTGCCTTTGAATACCAGTCATCGTTCGGATGCTCCCTTTTCTTGACACTCGACCTGTTCGAGTCGTCCTTAAAGTATTAATGCTTGTAATTGACCAAGTATCCCTTTATTGTTGAATACCTATTGCTGTTAGGTATTCCCATATCGTCAAGTACCCACCGTTGTCCAGGTACTTCCTTTTCATGACACTCAACCTTGCCCGAGTTGTCCCCAAATAATATAGCAGCTGTTCAAGCATTCCATTGCTTCGCTTGGCACCACCGTCCAGGTATGTTTTCTAGCACTTGGACCCGCCTGAGTGGTCCCAGATGATATCATTAATACTTGTGTTCATCCAAGTATTCTAGTACTTTGTACACCTGTGGCTATCCAGGTGTCCCACCCCTTTTAAATGCTTGCAGCAATTCAAGTAAACCTCATACCACAGTCAAGTTTATAATACCAGGAGGTGAGAGACCTTCACGAATATGCGGGGCACGCCCTCGATATTCCCATTACCGGGGGTGAGAAACCTTCACGAATATCCAAGGTACGTCCTTGATATTCCCAATTACTAGAAGGTGAGAGACCTTCACGAATATCTCAGGTACGTCCTCGATATTCCCATCTACCAGGAGGTGAGAGACCTTCACGAATATCTCAGGTACGCCCTCGATATTCCCATTACCAGGAGGTGAGAGACCTTCACGAATATCTCAGGTATGTCCTCGATATTCCCATTTACCAGGAGGTGAGAGACCTTCACGAATATGCGGGGCACGCCCTCGATATTCCCACTACCAGGAGGTGAGAGACCTTCACCAATATCCAAGGTACGTCCTTGATATTCCCAACTACCAGGAGGTGAGAGACCTTCACCAATATCCTAGGTACGGCCTCGATATTCCCAAATATCTCAGGAGGTGAGAGACCTTCACGAATATTCGAGGCATGTCCTCAATATTCCCCTTTACCAGGAGGCGAGAGACCTTCACGAATATGCGAGGCACGTCCTCAATATTCCCATTTATCAGTCGGTGAAAAACCTTCATGAATATCCAAGGTACGTCCTTGATATTCCAACTACCAGGAGGTGAGAGACCTTCACCAATATCCCAGGTATCTTCGAGAATCGATGCCCTGAGAAAGGTCGGCGCATCCTCCTGAAAAAGGTTGGATTCCAACTGGTGTCTTCGACAGAAATCAGTCACCCCACAAATCAATGCCCTGAGAAAGGTCAGCGCATCTCCCGAGAAAGGTCGGGTACCAACTGGTGTCCTTGATACAAATCAGGCACCCACAAACGAGATGCCCTGAGAAAGGTCGGTGCATCTCCCGTCAAGACGACTGAAGAAAGATTCGGGTCCCAGACAAATCATTGATTGTTTTAACAGGCGACCAAAGAATGGTTCGCGTCCTGGAAAAGCAATTCCTCGTCACGGCGACCGAAGAATGGTTCGGGTCCGAGACAAACCACTGATTACTCCAACAGGCGACCGAAGAATGGTTCGGGTCCTGGAGGAGCAGTCTCCTGTCAAGACAACCGAAGAAAGGTTTGGGTCCCAGACAAATCATTGATTGTTTTAACAGGCGACCGAAGAATGGTTCGGGTCCTGGAGAAGCAATTTCTCGTCACGGCGACCGAAGAATGGTTTGGGTCCGAGACAAACCATTGATTACTCCAGCAGGCGACCGAAGAATGGTTCGGGTCCTGGAGGAGCAGTCTCCTGTCAAGGCGACCGAAGAAAGGTTCGGGTCCTAGACAAATCATTGATTGTTTTAACAGGCGACCGAAGAATGGTTCAGGTCCTGGAGAAGCAATTTCTCGTCACGGCGACCGAAGAATGGTTCGGGTCTGAGACAAACCATTGATTATTCCAACAGGCGACCGAAGAATGGTTCGGGTCCTGGAGGAGCAGTCTCCTGTCAAGGCAACCGAAGAAAGGTTCGGGTCCCAGACAAATCATTGATTGTTTTAACAGGAGACCGAAGAATGGTTCGGATCCTGGAGAAGCAATTTCTCGTCACGGCGACCGAAGAATGGTTCGGGTCCGAGGCAAACCACTGATTACTCCAGCAAGCGACCGAAGAATGGTTCGGGTCCTGGAGGAGCAGTCTCCTATCAAGGCGACCGAAGAAAGGTTCGGTCCTAGACAAATCATTGATTGTTTTAACAGCGACCGAAGAATGGTTCGGGTCCCGGAAAAGCAATTCCTCGTCACGGCGACCGAAGAATGGTTCGGGTCCGAGACAAACCACCGATTATTCCAACAGCGACCAAGAATGGTTCGGGTCCACGAGGAGCGATCTCCTATCAAGACGACCGAAGAAAGGTTCGGGTCCTAGACAAATCATTGATTGTTTTAACAGCGACCAAAGAATGGTTCGGGTCCCGGAGAAGCAATTTCTCGTCACGGCGACCGAAGAATGGTTCGGGTCCGGAGGAGCGATCTCTGTCAAGGCGACGACTGAAGAAAGGTTCGGGTCCTAGACAAATCATTGATTGTTTTAACAGGCGACCGAAGAATGGTTCGGGTCTTGGAGAAGCAATTCCTCGTCACGGCGACCGAAGAATGGTTCGGGTTCGAGACAAACCACTGATTACTCCAACAGGCGACCGAAGAATGGTTCGGGTCCTAGACAAATCATTGATTGCTTTTAACAGGCGACCGAAGAATGGTCCGGGTCCTGGAGGAGCGAAGGCGACCGAAGAAAGGTTCGAGTCCTAGACAAATCATTGATTGTTTTAACAGGCGACCGAAGAATGGTTCGGGTCTTGGAGAAGCAATTTCTCGTCACGGCGACCGAAGAATGGTTCGGGTCGAGACAAACCACTGATTATTCCAACAGGTGACCGAAGAATGGTTCAGGTCCTGGAGGAGCAGTCTCCTGTCAAGGCAACCGAAGAATGGTTCGGGTCCTAGACAAAAATCATTGATTGTTTTAACAGAGACCGAAGAATGGTTCGGTCCCGGAGAAGCAATTTCTCATCACGGCGACCGAAGAATGGTTCGGGTCCGAGGCAAACCACCGATTACTCCAAAGCAGCGACCGAAGAATGGTTCGGGTCCTCGAGGAGCAAGCTCCTATCAAGGCGACCGAAGAAAGGTTCGGGTCCTAGACAAATCATTGATTGTTTTAACAGCGACCGAAGAATGGTTCGCGTCCCGGAAAAGCAATTCCTCGTCACGGCGACCGAAGAATGGTTCGGTCCGAGACAAACCACCGTCCTCCGGAGGAATGGTTCGGGTCCCGAGGAGCAGCTCTGTCAAGACGACCGAAGAAAGGTTCAGGTCCTAGACAAATCATTGATTGTTTTAACAGGCGACCGAAGAATGGTTTGGGTCCTGGAGAAGCAATTTCTCGTCACGGCGACCGAAGAATGGTTCGGGTCCTGGAGGAGCAGTCTCCTGTCAAGGCGACCGAAGAAAGGTTCAAGTCCTAGACAAATCATTGATTGTTTTAACAGGCGACCGAAGAATGGTTCGGGTCCGAGACAAACCACACGGCGACGAAGAATGGTTCGGTCCGATTCCAACAGCGACCGAAGAATGGTTCGGGTCCCGGAGGAGCGCTCTCCGTCAAGGCAACCGAAGAAAGGTTCGGGTCCTGCATACAAATCATTGATTGTTTTAACAGAGACCGAAGAATGGTTCGGATCCTGGAGAAGCAATTTCTCGTCACGGCGACCGAAGAATGGTTCGGGTCCGAGGCAAACCACTGATTACTCCAGCAAGCGACCGAAGAATGGTTTGGGTCCTGGAGGAGCAGTCTCATATCAAGGCGACCGAAGAAAGGTTCGGGTCCTAGAAAAATCATTGATTGTTTTAGCAGGCGACCGAACAATGGTACGCGTCCTGGAAAAGCAATTCCTCGTCACGGCGATCGAAGAATGGTTCGGGTCCGAGACAAACCACTGATTACTCCAACAGCGCGGCCAAGAATGGTTCGGGTCCCGGAGGAGCGATCTCTGTCAAGACGACCGAAGAAAGGTTCGGGTCCTAGATAAATCATTGATTGTTTTAAGAGGCGACCGAAGAATGGTTCAGGTCCTGGAGGAGCAGTCTCCTGTCAAGGCGACCGAAGAAAGGTTCAAGTCCTAGACAAATCATTGATTGTTTTAACAGGCGACCGAAGAATAGTTCGGGTCCTGGACAAAGCAATTTCCGAGACAAAGAATGGTTCGGGTCCGAGACAAACCACCGATTATTCCAATAGGCGACCAAAGAATGGTTCGGTCCTTTGGAGGAGCATTGATTGTTTCAAGACGACCGAAGAAAGGTTCGGGTCCTAGACAAATCATTGATTGTTTTAACAGAGACCGAAGAATGGTTCGGATCCTGGAGAAGCAATTTCTCGTCACGGCGACCGAAGAATGGTTCGGGTCCTGGAGGAGCAGTCTCCTGTCAAGGCAACCGAAGAAAGGTTCGGGTCCCAGACAAATCATTGATTGTTTTAACAGGAGACCGAAGAATGGTTCGGATCCTGGAGAAGCAATTTCTCGTCACGGCGACCGAAGAATGGTTCGGGTCCGAGGCAAACCACTGATTACTCCAACAGGAGAAGAATGGTTCGGGTCCCGGAGGAGCGATCTCCTATCAAGGCGACCGAAGAAAGGTTCAAGTCCTAGACAAATCATTGATTGTTTTAACAGCGACCGAAGAATGGTTCGCGTCCCGGAGAAGCAATTTCCTCGTCACGGCGACCGAAGAATGGTTCGGTCCGAGACAAACCACGATTATCCAACAGCGACCGAAGAATGGTTCGGGTCCCGGAGGAGCAAGATCTCCTCAAGGCGACCGAAGAAAGGTTCGGGTCCTAGATAAATCATTGATTGTTTTAAGAGGCGACCGAAGAATGGTTCATTGATCAAGGCGACCGAAGAAAGGTTCAAGTCCTAGACAAATCATTGATTGTTTTAACAGGACCGAAGAATGGTTCGGGTCCTGGAGAAGCAATTTCTCGTCACGGCGACCGAAGAATGGTTCGGGTCCGAGACAAACCACTGATTATTCCAATAGGCGACCGAAGAATGGTTCGGGTCCTGGAGGAGCAGTCTCCTGTCAAGGCAACCGAAGAAAGGTTCGGGTCCCAGACAAATCATTGATTGTTTTAACAGGAGACCGAAGAATGGTTCGGATCCTGGAGAAGCAATTTCTCGTCACGGCGACCGAAGAATGGTTCGGGTCCTGGAGGAGCAGTCTCCTATCAAGGCGACCGAAGAAAGGTTCGGGTCCTAGACAAATCATTGATTGTTTTAACAGGCGACCGAAGAATGGTTCGCGTCCTGGAAAAGCAATTCCTCGTCACGGCGACCGAAGAATGGTTCGGGTCCGAGACAAACCACGATTACTCCAACAGGAGAAGAATGGTTGGGGTCCTGGAGGAGCAATCTCCTGTCATGACGACCGAAGAAAGGTTCGGTCCTAGAAAAATCATTGATTGTTTTAACAGCGACCGAAGAATGGTTCGGGTCCCGGAGAAGAGCACGCGACTGGTTCGGGTCCGAGGAGCGTCTCGTCAAGGCGACCGAAGAAAGGTTCGGGTCCTAGACAAATCATTGATTGTTTTAACAGAGACCGAAGAATGGTTCGGGTCTTGGAGAAGCAATTTCTCGTCACGGCGACCGAAGAATGGTTTGGGTCCGAGACAAACCACCGATTATTCCAACAGAAGCGACCGAAGAATGGTTCGGGTCCCGGAGGAGCATCTCATATCAAGGCAACCGAAGAAAGGTTCGGGTCCTAGACAAATCATTGATTGTTTTAACAGAACAATGGTACGCGAAGAATGGTTCGGGTCCGGAGAAGAATGGTTCTCGAGACAAACCACCGATTACTCCAACAGCAACCGAAGAATGGTTCGGGTCTGGAGGAGCAAGCCTCCAAGGTGACCGAAGAAAGGTTCAAGTCCTAGACAAATCATTGATTGTTTTAACAGCGACCGAAGAATGGTTCGGGTCCCGGAGAAGCAATTTCTCGTCACGGCGACCGAAGAATGGTTCGGGTCCGAGACAAACCACTCATTATTCCAATAGGCGACCGAAGAATGGTTCGGGTCCTGGAGGAGCAGTCTCCTGTCAAGGCAACCGAAGAAAGGTTCGGGTCCCAGACAAATCATTGATTGTTTTAACAGGAGACCGAAGAATGGTTCGGATCCTGGAGAAGCAATTTCTCGTCACGGCGACCGAAGAATGGTTCGGGTCCGAGGCAAACCACTGATTACTCCAAAGAAGCGACCAAGAATGGTTCGGGTCCTGGAGGAGCAGATCTCTATCAAGGCGACCGAAGAAAGGTTCGGGACCTAGACAAATCATTGATTGTTTTAACAGGCGACCGAAGAATGGTTCGCGTCCTGGAAAAGCAATTCCTCGTCACCGCGACCGAAGAATGGTTCGGGTCCGAGACAAACCACTGATTACTCCAACAGGCGACCGAAGAATGGTTCGAGTCCTGGAGGAGCAGTCTCCTGTCAAGACGACCGAAGAAAGGTTCGGGTCCTAGACAAATCATTGATTGTTTTAACAGGCGACCGAAGAATGGTTCGGGTCCTGGAGAAGCAATTTCTCGTCACGGCGATCGAAGAATGGTTCGGGTCCTAGAGGAGCAGTCTCCTGTCAAGGCGACCGAAGAAAGGTTCAAGTCCTAGACAAATCATTGATTGTTTTAACAGGCGACCGAAGAATGGTTCGGGTCCTGGAGAAGCAATTTCTCGTCACGGCGACCGAAGAATGGTTCGGGTCCGAGACAAACCACTAATTATTCCAACAGGCGACCGAAGAATGGTTCGGGTCCTGGAGGAGCAGTCTCCTGTCAAGGCAACCGAAGAAAGGTTCGGTCCTAGACAAATCATTGATTGTTTTAACAGAGACCGAAGAATGGTTTGGATCCCGGAGAAGCAATTTCTCGTCACGGCGACCGAAGAATGGTTCGGGTCCGAGGCAAACCACCGATTAAGAATGGTTCAACAAGCGACCGAATGGTTCGGTCCCGGAGGAAATCATTGATTGTTTTAACAGGCGACCGAAGAATGGTTCGCGTCCTGGAAAAGCAATTCCTCGTCACGGCGACAGAAGAATGGTTCGGGTCCGAGACAAACCACTGATTACTCCAACAGGCGACTGAAGAATGGTTCGGGTCCTGGAGGAGCAGTCTCCTGTCAAGACGACCGAACAAAGGTTCGGGTCCTAGACAAATCATTGATTGTTTTCACAGTCGACCAAAGAATGGTTCGGGTCCTGGAGAAGCAATTTCTCGTCACGGCGACCGAAGAATGGTTCGGGTCCTGGAGGAGAAGTCTCCTGTCAAGGCGACCGAAGAAAGGTTCAAGTCCTAGACAAATCATTGATTGTTTTAACAGGCGACCGAAGAATGGTTCGGGTCCTGGAGAAGCAATTTCTCGTCACGGCGACCGAAGAATGGTTCGGGTCCGAGACAAACCATGGATTATTCCAATAGGCGACCAAGAATGGTTCGGGTCCCGGAGGAGCAGCTCTGTCAAGGCAACCGAAGAAAGGTTCGGGTCCCAGACAAATCATTGATTGTTTTAACAGGAGACCGAAGAATGGTTCGGGTCCTGGAGAAGCAATTTCTCGTCACGGCGACCGAAGAATGGTTCGGGTCCGAGGCAAACCACTGATTACTCCAACAAGCGACCGAAGAATGGTTCGGGTCCTGGAGGAGCAGTCTCCTATCAAGGCGACCGAAGAAAGGTTCGGGTCCTAGACAAATCATTGATTGTTTTAACAGGCGACCGAAGAATGGTTCGCGTCCTGGAAAAGCAATTCCTCGTCACGGCGACCGAAGAATGGTTTGGGTCCGAGACAAACCACTGATTACTCCAACAGGCGACCGAAGAATGGTTCAAGTCCGGAGACAAATCATTAATTGTTTTAAGACGACCGAAGAAAGGTTCGGGTCCTAGACAAATCATTGATTGTTTTAACGGCGACCGAAGAATGGTTCGGGTCCGGAGAAACAATTTTCTAACGGCGACCGAAGAATGGTTCGGGTCCCGGAGGAGCAGACTCTGTCAAGGCGACCGAAGAAAGGTTCAAGTCCTAGAGAAATCATTGATTGTTTTAACAGGCGACCGAAGAATGGTTCGGGTCCTGGAGAAGCAATTTCTCGTCACGGCGACCAAAGAATGGTTCGGGTCGGAGACAAACCACTGATTATTCCAACAGGTCACCGAAGAATGGTTCGGGTCCTGGAGGAGCAGTCTCCTGTCAAGGCAACTGAAGAAAGGTTCGGGTCCCAGACAAATCATTGATTGTTTTAACAGGAGACCGAAGAATGGTTCGGGTCCTGGAGAAGCAATTTCTCGTCACAGCGACCGAAGAATGGTTCGGTCCGAGGCAAACCACCGATTACTCCAAAGCAAGCGATCGAAGAATGGTTCGGGTCCTGGAGGAGTAGTCTCCTATCAAGACGACCGAAGAAAGGTTCGGGTCCTAGACAAATCATTGATTGTTTTAACAGGCGACCGAAGAATGGTTCGCGTCCTGGAAAAGCAATTCCTCGTCACGGCGACCGAAGAATGGTTCGGGTCCGAGACAAACCACTAATTACTCCAACAGGCGACCGAAGAATGGTTCGGGTCCTGGAGGAGCAGTCTCCTGTCAAGACGACCGAAGAAAGGTTCGGGTCCTAGACAAATCATTGATTGTTTTAACAGTCGACCGAAGAATGGTTCGGGTCCTGGAGAAGCAATTTCTCGTCACGGCGACCGAAGAATGGTTCGGGTCCCGGAGGAGAGCGATCTCCTATCAAGGCGACCGAAGAAAGGTTCAAGTCCTAGACAAATCATTGATTGTTTTAACAGCGACCAAGAATGGTTCGGGTCCCGGAGAAGCAATTTCTCGTCACGGCGACCGAAGAATGGTTCGGGTCCGAGACAAACCACTGATTATTCCAATAGGCGACCGAAGAATGGTTCAAGTCCTAGAGAAATCATTGATTGTTTTAAGGCAACCGAAGAAAGGTTCGGGTCCTAGACAAATCATTGATTGTTTTAACAGGAGACCGACGAATGGTTCGGATCCTGGAGAAGCAATTTCTCGTCACGGCGACCGAAGAATGGTTCGGGTCCGAGGCAAACCACTGATTACTCCAACAGGCGACCGAAGAGTGGTTCGGGTCCTGGAGGAGCAGTCTCCTGTGAAGACGACCGAAGAAAGGTTCAAGTCCTAGACAAATCATTGATTGTTTTAACAGGCGACCGAAGAATGGTTCGGGTCTTGGAGAAGCAAAGAATGGTTCGTCCGGACAACCGAAGAATGGTTTGTTCGGGTCCCGAGACAAACCACCGATTATTCCAACAGCGACCGAAGAATGGTTCGGGTTCGAGACAAACCACTAATTATTCCAACAGCGACCGAAGAATGGTTCGGGTCCCGGAGGAGCAGCTCCGTCAAGGCAACCAAAGAAAGGTTCGGGTCCCGACAAATCATTGATTGTTTTAACAGAGACCAAGAATGGTTCGGGTCCCGGAGAAGCAATTTCTCGTCACGGCGACCGAAGAATGGTTCGGTCCGAGGCAAACCACGATTACTCCAAAGACCGAAGAATGGTTTGGGTCCTGGAGGAGCAGTCTCCTATCAAGGCGACCGAAGAAAGGTTCGGGTCCTAGACAAATCATTGATTGTTTTAACAGGCGACCGAAGAATGGTTCGCGTCCTGGAAAGCAATTCCTCGTCACGGCGACCGAAGAATGGTTCGGGTCCGAGACAAACCACTGATTACTCCAACAGGCGACCGAAGAATGGTTCGGGTCCTGGAGGAGCAGTCTCTGTCAAGGCGACCGAAGAAAGGTTCGGGTCCTAGACAAATCATTGATTGTTTTAACAGGGACGGAAGAATGGTTCGGGTTCCAGACAAACCACTAATTATTCCAACAGGCGACCGAAGAATGGTTCGGGTCCTGGAGGAGCAGTCTCCTGTCAAGGCAACCAAAGAAAGTTTCGGGTCCCAGACAAATCATTGATTGTTTTAACAGGAGACCAAAGAATGGTTCAGGTCCTGGAGAAGCAATTTCTCGTCACGGCGACTGAAGAATGGTTCCGGTACGAGGCAAACCACTGATTACTCTAGCAGGCGACCGAAGAATGGTTTGGGTCCTGGAGGAGCAGTCTCCTATCAAGGCGACCGAAGAAAGGTTCAAGTCCTAGACAAATCATTGATTGTTTTAACAGGCGACCGAAGAATGGTTCGGGTCCTGGAGAAGCAATTTCTCGTCACGGCGACCGAAGAATGGTTCGGGTCCGAGACAAACCACTGATTATTCCAACAGGCGACCGAAGAATGGTTCGGGTCCTGGAGGAGCAGTCTCCTGTCAAGGCAACCGAAGAAAGGTTCGGGTCCCAGACAAATCATTGATTGTTTTAACAGGAGACCGAAGAATGGTTCGGATCCTGGAGATGCAATTTCTCGTCACGGCGACCGAAGAATGGTTCGGGTCCTGGAGAAGCAATTTCTCATCACGGCGACCGAAGAATGGTTCGGGTCCCGGAGGAGCAGTCTCCTGTCAAGGCGACCGAAGAAACGTTCAAGTCCTAGAGAAATCATTGATTGTTTTAACAGGCGACCAAGAATGGTTCGCGTCCCGGAAAAGCAATTCCTCGTCACGGCGACCGAAGAATGGTTCGGTCCGAGACAAACCACCGATTATCCAACGGCGACCGAAGAATGGTTCGGGTCCCGGAGGAGCGAAGAACCGAAGAAAGGTTCGGGTCCTAGATCATTGATTGTTTTAACAGAGACCGAAGAATGGTTCGGGTCCTGGAGAATCAATTTCTCGTCACGGCGACCGAAGAATGGTTCGGGTCCTAGGAGCATTCTGTTTTATCAAGGCGACCGAAGAAAGGTTCGGGTCTTAGAAAATCATTGATTGTTTTAACAGGCGACCGAAGAATGGTTCGGGTCCCGAGAAAACAATTTCTCCAACACGGCGACCGAAGAATGGTTCGGGTCGAGACAAACCACGATTATTCCAACAGCGACCGAAGAATGGTTCGGGTCCCGGAGGAGCGATCTCTGTCAAGGCAACCGAAGAAAGGTTCGGGTCCTAAACAAATCATTGATTGTTTTAACAGGAGACCGAAGAATGGTTCGGGTCCTGGAGAAGCAATTTCTCGTCACGGCGACCGAAGAATGGTTCGGGTCCGAGGCAAACCACTGATTTCTCCAGCAGGCGACCGAAGAATGGTTCGGGTCTTGGAGGAGCAGTCTCCTATCAAGGCGACCAAAGAAAGGTTCGGGTCCTAGACAAATCATTGATTGTTTTAACAGGCGACCGAAGAATGGTTCGCGTCCTGGAAAAGCAATTCCTCGTCACGGCGACCGAAGAATGGTTCGGGTCCAAGACAAACCACTAATTATTCCAACAGCGACCGAAGAATGGTTCGGGTCCTGGAGGAGCGATCTCTGTCAAGGCGACCAAGAAAGGTTCGGGTCCTAGACAAATCATTGATTGTTTTAACAGGCGACCAAAGAATGGTTCGGGTCCTGGAGAAGCAATTTCTCGTCACGGCGACCGAAGAATGGTTCGGGTCCTGGAGGAGCAGTCTCCTATCAAGGCGACCGAAGAAAGGTTCGGGTCCTAGACAAATCATTGATTGTTTTAACAGGCGACCGAAGAATGGTTCGGGTCCTGGAGAAGCAATTTCTCGTCACGGCGACCGAAGAATGGTTCGGTTCGGGTGCTGGAGACATATCATTGATTGTTTCCCGGACAGGGGACCGAAGAAAGGTTCGGTCCTGAGAAATCATTGATTGTTTTAACAGCGACCGAAGAATGGTTCGGGTCCTGGAGGAGCAGTTTCCTGTCAAGGCGACCGAAGAAAGGTTCGGGTCCTAGACAAATCATTGATTGTTTTAACAGGCGACCGAAGAATGGTTCGGGTCCTGGAGGAGCAGTCTCCTGTCAAGGCAACCGAAGAAAGGTTCGGGTCCTAGACAAATCATTGATTGTTTTAACAGGAGACCGAAGAATGGTTCGGGTCCTGGAGAAGCAATTTCTCGTCACGGCGACCGAAGAATGGTTCGGGTCCGAGACAAACCACTGATTACTCCAGCAGGCAACCGAAGAATGGTTCGGGTCCTGGAGGAGCAGTCTCCTGTCAGGGCGACCAAAGAAAGGTTCGGGTCCTAGACAAATCATTGATTGTTTTAACAGGCGACCGAAGAATGGTTCGGGTCCTGGAGAAGCAATTTCTCGTCACGGCGACCGAAGAATGGTTCGGGTCCCGGAGGAAAATCAAGGCAAAGAAAGGTTCGGTCCTAGTCAAATCATTGATTGTTTTACCGAAGAATGGTTCGGGTCCGAGACAAATCATTGATTGGTTCCAACAGCGACCGAAGAATGGTTCGGGTCCCGGAGGAGCAATTTCTCTTCACAAGGCGACCGAAGAAAGGTTCGGTCCTAGACAAATCATTGATTGTTTTAACAGCGACCGAAGAATGGTTCGGGTCTGGAGAAGCAATTTCTCGTCACGGCAACCGAAGAATGGTTCGGGTCCGAGACAAACCACCGATTATTCCAACAGCGACCGAAGAATGGTTCGGGTTCGAGACAAACCACTTTATTCAACAGGCGACCAAAGAATGGTTCGGGTCCCGGAGGAGCGATCTCTGTCAAGGCAACCGAAGAAAGGTTCGGGTCCTAGACAAATCATTGATTGTTTTAACAGAGACCGAAGAATGGTTCGGGTCCCGGAGAAGCAATTTCTCGTCACGGCGACCGAAGAATGGTTTGGGTCCGAGACAAACCACCGATTACTCCAACAGCGACCGAAGAATGGTTCGGTCTTGGAGGAGCAAGCTCTATCAAGGCGACCGAAGAAAGGTTCGGGTCCTAGACAAATCATTGATTGTTTTAACAGCGACCGAAGAATGGTTCGGGTCCCGGAAAAGCAATTTCTCGTCACGGCGACCGAAGAATGGTTCGGGTCCAAGACAAACCACCGATTATCCAACAGAAAGGTTCGTCACCAAAGAATGGTTCGGGTCCTGGAGGAGCAGTCTCCTGTCAAGACGACCGAAGAAAGGTTCAGGTCCTAGACAAATCATTGATTGTTTTAACAGGCGATCGAAGAATGGTTCGGGTCCTGGAGAAGCAATTTCTCGTCACGGCAACCGAAGAATGGTTCGGGTCCTGGAGGAGCAGTCTCCTGTCAAGGCGACCGAAGAAAGGTTCGGGTCCTAGACAAATCATTGATTGTTTTAACAGTCGACCGAAGAATGGTTCGGGTCCTAGAGAAGCAATTTCTCGTCACGGGGACCGAAGAATGGTTCGGGTCCTGGAGGAGCAAACCCCTCGTCAAGGCGACCGAAGAAAGGTTCGGGTCCTAGACAAATCATTGATTGTTTTAACAGGCGACCGAAGAATGGTTCGGGTCCTGGAGA
Source organism: Eucalyptus paniculata subsp. matutina (assembly GCA_017140255.1). Taxonomy (NCBI): domain Eukaryota; kingdom Viridiplantae; phylum Streptophyta; class Magnoliopsida; order Myrtales; family Myrtaceae; genus Eucalyptus; species Eucalyptus paniculata. The sequence goes on from CM029437.1 coordinate 37,150,168, forward strand.
AGCAATTTCTCGTCACGGCGACCGAAGAATGGTTCGGGTCCTAGACAAACCATTGATTGTTTTAACAGGCGACCGAAGAATGGTTCGGGTCCTGGAGAAGCAATTTCTCGTCACGGCGACCGAAGAATGGTTCGGGTCCTGGAGGAATCATTGATTGTTTCAAGGCGACCGAAGAAAGGTTCGGGTCCCAGACAAATCATTGATTGTTTTAACAGTCGACCGAAGAATGGTTCGGGTCCTGGAGAAGCAATTTCTCGTCACGGCGACCGAAGAATGGTTCGGGTCCCGGAGGAGCAGTCTCCTGTCAAGGCGACCGAAGAAACGTTCAAGTCCTAGAGAAATCATTGATTGTTTTAACAGGCGACCGAAGAATGGTTCGCGTCCTGGAAAAGCAATTCCTCGTCACGGCGACCGAAGAATGGTTCGCGTCCTGGAAAAGCAATTCCTCGTCACGGCGACCGAAGAATGGTTCGGGTCCGAGACAAGCCACTGATTACTCCAACAGGCGACCGAAGAATGGTTCGGGTCCTGGAGGAGCAGTCTCCTGTCAAGGCGACCGAAGAAAGGTTCGGGTCCTAGACAAATCATTGATTGTTTTATCAGGCGACCGAAGAATGATTCGGGTCTTGGAGAAGCAATTTCTCGTCACAGCGACCGAAGAATGGTACGGGTTCGAGACAAACCACTGATTATTCCAACAGGCGACCGAAGAATGGTACGGGTTCGAGACAAACCACTGATTATTCGAACAGGCGACCGAAGAATGGTTCGGGTCCTGGAGGAGCAGTCTCCTGTCAAGGCAACCGAAGAAAGGTTCGGGTCCCAGACAAATCATTGATTGTTTTAACAGGAGACCGAAGAATGGTTCGGGTCCTGGAGATGCAATTTCTCGTCACGGCGACCGAAGAATGGTTCGGGTCCGAGGCAAACCACTGATTACTCCAGCAGGCGACCGAAGAATGGTTCGGGTCTTGGAGGAGCAGTCTCCTATCAAGGCGACCGAAGAAAGGTTCGGGTCCTAGACAAATCATTGATTGTTTTAACAGGCGACCGAAGAATGGTTCGCGTCCTGGAAAAGCAATTCCTCGTCACGGCGACCGAAGAATGGTTCGGGTCCGAGACAAACCACCGATTACTCCAACAGCGACCGAAGAATGGTTCGGGTCCCGGAGGAGCGATCTCTGTCAAGGCGACCGAAGAAAGGTTCGGGTCCTAAACAAATCATTGATTGTTTTAACAGGCGACCGAAGAATGGTTTGGGTCCTGGAGAAGCAATTTCTCGTCACAGCGACCGAAGAATGGTTCGGGTTCGACAAAAATGGATTATTCCAACAAGGACAATGACGAGTTCGAGACAAACCAATTATTCCAACGGCGACCAAAGAATGGTTCGGGTCCTTGAGGAGCAATCTGTCAAGGCAACCGAAGAAAGGTTCGGGTCCCAGACAAATCATTGATTGTTTTAACAGGAGACCGAAGAATGGTTCGGGTCCTGGAGATGCAATTTCTCGTCACGGCGACCGAAGAATGGTTCGGTCCGAGGCAAACCACCGATTACTCCGGCGGCGACCGAAGAATGGTTCGGGTCTTGGAGGAGCAGCTTCTCTATCAAGACGACCGAAGAAAGGTTCGGGTCCTAGACAAATCATTGATTGTTTTAACAGCGACGAAGAATGGTTCGGTCCCGGAGAAGCAATTTCTCGTCACGGCGACCGAAGAATGGTTCGGGTCCAAGGACAAACCAACGATTACTCCAAGTTAAGCGACCGAAGAAAGGTTCGGGTCCTAGAGAAATCATTGATTGTTTTAACACGACCGAAGAATGGTTCGGTCCTAGAGAAATCATTGATTGTTTTAACGGGGACCGAAGAATGGTTCGGGTCCTGGAAAAGCAATTTCCTTATCAAGGCGACCGAAGAAAGGTTCGGGTCCTATACAAATCATTGATTGTTTCCTAACAGCGACCGAAGAATGGTTCGGGTCCTAGACAAATCATTGATTGTTTTAACGGCGACCGAAGAATGGTCCGGGTCCTGGAGAAGCAATTTGTCGTCACGGCGACCGAAGAATGGTTCGGGTCCTGGAGGAGTAGTCTCCTATCAAGGCGACCGAAGAAAGGTTCGGGTGCTAGACAAATCATTGATTGTTTTAACAGGCGACCGAAGAATGGTTCGTGTCCTGGAAAAGCAATTCCTCGTCACGGCGACCGAAGAATTGTTCGGGTCCGGAGGAGCAAACCACCGTCAATCAAAGGCGACCGAAGAAAGGTTCGGTCCTAGACAAATCATTGATTGTTTTAAATCATTGATTGTTTTAACCTGAGGAGAGAAGGCCGAAGAATGGTTCGGGTCCTAGACAAATCATTGATTGTTTTAACAGGCGACCGAAGAATGGTTCGGGTCCTGGAGAAGCAATTTCTCGTCACGGCGACCGAAGAATGGTTCGGGTCCTGGAGGAGCAGTCTCCTATCAAGGCGACCGAAGAAAGGTTCGGGTCCTAGACAAATCATTGATTGTTTTAACAGGCGACCGAAGAATGGTTCGCGTCCTGGAAAAGCAATTCCTCGTCACGGCGACCGAAGAATGGTTCGGGTCCAAGACAAACCACTGATTACTCCAACAGGCGACCGAAGAATGGTTCGGGTCCTGGAGGAGCAGTCTCCTGTCAAGACGACCGAAGAAAGGTTCGGGTCCTAGACAAATCATTGATTGTTTTAACAGGCGACCGAAGAATGGTTCGGGTCCTGGAGAAGCAATTTCTCGTCACGGCGACCGAAGAATGGTTCGGGTCCTGGAGGAGCAGTCTCCTGTCAAGGCGACCGAAGAAAGGTTCGGGTCCTAGACAAATCATTGATTGTTTTAGCAGGCGACCGAAGAATGGTTCGGGTCCTGGAGAAGCAATTTCTAGTCACGGCGACCGAAGAATGGTTCAAGTCCTAGAGAAATCATTGATTGTTTTAACAGGCGACCGAAGAATGGTTCGCGTCCTGGGAAAGCAATTCCTCGTCACGGCGACCGAAGAATGGTTCGGGTCCTGGAGGAGTAGTCTCCTGTCAAGACGACCGAAGAAAGTTTCGGGTCCTAGACAAATCATTGATTGTTTTAACAGGCGACCGAAGAATGGTTCGGGTCCTGGAGAAGCAATTTCTCGTCACGGCGACCGAAGAATGGTTCGGGTCCTGGAGGAGCAGTCTCCTGTCAAGGCGACCGAAGAAAGGTTCGGGTCCTAGACAAATCATTGATTGTTTTAACAGGCGACCGAAGAATGATTCGGGTCTTGGAGAAGCAATTTCTCGTCACGGCGACCGAAGAATGGTACGGGTTCAAGACAAACCACTGATTATTCCAACAGGCGACCGAAGAATGGTTCGGGTCCTGGAGGAGCAGTCTCCTGTCAAGGCAACCGAAGAAAGGTTCGGGTCCTAGACAAATCATTGATTGTTTTAACAGGCGACCGAAGAATGGTTCGGGTCCTGGAGAAGCAATTTCTCGTCACGGCGACCGAAGAATGGTTCGGGTCCGAGGCAAAGAAAGGTTCGGTCCTAGACAAATCATTGATTGTTTTACGGCCAGAAGAATGGTTCGGGTCCCGGAGGAGTGATTTCCTATCAAGGCGACCGAAGAAAGGTTCAAGTCCTAGACAAATCATTGATTGTTTTAACAGCGACCGAAGAATGGTTCGCGTCCTGGAAAAGCAATTCCTCGTCACGGCGACCGAAGAATGGTTCGGGTCCGAGACAAACCACTGATTACTCCAACAGGCGACCGAAGAATGGTTCGGGTCCTGGAGGGGCAGTCTCTTGTCAAGACGACCGAAGAAAGGTTCGGGTCCTAGAGAAATCATTGATTGTTTTAACAGGCGACCGAAGAATGGTTCGGGTCCTGGAGAAACAATTTCTCGTCACGGCGACCGAAGAATGGTTCGGGTCCTGGAGGAGCAGTCTCCTGTCAAGGCGACCGAAGAAAGGTTCGGGTCCTAGACAAATCATTGATTGTTTTAACAGGCGACCGAAGAATGGTTCGGGTCCTGGAGAAGCAATTTCTCGTCACGGCGACCGAAGGATGGTTCGGGTCGGAGACAAACCACTGATTATTCCACCAGGTGACCGAAGAATGGTTCGGGTCCTGGAGGAGCAGTCTCCTGTCAAGGCGACCGAAGAAAGGTTTGGGTCCTAGACAAATCATTGATTGTTTTAACAGGCGACCGAAGAATGGTTCGGGTCCTGGAGAAGCAATTTCTCGTCATGGCGACCGAAGGATGGTTCGGGTCGGAGACAAACCACTGATTATTCCACCAGGTGACCGAAGAATGGTTCGGGTCCTGGAGGAGCAGTCTCCTATCAAGGCAACCGAAGAAAGGTTCGGGTCCCAGACAAATCATTGATTGTTTTAACAGGAGACCGAAGAATGGTTCGGGTCTGGAGAAGCAATTTCGTCACGGCGACCGAAGAATGGTTCGAGTCGAGGCAAACCACTTGATTACTCCGAAGAAGCGACCAGAAGAATGGTTCGGGTCCTGGAGGAGTAGTCTCCTATCAAGGCGACCGAAGAAAGGTTCGGGTGCTAGACAAATCATTGATTGTTTTAACAGGCGACCGAAGAATGGTTCGCGTCCTGGAAAAGCAATTCCTCGTCACGGCGACCGAAGAATGGTTCGGGTCCGAGACAAACCACTGATTACTCCAACAGGCGACCGAAGAATGGTTCGGGTCCTGGAGGGGCAGTCTCCTGGCAAGACGACCGAAGAAAGGTTCGGGTCCTAGACAAATCATTGATTGTTTGAATAGGCGACCGAAGAATGGTTCGAGTCCTAGAGAAGCAATTTCTCGTCACGGCGACCGAAGAATGGTTCGGGTCCTGGAGGAGCAGTCTCCTGTCAAGGCGACCGAAGAAAGGTTCGGGTCCTAGACAAATCATTGATTGTTTTAACAGGCGACCGAAGAATGGTTCAGGTCCTGGAGAAGCAATTTTTCGTCACGGCGACTGAAGAATGGTTCGAGTCCGAGACAAACCACTGATTATTCCAACAGGCGACCGAAGAATGGTTGGGTCCTGGAGGAGCAGTCTCCTGTCAAGGCAACCGAAGAAAGGTTCGGATCCTAGACAAATCATTGATTGTTTTAACAGGAGACCGAAGAATGGTTCGGGTCCTAGAGAAGCAATTTCTCGTCACGGCGACCGAAGAATGGTTCAGGTCTGGAGGAGCGATCTCTGTCAAGGCGACCGAAGAAAGGTTCAAGTCCTAGACAAATCATTAATTGTTTTAACAAAGCACCGAAGAATGGTTCGCGTCTGGAAAAGCAATTCCACGTCACGCGACGAAGAATGGTTCGGGTCCGAGACAAACCACTGATTATTCCAATAGGCGACCGAAGAATGTTTCGAGCCCGGAAAAGCAATCTCCTCCAAGGCAACCGAAGAAAGGTTCGGTCCCGGACAAATCATTGATTGTTTTAACGGAGACCGAAGAATGGTTCGGATCCGGAGAAGCAATTTCTCGTCACGGCGACCGAAGAATGGTTCGGTCCGGAGGAGCGCTCTCCTATCAAGGCGACCGAAGAAAGGTTCGGTCCTAGACAAATCATTGATTGTTTTAACAAGCGTACCGAAGAATGGTTCGCGTCCCTGGAAAAGCAATTCCGTCACGACGACCGAAGAATGGTTCGGTCCGAGACAAACCA